>OW443308.2:23600000-24200000 GCA_937001585.2 Brachylomia viminalis
ATAAGCTGTTGTAAAAATAGCATTTAAAATATTTTAGTTGAGGTGCACCATCAGTCCAATCTTGCAGCTTTCATTTATAGTCATCACTCTGCTGCCCTTTATCCCAAATTATTAGCGGTCGGCGCAACATGTGTTTTTCTCCCATATTCTCTATCAGTCATCATCTCGGTAGTCACTCCCTTTCTAGCCATATCATCTTTCACACAGACCATACGCCTATTCTTTGGTCTTCCCCTACTCTTATAATTATAACCATAAGCAACTTACATATAAAGTCTGGAAAATTAATTGTTTATCAATTTCACTACCAACTTAAATTGTCCGTATATATTGAAATCGCAACCGTCATTCTTTTGATAGGTGTGTTATATGGCTATAACATGGCAAATTGATGTAGTTTGTTAATTTGATTAACATTTAATTTCCTTGGCCGTATACATTATGCTCACGCATGATTACAAAATCAATTTTTACTTACCTATACTGACTGGCTTCTCGCCATTCAAACCTTTAGCTACGCATCAACCATTTAACTGGTGTAGCTTCACGCTAAGTTATCATCTGCCTGCGATCCATGACTATGGTTCTTATATGTAGCTCTGACAGTAACTGAATACTCATCATTCCAAAAATAACAGTCTTCAACAAAATGTTCCAGTGAACTCTTCAACCTGCCGGTGCCAGCTCTCTGGACCGCTGTGCTGGGCGAATGGGACCGGGCAGAGCAGAAAGGTGCCTACGTGCCCATCGAGAAGATTGTCTTGCATCACCGGTTCCATAACTACCAGCACGATATAGGTGAGAAGAAGTTTAATAAAAGAAACGATTAGTTCACTTACTCTGATTATTTTTTTGGGCTGTAACGATTTATCTGCCTGGTTGCTTTGTAGATAATTGCAATGGGTACAACTTGATCAGACTAAATACTTACACAAACATAAATGTATACCAAATTGCTAAGTTTCAACATTATTGAGAAACTACACTGCAAAAGAAGTTGCATTATTTTATTAAAATAATTGCCTATTTCTAATTTCAGACCTACCAAGAAATAAAATGACATTATACATCAGTTCTAACTTTCTTTTTCCAGCTCTCATGAAGTTAACTAGACCAGCAGACGTCAGTACAGGCAGTCGCATCCGTACAATCTGCCTTCCCCCATTTGAGCCACCACCTATTGATGCCTTCGAAATGGATAAGAGCTCATCATCATTCTACCTCCGTCCAGAATCAAACACGGAACCACCAAGGCGAAAGCCAAAACCACCCAAACCAAAACCTGATACCGCAGTGAAGTATCTAGAAAAACTGAATAACTTAACGAAGAATATCTTCTCAGGTCTTGTGAATAAGAAACATAAAAATATGAGATACAACATCAGAGTATCTAACGAATCAAATAGACAAACGGAAAGAAAAACTGATGAAGAGCTTAGAAAATCTGACAGTGAAAGAGGACACAGTGACTTGATCTATGACAGTGCTACCCTAGATAGTGTAGTCAAACTTATAAGAAACAGTCTTCTAAAAGATGATTACAAAGTTAACATAAACAGAAGTGATAAAAAGCTCATGTTTGGTGAAGAAATAGATCCTTTTATTGATGATAACAATAGACTAGACTTCAAAGATGAGTGCTATACCACTGGATGGGGTCGAGAACAGACCAATGGAACATTGACTGATGTGTTGTTAGAGGCTGAGGTGCCTGTTCTGCCGTTGAATGTCTGTAGAGATAGGTACGCACTGACTCTTCCGTTGAATGATGGACATCTGTGTGCGGGGAGCACGGATGGCAGCACGGGAGCTTGTGTGGTAAGTGTTAACCTTCTTATGTTTTTACTGGTTCCTCTTCAAGTTATTGAAAACAAAAGTATAGTTAGTGAAAAACTTGTCACGAGGAGACGGGTATTAATTTAATAGATAAAAATTTAAAATATACAAGCCGTGCGCCAGCCCGATGGCATTGCGAATGAAATTATGACAAAATACAAAGCTTCGACTCCTATTTCACCTTATATTTTTTTAAAGACTTCCACTTCTTCTACTCCCCTATTGCTAACTTTCATTACAAAACGAACTCTTGCGCACAATGGTGCCGATTCCCTTGTTCACAAACTAAACTAAATTTAAGTTGTGTGCATCTTTTTCTTTCTATTTCATTAAGAAAAGGACAGAAGATAAATATTAGTTTAGTCCTGTCAAATTAGTCAGCACCTGACGTAATTTGATGTAATTTTAGTAGTCAACTTTTTAATCACGTCTAAACTTGTATGGAGTAGTGTCAGGCGCTGATTAATTTGACAGGACTAAACTAAAATTTATCTTCTGTCCTTTTCATAATGAAATAGAAAGAAAAAGATGCACTCAACTTAAATTTAGTTTAGTTTGTGAACAAGGGAATCGGCACCAATGTCATGTTTCTAGACCTAGTGGCTTAGGCCGTGCGTTGTCTGCCTGTGAATTAATGAATTTATGATTTTTATTTAATAGATATTTTGTTTGAAATTCTGCCCACCCAAGAGAGAGTAAAAGCTGGCGTGACCTTAAGAGAGAATTCTGGGTTTGTTAGTGTACCAGGAATTTTAATTGAGTCAATTATGTCTCGAGATTGTTATCTAAATGAAGAATTTTTGATTTTTATCTCAAGCTTTGAAAAGAACTGACCCCAAGCCAAGTTTGCTAAGAAACACGTGTGGCTGGTACAATCAGGAAAATTAATTGTCAAGCCAATTCACGACCAATAACTTGTATTGTCCGTTATTGTATTCAAATTATGAAGAGCTGTCATTCTTTGACGAATGACAGCTCTTCATAATTTGAATATAATTACGGACATTGTATAAAATGTCTATAATACGGCAAATTAACGTAGGGTGTCAATTTTATTAACAATTAATTTCCCTGACTGTATAATGTTCGGTAGCTAAAGCTCTTTGTTGTACATCTTATTTCGCAATAGCATCTGAACATTACATCGTCTGTTGTTATCAGCTATCAAAATTGAACAGTTTTAAATTACTACATCGAATCTCGAATCCGATCTCGTCTCGAACATTAAAGACATGATTGTTTTATAGCTAGATAAGTATAAGACTTAAATTCAAGACTGAGCTTTTTTTTTTCTTTATTTTGTGTATTGCAAAAGTATTCAGTGACTGTGTCCATTGATACATCAAATTCGAGTAAACTCTTATTTACCAATAGCTACGAGTATGTTAACATTTATAACAGAAAAAAGGGACACAGTTTTTCCTGCAGAAATACTTGAGATACATTTTAAAGAATTGAGAATAGAACCCAAGGCTTCTAAGTTAGGTACCTATTAACCTGTATACTCGACATGCCATACCAAACTGTCAGTAACAACTGATCATTAGACCTGATAAGACTGATGTTGACTTGTTACAATTTAATAGCGTTCTTATTAATTTTCGTGACATCAACTTCACTTTGGAAAGTTCAATCAAAATTCTTGACTTTCACTCATCAGAGAATATTATATCAGGCAATAACGGCTCGGCTGTGACTGATGCAAGGTCGTGAGTTCGATGCTAGATGTGGGAATTCCGATGTCAACTGTTCTGTCAAGGATGTGAAAGATGAATGACGGAAAATGATGCTTGATAACTTTGAAGTCTGTAAATAGCCTAAACTCAAAATATATCTCCTAGTGGACCATGTTAAAGGGATTTACCGACAAACTGTTTTACAGTTTCGCATATATTACATATACTGATTATTTTTGTAATGTGTAATTTTTGGGAAGCAATAAATAAAACAGAACAAACTTTGGTAGATTGAGATGAAGTTGCATATAGTCAATTTCATTTAAAGAGATTCGTCTAGATTTCACACTTTTACGACTGCTGTTTACGTGGGTCATAATGAAAGATTTTAGAAAATTATGAAATAAATGGTGTAGAAGCCTGTTAATAGTTGTATTGGTTTTTGAAGTAGTCTCCGTTCCTTTCTAAGCACCGTCGCATACGCTTGAAACACTGACTGAAGCAGTGGGCCCACTCTTCTCTAGGGATTTCTTCAACGTTTTTTTCGAACGCAGCCACGGCATCTTCAGGGTTCATGAATCGAATTCCTCTAAGTTTATCTTTTATTTTAGGAAATAAATAAAAGTTACAAGGTGCTAGGTCAGGACTGTAAGGAGGATGACTTACTAACTTCATATTTTCGATAGACAAATATTCGATAGTCCGTCTGGGGTAGTGAGCTGGAGCGTTGTCGTGGTGGAGGAGGATCTTGCTTCTTGGGCGCTGCTGTCTAACATTTTCCAAGACAACTGGTAAACAATGACTGAAATTTGTTGCAAAATGGCACGTCCGTCCAAAGAATGAGGCAATCATCTTTTTCCCTAGACTTCTGCCCTTCTTTAATTTTGTCGCAAATATTCGAATTGCAATTCAGATTGTCTTTTGGTTTCGGGTTCGTTACAATACATCCTGCTTTCACCACCTGTGACGATGTCATATACAGCATTCGAGTCATCTCCGTCATACTTTTCATGCATTGAGCGGCACCAATCCAAACGACGGCGATTTTGATTTTCCGTCAAATTATGTGGTATACATCTAATACAAAGCTTTCTGAAGCCTAAATGTTCATGTAAGACTTTTGTACTTGACTCATACCAATGCTTAAAGCTGCCCGAATCTGTTGATATGTCACCCTTCTATCAGCTTCTATCATTAGCCGCACAACACTTTATGTTATCTGCAGTAGTCGCCGTAGAAGGACGTCCTTCTCACGAATCATCAGTGAGTTTGCTTCGACCACGTTTATACTCATTAAAACCAGTCGTAAACAGTGGCACAGGATGGGGCTTCGTCATGCAATGCTAATCGAAGTCTATCGTGATATTATTGTTGTTGTTATTTTATACGAAAATTTTCTCTAGTCAAATCCATTTCGATGCACGACAGACACTTTTTAAATTGCCGCCAATTTGTAAAAACAAATGACATGTCAATTCATTACACATCTACAGATTCCCAAAGAGCTCGTAATTCGAAATTTAAATACATTTTTCATCGGCTGCTTTTCTTACTGGCCTATTCTAAAAACTTACAGTGTGACCCCTTGTACTTTCCAAACTGTCAATGTTTCAATTAATTTAAAAATAAATAAACTTCTTTTCACCGATACATAGATTGGTTTTTACAACATGTTATTCCACGAAGTCTAGCAAAGGAAAACATCGGTGAACGTTTTTTTGACACCGTCCACTTTTTATTACTAACACCTTTTTTCGGCCATTTTTAATTTAAAATAATTGAGTCACGTTCACATCAATTTAGCATTTACTCTGCGGTTTCCTCGTGCGTTGGTGTTTCAATTATTTAGCGTTTATGTTCTTCTGTACTACACAGAATGAAATTGAAAACTTGCGCCAACTCGAAATATGAGTTCAGTAACTGTTGCATAATCATTATAAATTATAATTTAGAAATCCAATTTCTTGAAAAAAAATTGTGTAATTACCGTCTTAGATAGTGCAAACTAAGTTATTGCCTTCAAGAAGACAAGAATTAACGTCATTCAAGTAAAAAAAAAACAAATAAGATAATTTAAGTATCAGTTTTAGCGCGCGCTCAATAAGCAATCGCAGAGTTCTTTCACAACACGAAGCAAGTCGGCAACGCGTTGAGTTAGCGGTCATTTGCCGAATTTTGACCGTGTTCCTACGAAAAAAAGGACGCGTGACGACGCACAGTGCAAGTGGTCTGAAAATCAAGCTTATGGAGCTGGATTTTCAGACCACTTGCACTGTGCGTAATGTAAATGCGATATGTAACTTCATAAAAAACGTAAAAGATTTGATAGATCACCTACCGAAAATTCCAAAGCTTGCTACATGCAAAGCGGCACCAAAAGGCACAATAATTGTATGCCATCTTGATTGCCGTGTATGGTGCAATAGCTCATGTGAGTACCAGTACCAGTTCTATTGATTTAAAAAAAAAACAAGTGATTTTTTTCCATACAAAAAAAAAATCTCACGGAGCTTTTTGATTCTGCATGTCTGATTCTTATTGAATCCAAGCTCGCATGGAGCTACTCATACACTTCATACTATATTAGTAAAACAAAGGGAGTTATACTAAACACAAAACATATTATTATTTATTAATTTCTGACATTAAGTTTCTATGAGTAGATATTTAAGGAGCTTGATTTTCAGACCACTGTGCAACGTCGCCAAATGGCTTGCCTACGCGCACGTTTGATCATCCCTTTCGTTTCTCTTGGCCGCCTTCCTTCCTCCCGCAGTCCCGCACCTACTCTAAAATTTCGTGCTCTTCATTTTCTTTATATATCACGTTGAATTATATATTTTAATTAGACGCAACTCTTCAATTTCATCCTGTGTAGCTATTTTATTGTCTGCCTTCTCTGTCATCTCCCCCCTTTCATGTCTGGATTTTGCTTGATTGTTAGTGGTAAGGAGTAAAATAATTAGTACGTAGTATTATTCGGATTTTCTTAAATAGATCTTAAAAGACTGCAGACTACATAGTCCACATACTCTGCAGTCTCGTTGTTGAATTCGACCCAACACAACTTATTGAAAGTATCGTACTCTTAGCCTAATTAATCTTCAAGACTAAATCCACCATTACGATCGTCTACGTCTACACTACTAATGTCTAATTCAACTTCTCTTCCAGGGTGACAGCGGTGGACCCCTCCAGTGTCGGTCAGGCGGCCGCTGGGAGCTCCGAGGTCTGACGTCATTCGGGTCTGGTTGCGCCCGACGTGGTGTGCCAGATGTGTATACTAATGTGGCCCACTATGTCTCCTGGATATACGCGCATGTTTATGCTAGCTAGTACATAATCAGTCTATAACGTTCCCACTGCTGGGACACAGGCCTCCTCTCTATGAAAGGCGGTATTAGCTAATATTCGGGTTTATTTAATAAAATGTGTGTGAATATTGAAATTTAGGATCCAGACTGGTTAAAGAGGATTATAGATATAGCTGGGTTGTGTAGCGCCGTAGTAGAAAGTTTGTTTCAAAGACTATGAAATTGAATGTGATGAGTATTTATGGTGTTTCGTAGTAACTCTATGTACTACCATCTTATAATCTGTGACAAGACTCGTTAACTTTAGGGGAAAAAATATAGGGAAAAGAATGAACTATTGAGAAGACTTAAAACATTGTTACATAGCGTAGGAGCTAACATAGAGGTTCAAGGGCAAGAGGAACGGAGTGTTTTTTTTAATCAAGTATGAGCCTTGATTTGTCATGTAAGACTGGTGCAAGGCAATGTAGCTAAACCTGACCATATAGCCATGAAGCTAATCCTTATAAAATTGCAATAATGCATCTTCTAGCTATTAGCTGTTGCTTCTTTGGTGTGGTGTCCCTGAAAATAACACAAAATAGAGTATGCACAGAAGGACCACGACTAAAAACTGTATAATGATCCTTCGCCGTGTGTGAAGTATGTTTATTGGGTATCGAATGTCTCGATTTAACCAAAACGTTAAGTTACAGCAAAAACAAAATGTCTTCTTTCTAGAGTTCGGGACTGTGTTACTGTTGTACGGTCAGGGAAATTGGCTGTCTATCAAATTGATACACTACGTCAATTTGCCGTGGTATAGCCATTTCATTCAAATGTCAAAGAATGACAGTTCGTCGTTTAAGTTCTAACACCGCAAAGTAAATTTTTGGCGGCTTTAGCCTTTTGGTTCCGCGTTGTTTCAGGTAATCAGAAACAAGTAATTTCCAGTAGAAACTCATAAAATTAAGTCAAAAGTAACAACACGGTCTCCACCATCTATGGAAAATTATTTCGTTTTTCACTCTCCTGTAAAGTTGCTATTTGCGTGGTGTTAGAACTTAAGCGACGAGTTGTGATTTGAATTTACGGACGATTTAAGTTGGTAGTCACTTTGATAAACACTTTTTTCCTGACTTTACACAACTATAACAAACGCCTTTTAAATAAGCCTTCTGCGACTTTCTTTTCTCATACATAACAATGGATGCAATACCGTATAAAATTATCCATTAGTATCTTAAAAGGACGAGAGACACTATCACACTAGTTAAAATTACATAATCGATTATAATATTCTATGATTAAGTCTGTGAGTGTATCTATGTTACCGCTATTATACTTAAGGCTCCTTGCAAACAGGCGCGACACGCGACTTGAATCGCACACGACAAAAAGGCAGCGCTCGTCGTGCTACAGGCGAGGCGGTGCCTTTGTGTCGCGTCGCGTGTCACGCCTATTTGAAGGAGCCTTTAGTCACAGGGGTCACTGGTTTATCTATAATAGATTTTGCTGATTTAAAATATATTTACAAAATTATTGCCTCGTTAGTCTAGTGGTCGTAAGTGCTACTGTGAGTGCTGAGCATGAGGTCCTGAGTTCGGTTCCCGGGTCGCGCAAAATGTTATTGGGTTTTTCCATCTGGAATTTCTCAGTACCAGCTCGGAGTCTGGATATGTGTCCGGTTGATGGCAATAGGCTCTCCACCTATTACTTGGGTCTCAAACATAACTGGCAAAATGTGCAAATGTACTTACTATAAGGCAAAATGTACTATAAGAACACCTCTGCCTAATCCTTTGGAATATACAGGCGTGATGTTATGTGATGTTACAAAGTTATTACGTAATTTGTGTCACGGAACAACTATTATCAACGATCAAATTAACCCAATTTGTTTAATTAATTTGTTCTGATTATTAATGACCGATTTGTAAATATAGGTAGGTACCTTCTAGTCTCTATATTAAATAGATTTATTATATAACACGTTTGTTATTGTTAAATAAGTAGGGTTATCTTTTATAAGGTGCTTAAGATGTTTATGAATACAACCTACCTATAAGTTACAGTATTTCGTATGCATAGTTACCGATATTTTGACAAATAATACTCATAACTTATGACCTACTTTTAATTATGTAATTTTATTTAAGTTTTGTTATTTACCTACCTACATCTAGCATTACAAGATAACCGAATGCGGTAAATGCGCTTATCCTAACAGAATCAATACCTAATCATTAAAAAAAAATCACAAGGACAATGCATTCCTTGTGAATTCACTCAGAGAACAACTGAATAAGTCCGTCTCACTCGCGAGGTTGAGCGTGCGGAGTGCACGCGTCAACGGCGCCTCCCTCAAAAGGATGCCCGAAAAAAAAAAGACTGCCCAGCCTTTTTTCAACTATGATGGAATCGGCTTTCAGTCTAACCGGATAGCAACAGTTGAGTACCGGTATTTTCCATGGAGCAATTGCCTCCACAACACACTTACTGGGTAACGCGACACGCCTTGTTAAGACTGGTGGTCAGACTTTTGGGCTTCCGACTAACCGTTACGTCTGTCAAAGATCTACAAATGACAGCCGGGACCAATGGTTTAACGTGCTTTCCGAGACACGGACGGCTCTCGTTATTTAATGGGTGGTCACTCATCTCCGAACCGACCGTGGCAAGCGTAGCTTAACCTTCGATCGACCCGTGCTAATTGATAACATCCTATCATTTAACCACGAGCCCCTCCGTCGGGTATTTTAAACACAACTGTTTTTTATAAAAATCGTTTTTAATAAACTTTTACTAAATATACCTTTTTTAATTAGATTTCGTGTCGTAGTTTAGTTAAGTAGATATTTCATCCCATTTTCCCCTCAAGATAACTGTGATTTAATTAGTATAAATAATGTTCTTAACAAAATTCATTAATTTTTATTTCGAGTGTTCAGTGTGTTTGGCTGACAGTAAAGCGGGTATTATGACGCTTCACGTTTTGTTCATTTATGTCTTTCATTCGGCAAATTTCACTCGAAGTGAAAGGTTTGAACACAAATCAATCAAAAGTAGAAAATTCATTCCTTGGTGAAGCGATCCAACGATGTTGGATTTTGCAATGTTTTGCTCGCGTCCCGAATGTACGCGTTACGAAATATGAAACGAAATGAGCAAATGAAAATTTACTTTAGTGAAACGTCTGATATCAGCTTCATCAGTCTGCATGATGTGTCTTCGTAGTTTTTAATCTTATTTAGTTTAAGAAATTTTAATTGTAAGAAGTATTGAGATTACCCGGGTAATTTGTGTAATTATAATTACTGATATACCATTTTCTGTAAAATATAAATTATAATTTTGAATTTTATTTTGTAGTCATAAAAAAATAAAAAACGTTATTAAATTCTTGAAAAATATTTATTTAATTACAAAAACTTTTCACCATCAGTCTATTAAATTAAATATTTACAATTTATTTACAAATAACTTAAAATATAATTAAAATTAATATCACAATTGCTAAAAAGTGGTGGTCCCTTCAAACTGGTACAATAACTTGTCTGATAAAAAAAAAACTGTTTTTTTTAATGATTTTTTAATACTGAAGACTGGATAACCTATTAACTGGATTAACTATTTATTGAATTTTGGTTTAAAATAAATTCATAGAACTGTCACTGTCACTTGAAAAATATTAACTGTCTGTTTCAAACATATCTATCGTATCAAAGTTCAAAACTTATTTCATAAGAAAATAGAAATAAATGTAATTTATCAAATTGACACACTTCGTCTATTTGTCTTATTAAAGGCATTTCATACCAATGTCAAAGAAAGACATTTACACTGACTCTGAATTTAATATGGAAAAGTTAAGTTGGTAGTCACTCATATCAACCATTTCCCTCATTTCCCTGACTTTATAAGTACCTATACTTAGTCTTCATAGGAAATATTGAATGGCGTCATTTGACAGTCGACATTTTATTAGATAACATCGTTACCCTTAATGAAATATTATTACCTAGGAACAGGTCAGCTAGGAGGTAATCATCAATTATTATGATAATTACGTCAATAGAAGGCAAAAGTTGTCACAGTGGACATTTCTGTATAATTAATGATAACCTCACCCCTTTCTAATTAATATTGAGCAGTTTATATAATATCTACTTATTTACCGTAATAGCTAAACCGCAAGCGGAGCTTATAGTACTTACAATATTAGTGGCAAAACATAAATAAGTTCACATTAGCCGGTCACTATCAAACATACTATACATAACATAGTCGCCAATGCTGATAGCGCCAGTGTTATCCGCTTTACGCGTGGTGTGGTCTACCTGTAACACATTTATCGTGTTTTCTTCCAAAATTTCTATTGGTCACAAATATCGTGGTCTATAAAATAAAAGGTGGAAATGTAGGAATAATTCTGTTATCGTCAGTAAAAAAGAGTACATAAATTATTGTTTTGAGCATCCTTATAACTTTTTTGGTCCTAATGTTCACTTTTCTCGCTTCACTTTAACAGGCAAGAAACTTTAAAGTGACTCAAACTTTACTCCTGCTACATCGAATTGAGCAAACACTTCTACTGCTTTATCTCGTCATTCATTATCAGAAGAACTGACCAGCAAATCTACAAACTCGCTATCATCCTCATTGATAGCCAGTAGCGAGACCGCTTCCTTAGCAAGATCCTCATCATCTCTATAATTAAAACCTATATTTTCTGCCATATTCAAGATCACACTACTTCTCCTCCTTTCGGAATTTTTCCTCCTAATAATAGGAGTGGGGATGTTCTTCGGTGAGATGATCTTGTACTTCGGTTTCCAGATCCTGTGGAGGCCTTGGGCTGCAAGGACTAAGCCTATGATGAAGAGTAGAACCTCGAGTGTGATGACTAAAGGAGGAGCGATAATCAGGCGGAGACGGAGCAGGGTTACCACTTCTGGGGGTGGTGCTTTGCAGTACTGGAAGAATAGGAATTGTTTAGTATTTCGTGGTCCTAGGTTACGATTGCTCTACCGCTTTTTGCCATTGCTGTACATCATTCCGGAGGGCTTAGCTATGGTAGGCTGTATTTTTTATATTATAGGCTTCAAAAGGACAGGTTTTATTGCCAATCAAGCACCAGTATGTCAATTATCATCCAAAAAGATGTTGCCATAATTTAATAGTGAACTTGTGTAAAATGTAGAAGTATAAATAACTTACCAAAGAAAACCACATGATTGGCAAAACTTTATCCTTCAGTGGTGCTGTGATGGGGTTTCCTTTAGACATTCTCACTGCAAGGTTGATTTGGATCTTTATAGAAAAGCTTAGAGGCGCTCCGATTACCTGTAAATAATTTTAAATTGTCATTATAGTACAAAAAAACATAATGAGGTTAAACTGACGAAAGGTTGATAGAACGCCCAAATCAAGCGCCTTTGGACCTACTTGTTAATGAATCCAAGCAAGTTGTCAAAGGTTCATTGACTAGAACAGATTGTCTGTGAGAAAGTTAAAATCTGTGAGTACTTACAGGTTCCAATTCAAAATGTGACGTATGCTTCTTTGGATCTGGATTCATACCCTCAAAGTATGACTGCTGAACAGGATCCGAGTCCATCATGTGTGGCTTCGATAGGGATATCGGGAAACCTGGAAACAATAATAACAGTTCATAATTTGATACAAGAAAAAGTAACTTCGTTACTGAAATCGATTTAAACAAAAAAGTCTCTATAAGGGAAGTTGATGAAGATGATTCTGTAGTACTGACCATAGTAACAGTTGCTGACATCAACAAATCCGTCGGGAGGACATTCGTTGCTGCAGTTGCAGGCAAACGGCGAGTTACTGCTGAAGGCTGTATTGTCCATGGTGTACCTGGAAGTAAATCGAAAGATAAAAATCGACGGCCGCAGATTATACACGGTTATCTACAAAATTATGATTTTACAGGAGAGCGTCTTGAACGGAATACTGTGATACTTAATAGATGAACAAAGCTACGAGTATCTTCTTCTATTTTACAATATTTAGGTCAATTACTATGATATAAAAGAGTGTAAACAGATAATACTGTTTACATTCTATTCTATTTTTTTTCCAAAATACGGTAAATATGTCTTTAACTACTTCGTACAGAAAATTAAACTTGAGTCAACTGCCGTATATCCACTTCTATGTGGACTTGCTAATTGCTTGCTTATTTAATTTTAAACTTTTGTATTTTACATTATGGATTGCAATAATAATAATACCCCACCGCCGTATCTCTACGTCGACGTCGTGGTGGGGCTTGCGCGCTCCTGATCTCTAGGTCTGTACCGGTAGAGCTTACTTTGCCAAAACAGGTCTAGGGTAAGGAGCCAGACCAAGAGATACAGAAACCTGTAGGGCATCATGTGGCGAGCTGTTGGGCAGTAGCGACCCCACGGACCATATCTGCCGAGGGAAGTCTTGTTCCTCACCTCTGGCTTGCCTTTCTTGGCCGGCTTGAGTGGAGATTCGCAAGAGTAAACGTACTCGGAGGAAGGAAGCATTCCAGTAAGATGCTGGTAGGGATCTTGACCGTACTTCCGGGATTCTCCTGATAACCGTGCAATACCTCTCCTCTCCTCAAGCACCTCAAGAAGTGTTGCCCTCTTGATGCTAGGTCGCTATGTGCTAGCGACCGTTTTGGGGGGCCTATTATTGAGAGTGCAAGTCACCCCTTGCTATTTTATCTGTGTATTTTATATAAAACATTGGTCATATAGGGGCCATAGTCTTTCCATAGTCCTAGATAACCAGTCCACTTAAGCTACCAGAATCCTTAGTCCTATAGTTTGGTTTCCATATCCTGCAATAGTCCTACACCAGCCGGGGGTTGTCCTTGGGTACACTTGCATAGTGCGAACAGGGATAATCGTCGGTTGGAGCGTCATTTCATTGAAAGCATCTAACGGACCTCTGCGAGTTGGCTTCAGCGCCTCGTACGCCTTTCAAAGGTCTGGGACCCCAGGGCCCCAAGATATGTCAAAGACACAATAATAATAATAATAATGTTCCTTAATTAAATATTATTTTTAACGCCGACGACGCGGCGACGTGACTTATTATTGTTTGTGCACTAAGATAACGCAAGTTTAAAAAACCAATTTTAAAACGGCTATGTGCCTGATATCTTTGTTTACAACAGGAGAACGCGCCGATTGCCCGACGTATAAACGGACGGAACGTATAAACCACGTTTCGAAACTATTTAGAATATCAGTAAAAAGAAACAAAGGATTGGGTACTTACAAATAAGAATCGAGCCCCTGGTCACTAATCTTTTCCCCGACATAGCTGAAGGGGTAGTTCCTGCAAGCTTGCTTCCTGAAGATCGTGATGTTGCGACCTTTTTCGTAGTTAGATGGCAACATGAGACCCTCGTACGATCCTTTAATTCTATTGCATGGTGTGCTGGAAGGAAGAAAGCAATTTGAACGACTTTTAAGATTTTGGGGCTATAAACAGCTGGATTATTCTGCACCTATTCCCTTTCTTGTTTAATAAGTGTCAATAGGTAAAACTGATTTGTTGTAGCAGTTTTTGAGAAAGAACCTCGGTGTTCTTTGGACAAAACCTGGATCATTAGATCTTATGTAAGTTTTGAGGGTACTTTCATCATCTACGTTGATCTTCTGCTAACCGTCATCAAAAGTAAATCGTCACAACCACAATGCTTGACACACGACTTTATAATTTCAATTTCAAGTAGAGAGCCAGCAGCAGAGCAGCAGTAAACAGTGATAGGTTGAGTTGATTGATTAAACATTATCTTGCTATCTGTCTTTTGAGAGGGGAATATCCCTGCTTACCTGGATTCCAAGTCTGTGAAGCCTTGCTCCAGAAGACCAGTGGTATTGTCCCAAGCATTCAAAGAGTATCTTCTACTGCGGTCTCTGAGTTCCACCTCCGACCATTCCTGTTTTTGTGAATAGAACTGTGGAAAAAATAACTAACATTAGACTGAATGTACGAAATTGTCCATACTTCATGTATTACATTAGACGAGAGATTATTCTTGTGACGACTACAAAATTATCCTATTTGCCAGTATTTTTTGCAGTGATTTAAAAAGTTTCTGCTAATGCTTAAACATTATCTAAAAATAATGACGGTGGTAATGACTTCGAAACAAAAAAGTGTGGTAATGGATAACTAGTAGGTAGACCGACGGTTATCTTGGCGGTTTTAGTATTACATATAACAAGATTTTTTTTCTCTTTTCTATAAAAGTGTTAAAAACAGTCTGTGTTATGAAGATGTGAGCAGTGCTAACTGTCCCAGGGTACTTTAGACACAATTTAAATATACTCCAATAACTTTCGGACCAAAAATACTTTAATTATTTATTCTCTTAATCCAATCCTACTAATAAATGTGAAACTTATTTGATACTCAATCACGCAAAAACGGCGGAACGCATTGAATTAAATTTGGCACACGGATAGTTTATAACCTGGATTAATACATAGAATAACTTTATCCCGATATATCCACGGGATCGAGACTTATGCGGGTGAAACCACGGGGAGCTGCTAGTGAGACCATAAAAAGAAATACCAACCCGATCCAGCAGCCCGATCTTCTTGAAATCAATCCAGCCTGGTAGCAAGGTGTTCGCAATCGACACTAAGGGATCGTTATAGCCCCAGAACATATCTTGTACGGTCAGGTCTTTGAAGAGTGCGGAACCCAGCGCAGCCATGGAGTAGTAGGCTCCTGCATTCGCGAAGTATCCCAACTTGTCTGCTGCTAAGGTACTCATAGCCTGGAAAATAGTAATGGACATATTAATATAGTGTAAAAAAGCCTCTTTTTCCGAAAGGGATAGGAAGATGTGTGTAGTAACATCGCTGTCGTTAGTAATGTTTAAATGTATTAGAGGGCGAGCTTATTGTGTTCAACCGCGTTACCGGGCGCAAAGTCAGACTCCAGCCTACTACTGAAACTGTCCAGAGATTCCTTAAGGAAAACCTTAATTTCAATAATTTTATAATGATACCTTTTAAAGCACGAGCATGATTAAAAGGTACAAATCTACTGTAAGCTAATTCTTTCATTTTGGAAACACCATAAATTTTAACCTTGAAAATCAATTAACCATTTTTTATTTTTTTTCAATAAATAACGACACAGTAAGGTATCAATAGTAGATTGTTATACAAGGAGCTAAAATGACCCATTATATAAGAGGTAGTTTTACTCCCGAGCTTTAGCGAGGGAGTAAATAGAAACCGAGTTTTAATGGGTTTTTAGCGCAGTGTGTTACACTCTACTTTTCACTACGATTGCGAGAAAATAAAACAATCCAATACAATATGAAATATGTAGTTTTTATTAAAAATTAAATGTACAATTTGTACACTTCTGGATATTTAACGAGATGTTTTTTCCCGGTAACTGAATTTCAGTCCTCTGTGAAGATGAATGTTGAGTGGTTCTTTTCCTTTCTCTTCTATTTGCAAATTAGGGTCTCCATTCTCACTAGATGATGACATTTTCACTATTGTAAAATTAATTACGGTCACTACCAATTCAATTTGCAATTAGAGAGCAATTATAAAGATTTCGCGCCAATGTCTTTTTTCTGTTTTTTCTTCTGCAGCCGCAACGCATTGCATGAATTCTACCAAAGAGATCGCCGATTTTAGTTCCATTTTCAAAATTAAAATGAAGTTCTTTTTTTATGAAACAGTAATAAGTCGAGTATAAATTCATGATTATTCTACTTATGACTAAAGACTTTTTCGTTTTTGTAGGCTCATTGTCATTTGACACACAAAAATTAAAAAAAAAAACTTTTTCCCCTAGAGGAAGAATTGCTATTCTTTCTTCGCTCTGGTACGCCACAATGGCGGTCTTTTTGAGCAAGAGGAGTGAAAAGGGTATTTATTACACGTTTCTTATTTATTGTTAGAATTTCCATTCACATCCCACTAGCCGAGACTTTGACAGTGGACTGAGAGGCCATGGCTTCAATAATCAGGTTTTGTGAAATATTTTAGGTTACCCAGAAATTTTATCATGATATTTTAATAATGGTGTGGTTAACTGACAACACTTATGTAATAGTGTCAGTTCATTTGAAAAGTTAGATATTGTTAAATTTTATTATCCCTGCGTTAAGTAGGTACGCATATTTTCTAAACGGGCAGAGTCTAGTATTTTTGAATTTCTAATAAATACTTATATTTAAAATCGTTTTAAGCCTGAAATTTCGTTTAGCGAAAGTAGATCACGCACTATTTCATAGAGAAATATGCAGATTCATCTTCGACAACTCAATACCTTGGGAGTTCGGGTGGGCGTCATTTGTTTTTACCCGCGTCTCCCTTCACCCGCTAGAACTACGGGACTGTCCAACGAAACTTGTCTGCCTATAGCTTTGTATCATGATTAGCTTGCTTGTATGTCAACTTTTGGAACGCTCATTCTTTTCGTTCTACGTTTTTACCTATACGGAAGTGCTTGTTGTTGTGAATGTTTTATTTTAACCGCGTTAGCTTAGTTTTACCAATATCTCCACTTAGAAGATAAAGATGTGACCAATAATCGCGGGGTACTTGGTCTAGTGGCCAAAACATGGTGAGCAACTATGTTGACCAATGTCTGTTCCTGTTTCTGGCCTGGGTATGCTCTGCAGGCTGATGAAAAATTGTTAGAGATATAAAATGCAGAATATATTAAGTTCACATAAATAATTATGAGCAGCTTTTGATGGAACAGGTAAAATATCAGGGTTGCCATGCTATTTTTTAAGATTATTATTTGAGGTTATTACGTTGCCTATTTTGACCTTCAGCCTTTGGTCCCGTTTAACATGTTATGACTGGTGAAGTGCTAATAACTAAGGTTGTTCAACATTAAGTTATCATAATTTAGTTTTATTACCCCAGAGATCCCAAAAAACACTCGTAATTTTTTTTATAAAAAAAATAATAATTTTAGACTCGTTCCATGTATTTCAAGTTTTTTTTCTGCGCGATTGTTCCAGTTTTAGGTTATTTGCGGCTCAAAATAAAAAATAATTTAATTCTTATTATGGCTGGCAGCAATTTTTCCCAAAAACAGAAACATTGAAGAAATAAATAGCCAGGCAATCGGTACTAAATATTTTCGTACCAAAAACAGCATAGTCTACAAAAGGAATCCCGCTAAATAAGTCAACGTTGTAAACATATATTCGTAACGTTACCTATTGTTGTAAAAATATTGGACAAGAAGACTAAACAATAACAAATTATAAATGATAAGAAACGAGACTATTAGACCGCGGAAGTTATATCAATTGGTAAACAATGATAGGGTTTTCTGGTTGCTTCACGACTTATTTATAAGTTACTGTAAGAAGTGAAGTGACTAGACTAAATGCTATCCTAAATGGTCGTTTTATTTATGAACAAGATCTTTGTCTTGATTTGATTCCAGAATAATGTAGGCATTATACTGAAAACTGTCAGTTCACTGCATATATCGACCTAAATCTATACAATCTGTATAAATAAATAAAATTGAAGTGTCTGTTTGTTATGTCAAAATAACACCTTTTTACTAAATGCATATGAAAGTACCTACCTAGGTACCTATACAAAAATAAAATTGTTATTATTTTTCCCTGTCTGTCTGTTGGTTTGTTCCGGCTAATCTCCGAAATGGCTAGATCGATTTTGACAGGACTTTCACTGACAGATAGCTGATGTTATATGGAGTAATTTAGGCTACTTTTATTTTAGGAAATGAATTAGGGTTCCGTGCAAAAAATTAAAACCGTCATGCACGCGACCGAAGTCGTGGGCACAGCTATTGTTCGACTAAAAGACTCGGCCAACGATCATCACTGTTCACCACCTTGTTCAATGTGTCATGGTTATATATTCCATGCAATTTTCCCTGTTTTCCTTCACCGTAAGGCAATTATCGTCTTTAGTCTAACCTTAATCAACGTGTTTTATTAAACTTGAATATACACTTGTAGCAAACCTCTATATCTAATTAAACACTAAAGATTTTATATGTTACCAAATACGAGTAAAATCAAAGCGTCTAAGTTGCTGACACCTTCATTATTGGACCCTTGCACAAACTTTACTTGTAAATAATATGTTGTACTTACAATGAGAGCTATATTCGGTATCTTGACAGTTACATTCTCGAGATCACCTATCGACTGATCTGGCAGGAACTTGAGGTTTAACTTGGGGTTCATGGTCATCACCCCTCGCTCCTTGTCTATCTTTATGTTCTCGTTCGTCCGCATTTCCCTGGGAACGTAAAATATGATAATGTTAATCAATGAAGTAGGAAGAAAGAAGAAGCTTTGATGCTTCGGTTGCATACGAATACATTTGGCCATCGGATCTTTTTGTATCAAATGCATGTAAGAGTGATGATTTAGATGTATTCTTCTAGGTCTACTGACTCATCAAGCAGTGAGCAAGCCAGTACAGTTACAATTCCAGTAACTGTCTGTATAGGATATGATAGGTATATCGTAACTGCTTGCGTGTGTGGCGTGCTTGCAAGCCTGCTTTCTTTGCTGACTATTTTTCTTTTACTGTTCCCTGAAGAAGTACCTACTTCATTATTCAATTGATAGCCTAAAAACGGTCAATCACATTTCTCCCCCAAAAATCCACTTAACAACGATCATAGTCACGATCAGTAATATCTTACTTAAAATGAATCAACTGCTTGTGATTCCGTCCAAGTTTTAGAACAAGGACAATGGCTTAACTTAAGCAAAGTAGCAAAATTTGTGCAAAATCGTGATATTTGAAACACGTTGCGCTAATAAACAAGTGCGATGAGCTAATGTTGACAATGCTTCTTACCGCAAAATACGTAAGAAGGTTGTAGAATCTTTGATTCAGCAAAAAGTTGCATCACAATATGAATCGCGACCTTGCCTAGTGAATATTTTTAGCGGCACTGTTTAAGGCCGAAGCTAGTCGGGCATTCCCGAGAACCGTTAACAATCACACTACTTGAATTGCCTGTAAACAACAGGGTACCGAGGTAACTAATTGCTCAGCAATATAAATTCATGAACAGGAAGCCCCACTTTGACTGGCAGCTGTGACACTGACAAAAGCTTAGCATAGAAAGGATAATCGAATATAAGAGACCACTCAGTAATATTAGACCAAACCACACCATCCACCGACCATCCATTGGATGCAGAAAACACAGAACCTGTCGATGAGGTGATGCTTAGGGGGCTATGTTCAGCAGCTACAGTGGACGATTTTGGCTGAATGATGACATATTAGACGACACTATCGTTGTCCTTGAATTAGGTATTAAGGAGCTACATTCTTCAACGAATGAAATTACCCAGGATAACGAAAATGAAATCAGTGCTTAGTTAGAAATTATTTTCCGAGTCGAGATAGTGTTTAATTACCCGACTACGGCAAAGTCAAAGGAGGGGTCCTATTTTCTAAAATTGTTTACAAACTTAGTGAATAAACTACGCGTTGTTTTCACAATATTTAACTAATATAAATGAATTATATCAACAAGGAACTGTCGGTGTAATCAGTCAAACAGAATGTATCAACGCAAACTACGTCAAGGCAAAAGGGCAAGTGTCTAATTCGGAATTGAAGTTATTTTAACTTTTGGAGACAGACTCATCTTAGGACGAAAAGTCAAAAAATCCTTTATTGGGATCGAGGAGGATTTGGTTTCGACCAATTAAATCGCACATGTGGTGGTTTTCGTCGGCATATAATAATATGGAGCAAATACAAGATATCCCTCTGGTGGTCAGCACCGGTGCCAGTCTTGAGCGAATCTTAAAAATGCTGTTCTCAGGTTTTGGACTTGCGTACAAGATGCCTCAAGCCTTTGACCTCGAATGCATATTAAATCAAGTTTCTATAGCTATGCTATCGTGACGCCGATTAGACTCTATAAGTAACTGGGGGCCAAGTCTAGTAATTTAAAAACGTTGTGAGTTTTTAACAGATTTTGTATATGACTAATCGGTCAAAAACAAACAATATAGAGACCATTGCCACTAAGGCCCGTTAGACAGACAGCAAGCAAAATTGCATGCAAAAGTGAGCTTCTGTAGGTATCTTGGTTTGTCATCAGGTTGGATGATGGTCTAACTAGGGTCTAACGGAGGATTTATATCATCATTTGTGGATACTTACTGAAACATAAAAGGCCCGACCTCCTTGACCTTTAGAACCTTCTCAGCATCACTGAGGTACTCCTTCACGTTGGTGTAATTGTACACCCACATCTCTGACAACATCTCGTACGTCGGCTTCTCCCACATGTTGTAGAGGAAAGAGCCTTCCCGCATGTCCATGTACTGTGGACAAGGAAAGGTAAGATATAGAACTGATGCAAGAAAAAAAAAGTCTTTTAATAGATCGGGATCGCGATTTGATTGAATAATGAATATACCCTTTCAAATCACCATAAAAAAAGAAGTAAGTTGTGTTTACGTTAAAAAAATGTGACCTCAATTTCATTCATCATTTCTGGGAAAATTCCCAAAACAAAGTCAAGTTTTGCCTGAAAGTTATCGCTTAACCCAGAAAAACATAATTTCCATTGACCATTACTGTTGGCTAACTGTTCTTTCTTTTGTATTGTAATACAGAACCATATTTTTTTCTTAAAATTATTATCAAATATAAACATGGCTTTAAAACAAGCTTTTACCTACGCACGTAGAAGCAGTCAACGCAATTAACAGTTTTCTTTCCTACAAAAAGCTTCTTTTGTCTAGATTTATGAGTGTAAAATATTAACGTATCAGACTTAGGACACAAAAAATACATCCTGTTTCATGCTTTTAATATGCCCATTTACCACTGCAAAAAGTTGAGCCATAAATAGTCAAATGGTCGTTAAACATAGCTTTAATTAATTCACACATAAGTTTATGGGAATGACGGACGTCACTGTCGAGATTTAGAAACAAATTTCGTAGAAATAAAAATTTAACGTCTACTTATACAAGTTCTATTTCTAGCAATTATTTTCACATTTTCTAGAATTATTATTGTACGAGTATCCAAGGTATTTTAAAATTCTATTAATAAAATGTTCAATCGCCAGTGGTTTTCAAAAGACAAGAATACACCTCATCGTTTAGTTGTTTTCTGTTAAAATGCTACTGCTTCATTTCAATACATGCATTTACATATATATATGCATTTTATTTAAAAAAAAAAATATTACATTTATGCGATGTTGCAACATTGGGCATAATTGAAATTAACTGGTGGTAGAGATCATCAGCCACTCGGATGAATGGTAACCTTATAATTAAATTTATGAATATAGACAACTGTTTATTTTTATTTTTGGAACACAAGTCTTACAATATTATGGTTTTTGCCACACAACGAAAACCTCTCAGGGTTTATCTGTGTGCTGGCGAGCCTTTCATTTAAATACTACTGTTGTATCCTTCCTGTACCAGTAGTTGTCGACTCATATGTATATCAGGCTAACCCTGACCAGTCAGACTCGCTACCAATTTTTCTGACTGGAAAAAATTTTTGTACCACAGACATATACAACGTGTAACATAACTAACGCAAGACCTCATACACCCCAATTAGAGTATTGAGTTAAAAGCATTATACAATGACCAAAACTATTTTTTTTAAAGCTAGCTATTATTATTAAGAAAATCGTGTTGACCCTAGCATAACTTTATGCAGTTAAAATTGAGTCTTAATACCTTGCATTAAGATTTAATTTTCTTTGGCTCAATCGGCGGTCAGTATTGCAAAATACATAATTTTTGAAAAAATACCTATATTAATAGTTTCGAAATGGATTCAGTAGTCAATTATGAGCAAACTACTTTCAGGTCTTGCGTTTATTCTGTTACACCTTGTATAATATATTTGTCTCGTTATGCTCGTAGCTCGTTGTTCCGACACGAGAAGAAGAACATAACCAACTTAAATACACTGGATCAATGTAACGCATATATAAACTGTAGGTTTTTGTTACTAAAGCTGCAGTTTCCTAGAAGAGCGGTGACCGCAACATAACGGCCGCAGTGACGGCCGTCATGAAAATGATGGCACCGGGGTTTGACTTAACGGTGTCAAAGAACGTTCGTTTGGAAAACACACCAACTTAACTATTATAAATAAAGTTTTAGTGACGTCATTTGCCGGTAAATTGTGGGCGCTATGTAGCGGCCACTGATTAGGGAACAGTAGCTTTACTCGTAGCTCACTTGTTTCGTCAGGAAAAGAACAAAGCCAATTTAAACACATTGGATATTGTTACTTTACTAAGCGTCACATCAATTTGCTTGTAAAATTACTTACTAATAGGTAACGCATAACTTTCCGTAGAGATTAAGGCTCCGACGAACAGCCACGACACCACTCTACTAGAAAAAAGTCTGTGAAAACATCATGGAAATTGTTCTACCAGAATCGCGTCGCGCCTGCCTGCGATAGCCTTAAATCGGATTGGATGATTTTTTTCCACAAAAATTGTGATTTCTCTACGATATTTAATTGGCTGTCATAGTTCGGTTTGTTTATCAGTTATGAATGATTGTCATAACGAATGTGGGTGACATCAGATTTATGTTTTCTCATATCGATTTCAATGTTAAAGAAAACAATATAAAAAACAAACCAACAGTCAAAGTCAAAGCATTTATTTCAAATAGGCACATAAAAGGCACTTTTGAACGTCAACATTTACATTTAAATAGAATTGATTCTAGTCGCCCCTTCCAAAAGGTAGTTTCGTATGGAGAAGAATGGGCAAGAAACTCCACCGTTACTCTTTTAAAATTTAATGTGTTACAATATTTTGTATACATTAATTATATAATTATATGTGAAGACGATGCACCTATAATAAAAATTACCACAATATGTAAAAAGAATTTAATAAACGTCAAAAAAAAATACCTAACGATAATATCATACTTAACACAAATAATAAAATTGGTTTGTTATCGTTTTAAGGACGGACGGTCAAATGGTCACCGATGTTCGCTCGATAAAAATAGATAACTGCTACTATTCCGCTTTTTTTTTAACCAAGTACCTTCTTTAAGTTGTTTAAATTATGTAGTCGATGATTTTGGTGCACGGTAAGACTCTAATGAGTTTATGTTGGCACTAACTTCAATGTATAAAATGTATGCAAACTGCTGAATTAATAAAAAAAAAACATTTAAAAAAATGTTGATTGTTGCAGGAGACAGAGTTGTGCGGAAGAGGGAGAGGGAAGCTTTTGCCTTACAGTGGGGCCATACAGGCTAGTTATCTTAGATTGTTCGTATTTCTTCATAATTATATTTTACAATACGCAAATCAACCAATAGGTCAATCGATACGATGATAAAAAACATCATCGGATGTTAAATTAAATGTTACAAACTTCCGCATTTTTTACTATTTCCGCTTTTTTATTCCATTCATAACCAAATGAAGGCACATTATTGATATTCAAACCAACAATAGATAAATAACCTTTCAATTTAAATACTTCTATTCATACTGTCATTCATGTTTGAGATTTTTTTGTGAAATTAAACAGTACATAAGTAAGTACGTCTTGACTGAATACTTCGTAATAATAATTCGTAGCTGTGTATTGTTATATTTAGGGCTCTTTAGCGATAAGAATAAGACGCTTGTACAATTATTAAAAAAAAAACAATTTTAATTGCCTATTAAGTTGAAGACTGGCAAGCTAGAAGATGTTAGTAAGAACCACATCCATGGCACTAAATTAGAAAACCGCACTTCTAGAATAAGCTTAATACGCTGAACTTTTAAGCATATTATGCAATTTTTTTTTTAAACTTAAATTTTTAAGGTTTAGTATGAAAATAGATATCATGAAAAAGATGTACTGAAGGATTAATACAGAATACAGATGGGAAACCTTAAAATATTGCCAGATTACAGATTACAGACAATAGATACTTTATGGTTTCCACAATAAGCAAAACGTGCACAATACGGAACTCGCCATTGTAAAGAAACACACCCACTCATTGTTCAATTTATTTGTCAATAGTACTATGTGACTCTTTTTGTTAGCCATCCGTGAGTTTTAACGCAGATATCCTGCATCCACTTGACCCTATCGTAAGACCTTCAATATTATACGTTTATATCTGCCAACTCGGAAAATCCAACTATATGATCGGTTGAACTTTAGGAGGTGCAAAAACAGTATTCATTTATCATAAAATTTAAATATAAATAGTTTGATATTAATGGCTTTAATATTAATGGCTTTTGGAAACTAAACTAAACTACTAATGGTGATTTTTTTAGATACACTCAGTCTGAACTAAGTAGGTTGCTGGGTATTGAGTTTTGAAACTCGATACTATACTTACGGAAAAAACGTTTGTACTTCCAATTCGCACATACCTAGATATTATTTGTCTATGTACTTGGTAAGATATTTGTCTAACCATAAAGCCGAAATAATTTGTATAGTTCCAAATATCGAAGTTCGTTGGCTCGTATGTCACAGTTGCACTGTTACAATAAAGTTTTTTTTACAAAATCAATTACCTTTTGGAAGCAACGTTGTACAAAGAATTCAATTTTCTCGTTAATTTTGGAGTTCAAAGATTCATAAATGTGCCTATTATATAATATTTTATAGAGTAGTGGTGGCCCAGTGGTTTAACGGCTGCGACTTACGAGTTTGTAAGTCGTAGGTTCGAAACCCAGTCAGGCGCTCTACTTTGTGTAAATTATTTCATCACCACTGCTCTCAAAACGGTTAAGGAAAGCATCGTGAGGAAACCGGCATGTCCTAGAACCAATAAGCGAAGACATTGACATCTACTAACCCGCACTGGGCCCGCGTGGTGGATTACTGCCCACTCTCTCACAGAGAGGAAGCCTTTGTCCCAGCAGTGGGAACATTATAAGCTGATTATGATGATGATGACGAAGGGCCTATTTGAAATACTTAAATGATTTGATTTTATTTTTAACAATGGCAATATGAATAAAGTTTGGTGAGATTATAAGATTGAAAGCAACGCATGTGTTGCTCTACAGCGCATGCTGATAACATTGTAGGTACGTAGAATCATCAAACACTACACTTAAATACATATTGACTGGCAGCCAAAATAATAAAATGAGTCTTTAAAAAAAATTAAGGCATTTTTAAAATAAATATTAAGTACGTATCGCAAATCAAGCTTCGTCAATCCTAAATTAACTTTAATTTGCACTATGTGTATAGATAAAAGTGAATATTATTAAGTACACATCCATAAATTCACGCCTTCTTTTCTTGGAGGTAGTCATGTCATTTGGTTTAAATATGCTTTTATATTTTATTTACCTTATACAACATGTTGTTTTGCATCCTCGTCAAATTTCAGAACCCGGTTATGAAAGACATAAATAATCAAATAAAATTACGATCCAGCTCAATAATTAATACATACTTGTTTTTTTAGGTATTTAAGTTTGGCAGTATTTCAGAATACTCCACTTTCAAAGAACAAAATCGCCCCGTTGCGTATGCGGTAGGCAGTGTCGTACGACTATGTCGCTGTGTGCATGCGTTACAGTTACAGCGCAGTTACAGGGCGGTATCACACGGGCCCTACACATGCCGATTTCCGAAAAATCCAAAAAATAAAAATAAATACAACATTCTTTGTATTTTCTGAATGTGAGAACGTTGTAGGCCTAACTTGTAAACGTAAGATTTGTAGACCCTTTTCTATCTTGTTAAGTACCAGGTACCTGTTGACAGGCCTACACTGTCCTCCCGAATACCTGTATACACTGTAATTTAAAAACATTATTATTTTTAAAAGAGTAGGTAACCGTGGAGTTTCTTGTCGGCTCTTCTCCATAGGAAACGACCAATTGGAACCGTGCACCTAGCTTCTGACGTTTCATAAGTACCCATGTAGGTTTATGTGGAGTAAAATATTTTGATTTAATTTGATATGAGTCTGAAACTACAAAAAGCCACGGACTACGATCCTTTTGCTTCGTTTATGATCATACATTATTTTTTCTGGATCCCTGTTGTGTGAGTTACGTATCAGCGTTCAGCCTATCTTGTGCATAATAATCTCGGTACGATCATTTTAATTTTAAGATTTATATGAGCGTTCGATTAGCTCAAAACCGGTCTTTTTTAGAAAAAGATTTAACAGTTTTTAAATTATGCAGGTGTTAGGAGATCTAGTGTTGTGTTGATTTATGGAATTCATTGAGCTAACATAACGCAATGCTGATTGATGCCTTAGTAATGTAAAATCTGAGGATTAAGTTAAATTGCTAAGAGGAAGAAAATGAATATTAGGACGTATGAATACTTATCAATTTTTTGCTTCAATTATTTACATAAATTGACATGTTACTTCAGTTTTTGTTTGTTAGATGATTAAACACGAAACTTGTATTTAAAGTGGCAAAAAATTTAAGGAATGTTCTTGTACCTACATACCCACCCAACTAACTATTAGCGTTAAGAACATTTGAATTAATTTAGGTAGGTACGAGCTTTTAAGAACAGCAGCAGCAACAAAATTGAAACTTCGATCAATCTTGCTTAGAAAAATAATATCATGCTTTAGGACCAAATTCAAAAGTAAAAAATCTGCACACAAACGGTGCCTGAAGATAGACGGCGCCGCCGAGGCCGGCCCGGAAAGAGTTGGCGAGACGACCTGGACGCGTACCGCGAGGGCTGGTTCGAGGTGGCGCCGAAAAAGAGTTATATCCGTATTGTTACGATACTAAAGATCACTGTGATTTTGATAGACTTGTCAGTGACAGCAACCCAACAGCAACCCTATTGTAAGGACATTAAAGATCACTGTGATTTTTACTGACTTGTCAATGACAGCAACCCAACAGCAACGCTATTGTAAGGACATTAAAGATCACTGTGATTTTTACAGACTTGTCAATGACAGCAACCCAACAGCAACGCTATTGTAAGGACATTAAAGATCACTGTGATTTTTACAGACTTGTCAATGACAGCAACCCAACAGCAACGCTATTGTAAGGACATTAAAGATCACTGTGATTTTTACAGACTTGTCAATGACAGCAACCCAACAGCAACGCTATTGTAAGGACATTAAAGATCACTGTGATTTTTACAGACTTGTCAATGACAGCAACCCAACAGCAACGCTATTGTAAGGACATTAAAGATCACTGTGATTTTTACAGACTTGTCAATGACAGCAACCCAACAGCAACGCTATTGTAAGGACATTAAAGATCACTGTGATTTTTACAGACTTGTCAATGACAGCAACCCAACAGCAACGCTATTGTAAGGACATTAAAGATCACTGTGATTTTTACAGACTTGTCAATGACAGCAACCCAACAGCAACGCTATTGTAAGGACATTAAAGATCACTGTGATTTTTACTGACTTGTCAATGACAGCAACCCAACAGCAACGCTATTGTAAGGACATTAAAGATCACTGTGATTTTTACAGACTTGTCAATGACAGCAACCCAACAGCAACGCTATTGTAAGGACATTAAAGATCACTGTGATTTTTACAGACTTGTCAATGACAGCAACCCAACAGCAACGCTATTGTAAGGACATTAAAGATCACTGTGATTTTTACAGACTTGTCAATGACAGCAACCCAACAGCAACCCTATTGTAAGGACATTAAAGATCACTGTGATTTTTACAGACTTGTCAATGACAGCAACCCAACAGCAACCCTATTGTAAGGACATTAAAGATCACTGTGATTTTTACTGACTTGTCAATGACAGCAACCCAACAGCAACGCTATTGTAAGGACATTAAAGATCACTGTGATTTTTACAGACTTGTCAATGACAGCAACCCAACAGCAACGCTATTGTAAGGACATTAAAGATCACTGTGATTTTTACTGACTTGTCAATGACAGCAACCCAACAGCAACGCTATTGTAAGGACATTAAAGATCACTGTGATTTTTACTGACTTGTCAATGACAGCAACCCAACAGCAACGCTATTGTAAGGACATTAAAGATCACTGTGATTTTTACAGACTTGTCAATGACAGCAACCCAACAGCAACCCTATTGTAAGGACATTAAAGATCACTGTGATTTTTACTGACTTGTCAATGACAGCAACCCAACAGCAACGCTATTGTAAGGACATTAAAGATCACTGTGATTTTTACAGACTTGTCAATGACAGCAACCCAACAGCAACGCTATTGTAAGGACATTAAAGATCACTGTGATTTTTACTGACTTGTCAATGACAGCAACCCAACAGCAACGCTATTGTAAGGACATTAAAGATCACTGTGATTTTTACTGACTTGTCAATGACAGCAACCCAACAGCAACGCTATTGTAAGGACATTAAAGATCACTGTGATTTTTACTGACTTGTCAATGACAGCAACCCAACAGCAACGCTATTGTAAGGACATTAAAGATCACTGTGATTTTTACTGACTTGTCAATGACAGCAACCCAACAGCAACGCTATTGTAAGGACATTAAAGATCACTGTGATTTTTACTGACTTGTCAATGACAGCAACCCAACAGCAACGCTATTGTAAGGACATTAAAGATCACTGTGATTTTTACAGACTTGTCAATGACAGCAACCCAACAGCAACGCTATTGTAAGGACATTAAAGATCACTGTGATTTTTACAGACTTGTCAATGACAGCAACCCAACAGCAACCCTATTGTAAGGACATTAAAGATCACTGTGATTTTTACAGACTTGTCAATGACAGCAACCCAACAGCAACGCTATTGTAAGGACATTAAAGATCACTGTGATTTTTACAGACTTGTCAATGACAGCAACCCAACAGCAACCCTATTGTAAGGACATTAAAGATCACTGTGATTTTTACTGACTTGTCAATGACAGCAACCCAACAGCAACGCTATTGTAAGGACATTAAAGATCACTGTGATTTTTACAGACTTGTCAATGACAGCAACCCAACAGCAACGCTATTGTAAGGACATTAAAGATCACTGTGATTTTTACTGACTTGTCAATGACAGCAACCCAACAGCAACGCTATTGTAAGGACATTAAAGATCACTGTGATTTTTACTGACTTGTCAATGACAGCAACCCAACAGCAACGCTATTGTAAGGACATTAAAGATCACTGTGATTTTTACAGACTTGTCAATGACAGCAACCCAACAGCAACCCTATTGTAAGGACATTAAAGATCACTGTGATTTTTACTGACTTGTCAATGACAGCAACCCAACAGCAACGCTATTGTAAGGACATTAAAGATCACTGTGATTTTTACAGACTTGTCAATGACAGCAACCCAACAGCAACGCTATTGTAAGGACATTAAAGATCACTGTGATTTTTACTGACTTGTCAATGACAGCAACCCAACAGCAACGCTATTGTAAGGACATTAAAGATCACTGTGATTTTTACTGACTTGTCAATGACAGCAACCCAACAGCAACGCTATTGTAAGGACATTAAAGATCACTGTGATTTTTACTGACTTGTCAATGACAGCAACCCAACAGCAACGCTATTGTAAGGACATTAAAGATCACTGTGATTTTTACTGACTTGTCAATGACAGCAACCCAACAGCAACGCTATTGTAAGGACATTAAAGATCACTGTGATTTTTACTGACTTGTCAATGACAGCAACCCAACAGCAACGCTATTGTAAGGACATTAAAGATCACTGTGATTTTTACAGACTTGTCAATGACAGCAACCCAACAGCAACGCTATTGTAAGGACATTAAAGATCACTGTGATTTTTACAGACTTGTCAATGACAGCAACCCAACAGCAACCCTATTGTAAGGACATTAAAGATCACTGTGATTTTTACAGACTTGTCAATGACAGCAACCCAACAGCAACGCTATTGTAAGGACATTAAAGATCACTGTGATTTTTACAGACTTGTCAATGACAGCAACCCAACAGCAACCCTATTGTAAGGACATTAAAGATCACTGTGATTTTTACTGACTTGTCAACGACAGCAACCCAACAGCAACGCTATTGTAAGGACATTAAAGATCACTGTGATTTTTACAGACTTGTCAATGACAGCAACCCAACAGCAACCCTATTGTAAGGACATTAAAGATCACTGTGATTTTTACTGACTTGTCAATGACAGCAACCCAACAGCAACGCTATTGTAAGGACATTAAAGATCACTGTGATTTTTACTGACTTGTCAATGACAGCAACCCAACAGCAACGCTATTGTAAGGACATTAAAGATCACTGTGATTTTTACTGACTTGTCAATGACAGCAACCCAACAGCAACGCTATTGTAAGGACATTAAAGATCACTGTGATTTTTACTGACTTGTCAATGACAGCAACCCAACAGCAACCCTATTGTAAGGACATTAAAGATCACTGTGATTTTTACTGACTTGTCAATGACAGCAACCCAACAGCAACGCTATTGTAAGGACATTAAAGATCACTGTGATTTTTACTGACTTGTCAATGACAGCAACCCAACAGCAACGCTATTGTAAGGACATTAAAGATCACTGTGATTTTTACTGACTTGTCAATGACAGCAACCCAACAGCAACGCTATTGTAAGGACATTAAAGATCACTGTGATTTTTACTGACTTGTCAATGACAGCAACCCTATTGTAAGGACATTAAAGATCACTGTGATTTTGATAGACTTGTCAGTGACAGCAACCCAACAGCAACCCTATTGTAAGGACATTAAAGATCACTGTGATTTTTACTGACTTGTCAATGACAGCAACCCTATTGTAAGGACATTAAAGATCACTGTGATTTTGATAGACTTGTCAGTGACAGCAACCCAACAGCAACCCTATTGTAAGGACATTAAAGATCACTGTGATTTTTACTGACTTGTCAATGACAGCAACCCTATTGTAAGGACATTAAAGATCACTGTGATTTTTACTGACTTGTCAATGACAGCAACCCAACAGCAACGCTATTGTAAGGACATTAAAGATCACTGTGATTTTTACTGACTTGTCAATGACAGCAACCCTATTGTAAGGACATTAAAGATCACTGTGATTTTGATAGACTTGTCAGTGACAGCAACCCAACAGCAACCCTATTGTAAGGACATTAAAGATCACTGTGATTTTTACAGACTTGTCAATGACAGTAACCCAACAGCAACCCTATTGTAAGGACATTAAAGATCACTGTGATTTTTACTGACTTGTCAATGACAGTAACCCAACAGCAACCCTATTGTAAGGACATTAAAGATCACTGTGATTTTTACTGACTTGTCAATGACAGCAACCCTATTGTAAGGACATTAAAGATCACTGTGATTTTGATAGACTTGTCAGTGACAGCAACCCAACAGCAACCCTATTGTAAGGACATTAAAGATCACTGTGATTTTTACTGACTTGTCAATGACAGCAACCCTATTGTAAGGACATTAAAGATCACTGTGATTTTGATAGACTTGTCAGTGACAGCAACCCAACAGCAACCCTATTGTAAGGACATTAAAGATCACTGTGATTTTTACTGACTTGTCAATGACAGCAACCCTATTGTAAGGACATTAAAGATCACTGTGATTTTTACTGACTTGTCAATGACAGCAACCCAACAGCAACGCTATTGTAAGGACATTAAAGATCACTGTGATTTTTACTGACTTGTCAATGACAGCAACCCTATTGTAAGGACATTAAAGATCACTGTGATTTTGATAGACTTGTCAGTGACAGCAACCCAACAGCAACCCTATTGTAAGGACATTAAAGATCACTGTGATTTTTACTGACTTGTCAATGACAGCAACCCTATTGTAAGGACATTAAAGATCACTGTGATTTTGATAGACTTGTCAGTGACAGCAACCCAACAGCAACCCTATTGTAAGGACATTAAAGATCACTGTGATTTTTACAGACTTGTCAATGACAGTAACCCAACAGCAACCCTATTGTAAGGACATTAAAGATCACTGTGATTTTTACTGACTTGTCAATGACAGTAACCCAACAGCAACCCTATTGTAAGGACATTAAAGATCACTGTGATTTTTACTGACTTGTCAATGACAGCAACCCTATTGTAAGGACATTAAAGATCACTGTGATTTTGATAGACTTGTCAGTGACAGCAACCCAACAGCAACCCTATTGTAAGGACATTAAAGATCACTGTGATTTTTACTGACTTGTCAATGACAGCAACCCTATTGTAAGGACATTAAAGATCACTGTGATTTTGATAGACTTGTCAGTGACAGCAACCCAACAGCAACCCTATTGTAAGGACATTAAAGATCACTGTGATTTTTACTGACTTGTCAATGACAGCAACCCTATTGTAAGGACATTAAAGATCACTGTGATTTTTACTGACTTGTCAATGACAGCAACCCAACAGCAACGCTATTGTAAGGACATTAAAGATCACTGTGATTTTTACTGACTTGTCAATGACAGCAACCCTATTGTAAGGACATTAAAGATCACTGTGATTTTGATAGACTTGTCAGTGACAGCAACCCAACAGCAACCCTATTGTAAGGACATTAAAGATCACTGTGATTTTTACTGACTTGTCAATGACAGCAACCCTATTGTAAGGACATTAAAGATCACTGTGATTTTGATAGACTTGTCAGTGACAGCAACCCAACAGCAACCCTATTGTAAGGACATTAAAGATCACTGTGATTTTTACAGACTTGTCAATGACAGTAACCCAACAGCAACCCTATTGTAAGGACATTAAAGATCACTGTGATTTTTACTGACTTGTCAATGACAGTAACCCAACAGCAACCCTATTGTAAGGACATTAAAGATCACTGTGATTTTTACTGACTTGTCAATGACAGCAACCCAACAGCAACGCTATTGTAAGGACATTAAAGATCACTGTGATTTTTACTGACTTGTCAATGACAGTAACCCAACAGCAACCCTATTGTAAGGACATTAAAGATCACTGTGATTTTTACTGACTTGTCAATGACAGTAACCCAACAGCAACCCTATTGTAAGGACATTAAAGATCACTGTGATTTTTACTGACTTGTCAATGACAGTAACCCAACAGCAACCCTATTGTAAGGACATTAAAGATCACTGTGATTTTTACTGACTTGTCAATGACAGCAACCCAACAGCAACGCTATTGTAAGGACATTAAAGATCACTGTGATTTTTACTGACTTGTCAATGACAGCAACCCAACAGCAACGCTATTGTAAGGACATTAAAGATCACTGTGATTTTTACTGACTTGTCAATGACAGCAACCCAACAGCAACGCTATTGTAAGGACATTAAAGATCACTGTGATTTTTACTGACTTGTCAGTGACAGCAACCCAACAGCAACCCTATTGTAAGGACATTAAAGATCACTGTGATTTTTACTGACTTGTCAATGACAGCAACCCAACAGCAACGCTATTGTAAGGACATTAAAGATCACTGTGATTTTTACTGACTTGTCAATGACAGCAACCCAACAGCAACGCTATTGTAAGGACATTAAAGATCACTGTGATTTTTACTGACTTGTCAATGACAGCAACCCTATTGTAAGGACATTAAAGATCACTGTGATTTTGATAGACTTGTCAGTGACAGCAACCCAACAGCAACCCTATTGTAAGGACATTAAAGATCACTGTGATTTTTACTGACTTGTCAATGACAGCAACCCTATTGTAAGGACATTAAAGATCACTGTGATTTTGATAGACTTGTCAGTGACAGCAACCCAACAGCAACCCTATTGTAAGGACATTAAAGATCACTGTGATTTTGATAGACTTGTCAGTGACAGCAACCCAACAGCAACCCTATTGTAAGGACATTAAAGATCACTGTGATTTTTACTGACTTGTCAATGACAGCAACCCAACAGCAACCCTATTGTAACGATATTAAAGATCACTGTGATTTTTACAGACTTGTCAATGACAGCAACCCAACAGCAACCCTATTGTAACGATATTAAAGATCACTGTGATTTTTACAGACTTGTCAATGACAGCAACCCAACAGCAACCCTATTGTAACGATATTAAAGATCACTGTGATTTTTACAGACTTGTCAATGACAGCAACCCAACAGCAACCCTATTGTAACGATATTAAAGATCACTGTGATTTTTACAGACTTGTCAATGACAGCAACCCAACAGCAACCCTATTGTAACGATATTAAAGATCACTGTGATTTTTACAGACTTGTCAATGACAGCAACCCAACAGCAACCCTATTGTAACGATATTAAAGATCACTGTGATTTTTACAGACTTGTCAATGACAGCAACCCAACAGCAACCCTATTGTAACGATATTAAAGATCACTGTGATTTTTACAGACTTGTCAATGACAGCAACCCAACAGCAACCCTATTGTAACGATATTAAAGATCACTGTGATTTTTACAGACTTGTCAATGACAGCAACCCAACAGCAACCCTATTGTAAGGACATTAAAGATCACTGTGATTTTTACAGACTTGTCAATGACAGCAACCCAACAGCAACCCTATTGTAACGATATTAAAGATCACTGTGATTTTTACAGACTTGTCAATGACAGCAACCCAACAGCAACCCTATTGTAACGATATTAAAGATCACTGTGATTTTTACAGACTTGTCAATGACAGCAACCCAACAGCAACCCTATTGTAACGATATTAAAGATCACTGTGATTTTTACAGACTTGTCAATGACAGCAACCCAACAGCAACCCTATTGTAACGATATTAAAGATCACTGTGATTTTTACAGACTTGTCAATGACAGCAACCCAACAGCAACCCTATTGTAACGATATTAAAGATCACTGTGATTTTTACAGACTTGTCAATGACAGCAACCCAACAGCAACCCTATTGTAACGATATTAAAGATCACTGTGATTTTTACAGACTTGTCAATGACAGCAACCCAACAGCAACCCTATTGTAACGATATTAAAGATCACTGTGATTTTTACAGACTTGTCAATGACAGCAACCCAACAGCAACCCTATTGTAACGATATTAAAGATCACTGTGATTTTTACAGACTTGTCAATGACAGCAACCCAACAGCAACCCTATTGTAACGATATTAAAGATCACTGTGATTTTTACAGACTTGTCAATGACAGCAACCCAACAGCAACCCTATTGTAACGATATTAAAGATCACTGTGATTTTTACAGACTTGTCAATGACAGCAACCCAACAGCAACCCTATTGTAACGATATTAAAGATCACTGTGATTTTTACAGACTTGTCAATGACAGCAACCCAACAGCAACCCTATTGTAACGATATTAAAGATCACTGTGATTTTTACAGACTTGTCAATGACAGCAACCCAACAGCAACCCTATTGTAACGATATTAAAGATCACTGTGATTTTTACAGACTTGTCAATGACAGCAACCCAACAGCAACCCTATTGTAACGATATTAAAGATCACTGTGATTTTTACAGACTTGTCAATGACAGCAACCCAACAGCAACCCTATTGTAACGATATTAAAGATCACTGTGATTTTTACAGACTTGTCAATGACAGCAACCCAACAGCAACGCTATTGTAAGGACATTAAAGATCACTGTGATTTTTACAGACTTGTCAATGACAGAAACCCAACAGCAACCCTATTGTAAGGACATTAAAGATCACTGTGATTTTTACAGACTTGTCAATGACAGAAACCCAACAGCAACCCTATTGTAAGGACATTAAAGATCACTGTGATTTTTACTGACTTGTCAATGACAGAAACCCAACAGCAACCCTATTGTAAGGACATTAAAGATCACTGTGATTTTTACTGACTTGTCAATGACAGCAACCCAACAGCAACGCTATTGTAAGGACATTAAAGATCACTGTGATTTTTACTGACTTGTCAATGACAGCAACCCAACAGCAACGCTATTGTAAGGACATTAAAGATCACTGTGATTTTTACTGACTTGTCAATGACAGCAACCCTATTGTAAGGACATTAAAGATCACTGTGATTTTGATAGACTTGTCAGTGACAGCAACCCAACAGCAACCCTATTGTAAGGACATTAAAGATCACTGTGATTTTTACAGACTTGTCAATGACAGCAACCCAACAGCAACGCTATTGTAAGGACATTAAAGATCACTGTGATTTTTACTGACTTGTCAATGACAGCAACCCTATTGTAAGGACATTAAAGATCACTGTGATTTTGATAGACTTGTCAGTGACAGCAACCCAACAGCAACCCTATTGTAAGGACATTAAAGATCACTGTGATTTTTACAGACTTGTCAATGACAGAAACCCAACAGCAACCCTATTGTAAGGACATTAAAGATCACTGTGATTTTTACTGACTTGTCAATGACAGCAACCCAACAGCAACCCTATTGTAAGGACATTAAAGATCACTGTGATTTTTACAGACTTGTCAATGACAGCAACCCAACAGCAACGCTATTGTAAGGACATTAAAGATCACTGTGATTTTTACAGACTTGTCAATGACAGCAACCCAACAGCAACCCTATTGTAAGGACATTAAAGATCACTGTGATTTTTACAGACTTGTCAATGACAGCAACCCTATTGTAAGGACATTAAAGATCACTGTGATTTTTACAGACTTGTCAATGACAGCAACCCAACAGCAACGCTATTGTAAGGACATTAAAGATCACTGTGATTTTTACAGACTTGTCAATGACAGAAACCCAACAGCAACCCTATTGTAAGGACATTAAAGATCACTGTGATTTTTACTGACTTGTCAATGACAGCAACCCAACAGCAACGCTATTGTAAGGACATTAAAGATCACTGTGATTTTTACAGACTTGTCAATGACAGAAACCCAACAGCAACCCTATTGTAAGGACATTAAAGATCACTGTGATTTTTACAGACTTGTCAATGACAGCAACCCAACAGCAACCCTATTGTAACGATATTAAAGATCACTGTGATTTTTACAGACTTGTCAATGACAGCAACCCAACAGCAACCCTATTGTAACGATATTAAAGATCACTGTGATTTTTACAGACTTGTCAATGACAGCAACCCAACAGCAACCCTATTGTAACGATATTAAAGATCACTGTGATTTTTACAGACTTGTCAATGACAGCAACCCAACAGCAACCCTATTGTAACGATATTAAAGATCACTGTGATTTTTACAGACTTGTCAATGACAGCAACCCAACAGCAACCCTATTGTAACGATATTAAAGATCACTGTGATTTTTACAGACTTGTCAATGACAGCAACCCAACAGCAACCCTATTGTAACGATATTAAAGATCACTGTGATTTTTACAGACTTGTCAATGACAGCAACCCAACAGCAACCCTATTGTAACGATATTAAAGATCACTGTGATTTTTACAGACTTGTCAATGACAGCAACCCAACAGCAACCCTATTGTAACGATATTAAAGATCACTGTGATTTTTACAGACTTGTCAATGACAGCAACCCAACAGCAACCCTATTGTAAGGACATTAAAGATCACTGTGATTTTTACAGACTTGTCAATGACAGCAACCCAACAGCAACCCTATTGTAAGGACATTAAAGATCACTGTGATTTTTACAGACTTGTCAATGACAGAAACCCAACAGCAACCCTATTGTAAGGACATTAAAGATCACTGTGATTTTTACTGACTTGTCAATGACAGCAACCCAACAGCAACGCTATTGTAAGGACATTAAAGATCACTGTGATTTTTACTGACTTGTCAATGACAGTAACCCAACAGCAACGCTATTGTAAGGACATTAAAGATCACTGTGATTTTTACATACTTGTCAATGACAGCAACCCAACAGCAACCCTATTGTAACGATATTAAAGATCACTGTGATTTTTACAGACTTGTCAATGACAGCAACCCAACAGCAACCCTATTGTAACGATATTAAAGATCACTGTGATTTTTACAGACTTGTCAATGACAGCAACCCAACAGCAACCCTATTGTAACGATATTAAAGATCACTGTGATTTTTACAGACTTGTCAATGACAGCAACCCAACAGCAACCCTATTGTAACGATATTAAAGATCACTGTGATTTTTACAGACTTGTCAATGACAGCAACCCAACAGCAACCCTATTGTAAGGACATTAAAGATCACTGTGATTTTTACAGACTTGTCAATGACAGCAACCCAACAGCAACCCTATTGTAACGATATTAAAGATCACTGTGATTTTTACTGACTTGTCAATGACAGCAACCCTATTGTAAGGACATTAAAGATCACTGTGATTTTTACTGACTTGTCAATGACAGCAACCCAACAGCAACGCTATTGTAAGGACATTAAAGATCACTGTGATTTTTACTGACTTGTCAATGACAGCAACCCTATTGTAAGGACATTAAAGATCACTGTGATTTTGATAGACTTGTCAGTGACAGCAACCCAACAGCAACCCTATTGTAAGGACATTAAAGATCACTGTGATTTTTACTGACTTGTCAATGACAGCAACCCTATTGTAAGGACATTAAAGATCACTGTGATTTTGATAGACTTGTCAGTGACAGCAACCCAACAGCAACCCTATTGTAAGGACATTAAAGATCACTGTGATTTTTACAGACTTGTCAATGACAGTAACCCAACAGCAACCCTATTGTAAGGACATTAAAGATCACTGTGATTTTTACTGACTTGTCAATGACAGTAACCCAACAGCAACCCTATTGTAAGGACATTAAAGATCACTGTGATTTTTACTGACTTGTCAATGACAGCAACCCAACAGCAACGCTATTGTAAGGACATTAAAGATCACTGTGATTTTTACTGACTTGTCAATGACAGTAACCCAACAGCAACCCTATTGTAAGGACATTAAAGATCACTGTGATTTTTACTGACTTGTCAATGACAGTAACCCAACAGCAACCCTATTGTAAGGACATTAAAGATCACTGTGATTTTTACTGACTTGTCAATGACAGTAACCCAACAGCAACCCTATTGTAAGGACATTAAAGATCACTGTGATTTTTACTGACTTGTCAATGACAGCAACCCAACAGCAACGCTATTGTAAGGACATTAAAGATCACTGTGATTTTTACTGACTTGTCAATGACAGCAACCCAACAGCAACGCTATTGTAAGGACATTAAAGATCACTGTGATTTTTACTGACTTGTCAATGACAGCAACCCAACAGCAACGCTATTGTAAGGACATTAAAGATCACTGTGATTTTTACTGACTTGTCAGTGACAGCAACCCAACAGCAACCCTATTGTAAGGACATTAAAGATCACTGTGATTTTTACTGACTTGTCAATGACAGCAACCCAACAGCAACGCTATTGTAAGGACATTAAAGATCACTGTGATTTTTACTGACTTGTCAATGACAGCAACCCAACAGCAACGCTATTGTAAGGACATTAAAGATCACTGTGATTTTTACTGACTTGTCAATGACAGCAACCCTATTGTAAGGACATTAAAGATCACTGTGATTTTGATAGACTTGTCAGTGACAGCAACCCAACAGCAACCCTATTGTAAGGACATTAAAGATCACTGTGATTTTTACTGACTTGTCAATGACAGCAACCCTATTGTAAGGACATTAAAGATCACTGTGATTTTGATAGACTTGTCAGTGACAGCAACCCAACAGCAACCCTATTGTAAGGACATTAAAGATCACTGTGATTTTGATAGACTTGTCAGTGACAGCAACCCAACAGCAACCCTATTGTAAGGACATTAAAGATCACTGTGATTTTTACTGACTTGTCAATGACAGCAACCCAACAGCAACCCTATTGTAACGATATTAAAGATCACTGTGATTTTTACAGACTTGTCAATGACAGCAACCCAACAGCAACCCTATTGTAACGATATTAAAGATCACTGTGATTTTTACAGACTTGTCAATGACAGCAACCCAACAGCAACCCTATTGTAACGATATTAAAGATCACTGTGATTTTTACAGACTTGTCAATGACAGCAACCCAACAGCAACCCTATTGTAACGATATTAAAGATCACTGTGATTTTTACAGACTTGTCAATGACAGCAACCCAACAGCAACCCTATTGTAACGATATTAAAGATCACTGTGATTTTTACAGACTTGTCAATGACAGCAACCCAACAGCAACCCTATTGTAACGATATTAAAGATCACTGTGATTTTTACAGACTTGTCAATGACAGCAACCCAACAGCAACCCTATTGTAACGATATTAAAGATCACTGTGATTTTTACAGACTTGTCAATGACAGCAACCCAACAGCAACCCTATTGTAACGATATTAAAGATCACTGTGATTTTTACAGACTTGTCAATGACAGCAACCCAACAGCAACCCTATTGTAAGGACATTAAAGATCACTGTGATTTTTACAGACTTGTCAATGACAGCAACCCAACAGCAACCCTATTGTAACGATATTAAAGATCACTGTGATTTTTACAGACTTGTCAATGACAGCAACCCAACAGCAACCCTATTGTAACGATATTAAAGATCACTGTGATTTTTACAGACTTGTCAATGACAGCAACCCAACAGCAACCCTATTGTAACGATATTAAAGATCACTGTGATTTTTACAGACTTGTCAATGACAGCAACCCAACAGCAACCCTATTGTAACGATATTAAAGATCACTGTGATTTTTACAGACTTGTCAATGACAGCAACCCAACAGCAACCCTATTGTAACGATATTAAAGATCACTGTGATTTTTACAGACTTGTCAATGACAGCAACCCAACAGCAACCCTATTGTAACGATATTAAAGATCACTGTGATTTTTACAGACTTGTCAATGACAGCAACCCAACAGCAACCCTATTGTAACGATATTAAAGATCACTGTGATTTTTACAGACTTGTCAATGACAGCAACCCAACAGCAACCCTATTGTAACGATATTAAAGATCACTGTGATTTTTACAGACTTGTCAATGACAGCAACCCAACAGCAACCCTATTGTAACGATATTAAAGATCACTGTGATTTTTACAGACTTGTCAATGACAGCAACCCAACAGCAACCCTATTGTAACGATATTAAAGATCACTGTGATTTTTACAGACTTGTCAATGACAGCAACCCAACAGCAACCCTATTGTAACGATATTAAAGATCACTGTGATTTTTACAGACTTGTCAATGACAGCAACCCAACAGCAACCCTATTGTAACGATATTAAAGATCACTGTGATTTTTACAGACTTGTCAATGACAGCAACCCAACAGCAACCCTATTGTAACGATATTAAAGATCACTGTGATTTTTACAGACTTGTCAATGACAGCAACCCAACAGCAACCCTATTGTAACGATATTAAAGATCACTGTGATTTTTACAGACTTGTCAATGACAGCAACCCAACAGCAACCCTATTGTAACGATATTAAAGATCACTGTGATTTTTACAGACTTGTCAATGACAGCAACCCAACAGCAACGCTATTGTAAGGACATTAAAGATCACTGTGATTTTTACAGACTTGTCAATGACAGAAACCCAACAGCAACCCTATTGTAAGGACATTAAAGATCACTGTGATTTTTACAGACTTGTCAATGACAGAAACCCAACAGCAACCCTATTGTAAGGACATTAAAGATCACTGTGATTTTTACTGACTTGTCAATGACAGAAACCCAACAGCAACCCTATTGTAAGGACATTAAAGATCACTGTGATTTTTACTGACTTGTCAATGACAGCAACCCAACAGCAACGCTATTGTAAGGACATTAAAGATCACTGTGATTTTTACTGACTTGTCAATGACAGCAACCCAACAGCAACGCTATTGTAAGGACATTAAAGATCACTGTGATTTTTACTGACTTGTCAATGACAGCAACCCTATTGTAAGGACATTAAAGATCACTGTGATTTTGATAGACTTGTCAGTGACAGCAACCCAACAGCAACCCTATTGTAAGGACATTAAAGATCACTGTGATTTTTACAGACTTGTCAATGACAGCAACCCAACAGCAACCCTATTGTAACGATATTAAAGATCACTGTGATTTTTACAGACTTGTCAATGACAGCAACCCAACAGCAACCCTATTGTAACGATATTAAAGATCACTGTGATTTTTACAGACTTGTCAATGACAGCAACCCAACAGCAACCCTATTGTAACGATATTAAAGATCACTGTGATTTTTACAGACTTGTCAATGACAGCAACCCAACAGCAACCCTATTGTAACGATATTAAAGATCACTGTGATTTTTACAGACTTGTCAATGACAGCAACCCAACAGCAACCCTATTGTAACGATATTAAAGATCACTGTGATTTTTACAGACTTGTCAATGACAGCAACCCAACAGCAACCCTATTGTAACGATATTAAAGATCACTGTGATTTTTACAGACTTGTCAATGACAGCAACCCAACAGCAACGCTATTGTAAGGACATTAAAGATCACTGTGATTTTTACAGACTTGTCAATGACAGAAACCCAACAGCAACCCTATTGTAAGGACATTAAAGATCACTGTGATTTTTACAGACTTGTCAATGACAGAAACCCAACAGCAACCCTATTGTAAGGACATTAAAGATCACTGTGATTTTTACTGACTTGTCAATGACAGAAACCCAACAGCAACCCTATTGTAAGGACATTAAAGATCACTGTGATTTTTACTGACTTGTCAATGACAGCAACCCAACAGCAACGCTATTGTAAGGACATTAAAGATCACTGTGATTTTTACTGACTTGTCAATGACAGCAACCCAACAGCAACGCTATTGTAAGGACATTAAAGATCACTGTGATTTTTACTGACTTGTCAATGACAGCAACCCTATTGTAAGGACATTAAAGATCACTGTGATTTTGATAGACTTGTCAGTGACAGCAACCCAACAGCAACCCTATTGTAAGGACATTAAAGATCACTGTGATTTTTACAGACTTGTCAATGACAGCAACCCAACAGCAACGCTATTGTAAGGACATTAAAGATCACTGTGATTTTTACTGACTTGTCAATGACAGCAACCCTATTGTAAGGACATTAAAGATCACTGTGATTTTGATAGACTTGTCAGTGACAGCAACCCAACAGCAACCCTATTGTAAGGACATTAAAGATCACTGTGATTTTTACAGACTTGTCAATGACAGAAACCCAACAGCAACCCTATTGTAAGGACATTAAAGATCACTGTGATTTTTACTGACTTGTCAATGACAGCAACCCAACAGCAACCCTATTGTAAGGACATTAAAGATCACTGTGATTTTTACAGACTTGTCAATGACAGCAACCCAACAGCAACGCTATTGTAAGGACATTAAAGATCACTGTGATTTTTACAGACTTGTCAATGACAGCAACCCAACAGCAACCCTATTGTAAGGACATTAAAGATCACTGTGATTTTTACAGACTTGTCAATGACAGCAACCCTATTGTAAGGACATTAAAGATCACTGTGATTTTTACAGACTTGTCAATGACAGCAACCCAACAGCAACGCTATTGTAAGGACATTAAAGATCACTGTGATTTTTACAGACTTGTCAATGACAGAAACCCAACAGCAACCCTATTGTAAGGACATTAAAGATCACTGTGATTTTTACTGACTTGTCAATGACAGCAACCCAACAGCAACGCTATTGTAAGGACATTAAAGATCACTGTGATTTTTACAGACTTGTCAATGACAGAAACCCAACAGCAACCCTATTGTAAGGACATTAAAGATCACTGTGATTTTTACAGACTTGTCAATGACAGCAACCCAACAGCAACCCTATTGTAACGATATTAAAGATCACTGTGATTTTTACAGACTTGTCAATGACAGCAACCCAACAGCAACCCTATTGTAACGATATTAAAGATCACTGTGATTTTTACAGACTTGTCAATGACAGCAACCCAACAGCAACCCTATTGTAACGATATTAAAGATCACTGTGATTTTTACAGACTTGTCAATGACAGCAACCCAACAGCAACCCTATTGTAACGATATTAAAGATCACTGTGATTTTTACAGACTTGTCAATGACAGCAACCCAACAGCAACCCTATTGTAACGATATTAAAGATCACTGTGATTTTTACAGACTTGTCAATGACAGCAACCCAACAGCAACCCTATTGTAACGATATTAAAGATCACTGTGATTTTTACAGACTTGTCAATGACAGCAACCCAACAGCAACCCTATTGTAACGATATTAAAGATCACTGTGATTTTTACAGACTTGTCAATGACAGCAACCCAACAGCAACCCTATTGTAACGATATTAAAGATCACTGTGATTTTTACAGACTTGTCAATGACAGCAACCCAACAGCAACCCTATTGTAACGATATTAAAGATCACTGTGATTTTTACAGACTTGTCAATGACAGCAACCCAACAGCAACCCTATTGTAACGATATTAAAGATCACTGTGATTTTTACAGACTTGTCAATGACAGCAACCCAACAGCAACCCTATTGTAACGATATTAAAGATCACTGTGATTTTTACAGACTTGTCAATGACAGAAACCCAACAGCAACCCTATTGTAAGGACATTAAAGATCACTGTGATTTTTACAGACTTGTCAATGACAGCAACCCAACAGCAACCCTATTGTAAGGACATTAAAGATCACTGTGATTTTTACAGACTTGTCAATGACAGAAACCCAACAGCAACCCTATTGTAAGGACATTAAAGATCACTGTGATTTTTACTGACTTGTCAATGACAGCAACCCAACAGCAACGCTATTGTAAGGACATTAAAGATCACTGTGATTTTTACTGACTTGTCAATGACAGTAACCCAACAGCAACGCTATTGTAAGGACATTAAAGATCACTGTGATTTTTACATACTTGTCAATGACAGCAACCCAACAGCAACCCTATTGTAACGATATTAAAGATCACTGTGATTTTTACAGACTTGTCAATGACAGCAACCCAACAGCAACCCTATTGTAACGATATTAAAGATCACTGTGATTTTTACAGACTTGTCAATGACAGCAACCCAACAGCAACCCTATTGTAACGATATTAAAGATCACTGTGATTTTTACAGACTTGTCAATGACAGCAACCCAACAGCAACCCTATTGTAACGATATTAAAGATCACTGTGATTTTTACAGACTTGTCAATGACAGCAACCCAACAGCAACCCTATTGTAAGGACATTAAAGATCACTGTGATTTTTACAGACTTGTCAATGACAGCAACCCAACAGCAACCCTATTGTAACGATATTAAAGATCACTGTGATTTTTACAGACTTGTCAATGACAGCAACCCAACAGCAACCCTATTGTAACGATATTAAAGATCACTGTGATTTTTACAGACTTGTCAATGACAGCAACCCAACAGCAACCCTATTGTAACGATATTAAAGATCACTGTGATTTTTACAGACTTGTCAATGACAGCAACCCAACAGCAACCCTATTGTAACGATATTAAAGATCACTGTGATTTTTACAGACTTGTCAATGACAGCAACCCAACAGCAACCCTATTGTAACGATATTAAAGATCACTGTGATTTTTACAGACTTGTCAATGACAGCAACCCAACAGCAACCCTATTGTAACGATATTAAAGATCACTGTGATTTTTACAGACTTGTCAATGACAGCAACCCAACAGCAACCCTATTGTAACGATATTAAAGATCACTGTGATTTTTACAGACTTGTCAATGACAGCAACCCAACAGCAACCCTATTGTAACGATATTAAAGATCACTGTGATTTTTACAGACTTGTCAATGACAGCAACCCAACAGCAACCCTATTGTAACGATATTAAAGATCACTGTGATTTTTACAGACTTGTCAATGACAGCAACCCAACAGCAACCCTATTGTAACGATATTAAAGATCACTGTGATTTTTACAGACTTGTCAATGACAGAAACCCAACAGCAACCCTATTGTAAGGACATTAAAGATCACTGTGATTTTTACAGACTTGTCAATGACAGCAACCCAACAGCAACCCTATTGTAAGGACATTAAAGATCACTGTGATTTTTACAGACTTGTCAATGACAGAAACCCAACAGCAACCCTATTGTAAGGACATTAAAGATCACTGTGATTTTTACTGACTTGTCAATGACAGCAACCCAACAGCAACGCTATTGTAAGGACATTAAAGATCACTGTGATTTTTACTGACTTGTCAATGACAGTAACCCAACAGCAACGCTATTGTAAGGACATTAAAGATCACTGTGATTTTTACATACTTGTCAATGACAGCAACCCAACAGCAACCCTATTGTAACGATATTAAAGATCACTGTGATTTTTACAGACTTGTCAATGACAGCAACCCAACAGCAACCCTATTGTAACGATATTAAAGATCACTGTGATTTTTACAGACTTGTCAATGACAGCAACCCAACAGCAACCCTATTGTAACGATATTAAAGATCACTGTGATTTTTACAGACTTGTCAATGACAGCAACCCAACAGCAACCCTATTGTAACGATATTAAAGATCACTGTGATTTTTACAGACTTGTCAATGACAGCAACCCAACAGCAACCCTATTGTAAGGACATTAAAGATCACTGTGATTTTTACAGACTTGTCAATGACAGCAACCCAACAGCAACCCTATTGTAACGATATTAAAGATCACTGTGATTTTTACAGACTTGTCAATGACAGCAACCCAACAGCAACCCTATTGTAACGATATTAAAGATCACTGTGATTTTTACAGACTTGTCAATGACAGCAACCCAACAGCAACCCTATTGTAACGATATTAAAGATCACTGTGATTTTTACAGACTTGTCAATGACAGCAACCCAACAGCAACCCTATTGTAACGATATTAAAGATCACTGTGATTTTTACAGACTTGTCAATGACAGCAACCCAACAGCAACCCTATTGTAACGATATTAAAGATCACTGTGATTTTTACAGACTTGTCAATGACAGCAACCCAACAGCAACCCTATTGTAACGATATTAAAGATCACTGTGATTTTTACAGACTTGTCAATGACAGCAACCCAACAGCAACCCTATTGTAACGATATTAAAGATCACTGTGATTTTTACAGACTTGTCAATGACAGCAACCCAACAGCAACCCTATTGTAACGATATTAAAGATCACTGTGATTTTTACAGACTTGTCAATGACAGCAACCCAACAGCAACCCTATTGTAACGATATTAAAGATCACTGTGATTTTTACAGACTTGTCAATGACAGCAACCCAACAGCAACCCTATTGTAACGATATTAAAGATCACTGTGATTTTTACAGACTTGTCAATGACAGCAACCCAACAGCAACCCTATTGTAAGGACATTAAAGATCACTGTGATTTTTACAGACTTGTCAATGACAGCAACCCAACAGCAACCCTATTGTAACGATATTAAAGATCACTGTGATTTTTACAGACTTGTCAATGACAGCAACCCAACAGCAACCCTATTGTAACGATATTAAAGATCACTGTGATTTTTACAGACTTGTCAATGACAGCAACCCAACAGCAACCCTATTGTAACGATATTAAAGATCACTGTGATTTTTACAGACTTGTCAATGACAGCAACCCAACAGCAACCCTATTGTAAGGACATTAAAGATCACTGTGATTTTTACAGACTTGTCAATGACAGCAACCCAACAGCAACCCTATTGTAACGATATTAAAGATCACTGTGATTTTTACAGACTTGTCAATGACAGCAACCCAACAGCAACCCTATTGTAACGATATTAAAGATCACTGTGATTTTTACAGACTTGTCAATGACAGCAACCCAACAGCAACCCTATTGTAACGATATTAAAGATCACTGTGATTTTTACAGACTTGTCAATGACAGCAACCCAACAGCAACCCTATTGTAACGATATTAAAGATCACTGTGATTTTTACAGACTTGTCAATGACAGCAACCCAACAGCAACCCTATTGTAACGATATTAAAGATCACTGTGATTTTTACAGACTTGTCAATGACAGCAACCCAACAGCAACCCTATTGTAACGATATTAAAGATCACTGTGATTTTTACAGACTTGTCAATGACAGCAACCCAACAGCAACCCTATTGTAACGATATTAAAGATCACTGTGATTTTTACAGACTTGTCAATGACAGCAACCCAACAGCAACCCTATTGTAAGGACATTAAAGATCACTGTGATTTTTACAGACTTGTCAATGACAGCAACCCAACAGCAACCCTATTGTAACGATATTAAAGATCACTGTGATTTTTACAGACTTGTCAATGACAGCAACCCAACAGCAACCCTATTGTAACGATATTAAAGATCACTGTGATTTTTACAGACTTGTCAATGACAGCAACCCAACAGCAACCCTATTGTAACGATATTAAAGATCACTGTGATTTTTACAGACTTGTCAATGACAGCAACCCAACAGCAACCCTATTGTAACGATATTAAAGATCACTGTGATTTTTACAGACTTGTCAATGACAGCAACCCAACAGCAACCCTATTGTAACGATATTAAAGATCACTGTGATTTTTACAGACTTGTCAATGACAGCAACCCAACAGCAACGCTATTGTAAGGACATTAAAGATCACTGTGATTTTTACAGACTTGTCAATGACAGCAACCCAACAGCAACCCTATTGTAACGATATTAAAGATCACTGTGATTTTTACAGACTTGTCAATGACAGCAACCCAACAGCAACGCTATTGTAAGGACATTAAAGATCACTGTGATTTTTACAGACTTGTCAATGACAGCAACCCAACAGCAACCCTATTGTAACGATATTAAAGATCACTGTGATTTCGACAGTGATGCAATATCAGATATAAAACAACTGTCAAAGGACTGCACGTGTGTGGTTGCCACTCAAAAACAAAAGAAGATAAGAGAAAACCACCAACAGATACCTAAAACTGATCAAAGAAAACGAATGCCAAATTAACCTACTTTGGATATGGAAGACAATTGAAAGCATACCTAGTGCAACGCGTAAGCTAGCTTCAATGAATGCGCAAGCATGCCAAAGCGTGTGCATGCACACGCACGTGTTTTCGCGACCAAACTCCGCCTTGTGTGCATCGTGTTATGAGCATGACTGAGCTATCAAAAGCGAAGATAAATCTTAGTTAACAGCTCAAAGGATATCAATGAAATGCTTAACATCACATAACTTTACGCCTGGATACCCCGAAGTGGAAGGCAAAGTCAAAAAGCATTTATTTCAAATAGGCACATAAAAGGCCCTTTTGAACGTCAACATTTACATTAAAATAGAATTGATTCTAGTCGCCCCTTCCAAGGGGTAGTTTCGTATGGAGAAGAATGGGCAAGAAATTCCACCGTTACTCTTTTAAAATGTGTTACAATATTTTGTACACATTAATTATATTATAATTATATGTGAAGACGATGCACCTATAGTAAAAGTTAATTATGTGATACATACATGGTGCTCACATATTTACAAACATTGTAATTTTTTTTTTTTTAAACTAGTCATAGGTCAGATAGGTGAGTTAAAGTAATCACATAATGTAAATCAATGTCATAAAAATAATAAATTATGCAATTAAATTAGCAACCAGTTTGATGTTGTCTAAAAGACATTAAGGTATGTTGAAGTCCCGTGTAATGGGGGTGAGCCTCCAAACCAGAATGCTTAACTTAAAAAAAGAAGAAAAAGTGAAGGTCAAATCTTTGAGTGCTCTTACTTTTGTAAGAGAACTGACCTCAGCCATACCGAGGGCCAGTTACAGTTTGATGTTTTAAAGTAGATTATGCACTAAGGGGATAAAGCCGCTCCTGTCCGAGCAGGCCATGAAGACTTAAGGGACCAAGGTCAGTTCACGACGACACGTTTGGTGTAGTGGCTACAGTGGCTAAGTGTAGTCAGCGAAACCAAATGGTCCTGGGTTCGAATCCCGGTAGGGGCAAATGTTTGTATGATGAATATGGACATTTGTACCCGAGTCATGGATGTATATTTATAATATGTATGTATTTACAAAAAAAAAATGTATTTAAGTAGTGTATCAACCATCTGGTATCCATAACACAAGCCTTAAGTGTTAAGTGCTTAACTTGGAACTAGATGGTGCTGTGTGCAATGTCAGACGATATTTATTTATTATTTATTTATTTACTGTATTGAACTTTAAGTACCTACAACGTGAAGCAAACTCTAAGACTCTAAGTACTTTCAACGTGAAGGGGGCTTAAATGACTTGCCTTGGGTTAGGTTTGCGTGACATATAATTTGACGTTAGCCAGCACATGGTGTGAAAATCATATTTGAATAAATCGTATACCTACTTGCAAAAGGGTCAGCAGCACAGCCTCATTCATGCATCATCACGTGCAGCCTCATGCGACCTAACGCTTAAGATCTGACCCTACCTACATCAAACCTGTCTCTCTCATCTACCTTCAAATTAAATTATCATTGACATTTTTGCGTTAACAATAAGCTACGCTCGCCGAGGTCAGTCTGCGGATGGGTGACCACCCCTAACATATCGAGACGCCTCCGTGGCTCGGTAGGAACGTTAAGCCATTTGTCCCGGCTGTCATTCGTAAATCTTTGACTTTCGTTAAAGGTAGTCAGAATCCCGAAAGTCTGATAACCAGGCTTACCAAGGGGTATCGTGTTACCCAGTAACTGGGTTGTGGAGACCAGCCAGGCAGTCGCTTCATGCAAAATACTTGTATTCAGCTACACCCGGTTACCCAAACACAGTTAGGACATTGAATTGATATTAACGTTAGCACAAAAAATACGAAAATTATTGTGAATAGACAATAATTACCCTTTTTTATTGTTTTAACGCAAAGCTATGTAAGTTGTACCTTATTGTTCATTGGATAAGCAGGATACAAATTAATGGTGTTTTATTGAGTGTTAGATCATCCGCTGGTAGATAGATCATCAATCATCATCAGTCTATAATGTTCCTACTGCTGGACACAGGCCTCCCCTCGGTGAGAGGGAGTGGGCCGAGATCCACTCGAAGTCTTTCGAATTGTTGGTTCTTGGACATGCCCTGCAATGCCATGTAGAAGGTAGGTAGTAGCTTTAATGAGTTGATAAGCATTATGGTCATAAGTTAGAGAATATACAGAAAGCATTGTGCCACGTACCTATTAGATGATTAATAATATTATTTTTCAACACATTTGCTCAAAAAATGCATTTACGAAGCCTGTATACATTGTTCGAAAGTTAAAAATTACGCACCATACAAAGGAACGGGCGGTATAATAGGTAATCTCACCTAAGTACATTTTTATTTAGGTATATTTAATATTTTAGCTTTAGACTTCACACAATCATATTTTTCTCTTCTTGTTCTCACGCACTATTGTCTACGTTTCTTTTTTACTTCTCCTTTCGCAGGTCTGCTGGAAGAAATTTCTTAAGAAATAAGCAGTACCTTTGTACTCAATTTATAATTATATCTTATCTCATGTATTTTATTGTGTGTACATAAATAATAAAATAAATAAATAAATAAAATAAATACATGTTTTACCGCCCACTTCGTTTTTTTTTTTTTTTTTTTTTTTTGTTTTGTTTTGGCTTCGCACGGTTTGTGCATTTAGCCAATGTCACGTGCCCACTTCGTTGTATAGCGCCGTGCGTATTCTTTACGGTTTTTTTTTTTTTTAATTACCATAAAAAGTTCAAGGAGTTTCAAATTACGAGAATAATAAAAATAAATAAGCTGAATGATCGAACCTCCTTGGATGCGCTTTTGCTCAATACGTTTATCTCACTTTAGTATTAAAGAGAAAATGAGACGAAAGATGCTTCTCGACTCGACTATTGCGAATCGACTTTTTGCGATTCAAATTTTCACCACGCGCACGTAGCGCCATTTGGAAATGGCGCCATTTTCATAATTATTTGAAACGTCAAAGATTGATATCAATGTTGCGACTTTCTGACTGATATTTTTATAAACAAAAGTTTGTTTCATTACCTATTGTACTGTTTTCTCGCAAATGTGTTGAAAATCGTTGTATGACACACGCGCGGAAATTGGTATTTACAAACTCGTGACTATGGTAAGCCCTCGACTTCGTCTCGGGCTTACATTCGTCTACTCGTTTGTAAAAACCAACTTACCGCACTTGTATCATAAATAACTATTACAACTTATGAAACTTGAGATATATTTGAATTTACACCAAATAGTTTTGAGATTATACATCTCATAGAGGTTATTAACCCGGATGCGTAAATAGTACAACTTATCACGATCAGAAAACAATACATATAGGTGTACAAGTATTATTTCATACTTAGACTAAAAATATTTTTTATTCGGTCTGATGTATGTTATAAAAACGCGAAGGCAACAATAGCCTGAATGTAATGATTACCTTTGCCATCGTAAAACTCGACATAAAAAATATTTTATGGTGTTTTTTATACAATCACTTCTACCTACGTAGACATACGAGTACCTAGTAATTTGTATATTGAATAGTTTAAAAAGCCATTGTTATTTTTGTTTCGCAAAGTCACTACTAATCGTTATGTCAATATTAATCAAGACACTGATTCGCTAGGCGCTTGACAATTAATTAAACAAATACATATCTAAGTGGGCTTATCATGGTGGCGCTGCTTGCGAAGGATATTAATTTTCACACAATTTTTTGAATAAGGGTAGCGAAATAACTGTAGTAAGTACTTAATTATATAATGGCTTCTATTATATTCAACGAACTAGGTACTAAGAAGATTGTCAAACTAAGACAGCTAGAAGCAGAAAGCAGGAGTGGTTTACTTTAGCTAAAATGGTCTTTTAATGGCTATTGAAATTAGATCGTTAAAAACCTATAAGTAATTCAACTTAGATATTCTTAAAAAACAACGGTAAATTATGTAAGAAAAGAAGGTGATTGTCCTCTTTTTATCTACGACAACTTTTTGTTACTCATACCAATAAGGAACTTAAATTGTTCAGTTTGGGAACATAAAATATTTATGTGAATATCGTATATACAAATGTGAATTACCTACTTAAGAGCGTTTATACCTTAAGAGTGGCAACGTCGCAATTTAGTGTCATATTTCGTGGTTTTCAATTGCTATCATTTAATCGGAGCTATATTTTAAAAATCTGTTTAATTAACTTTTTAGAATTATGTGAAAACTGTGTAAAAGGTAAGAAATCGTTGCGTTTAAAGTTCTATTTATATGCAAATAAAATAATACATTGGAAACTTGCAGGGCGTTATTTTCATTGTAAAATAACTGTAAGCATTACGGTTACTTACTTTTTAAATACTTTCACGTAATTCTAAAAAGTTATAGCTCCGATTAGATGATAAAAATTGAAAACCACGAAATATGACACTAAATTGCGACGTTGCCACTCATAAGGTATAAACGCTCTTAATGTAAAGTTTTGTATCTTCTCAGCGTGTCGCCTCTCTGATGGTTCAATAAGGAAATCATCAATAAGTTTAAGCAGTTCTTGGCAAAGATCACCTCTTTCTGCGGACGGATTGCCGTCGGTTGGAATCATATTATTTTTCGGCTTTTATGCCTGTGGCACTGGATTAAAGTTGTGCATTGGGTGGCGCGTGGCGTGGCGGTATGATACCAACCTTTGGATGATAAGATGATGATGATGATGATGACTATAATTTACAGATGTTTAAGACAAAACTAGATGTAGGTACCTACTTAATATTATATTTTGATTCAAGCAAAAATACTAAAGCCGGATTCACATTACTGTGTGGTGTCGTGGTGTGACGCCTTCTGACGCAGTCTAAGCCAATCAAAACTCGTTGTGATTTGACGTAGTCCTGGGGCCGTACTATGATGTGTTAATTCCATCATTGTTCCAGCGTGAAAGAGAGACGGAGCTATACATGACCGATAACACTATCTCTTTTTCGCAACGGAATCATGATGGTGTTAACATGCCATAGTACGGCCCCTGAACAGATGAGTTTGTTTGGTGCATCCCTCGTCACGACACAACACGACACAGTATCCGTGGCTTTATATTATAGTTTTAACAAGTTTAATCTCAGTAGGTATATTATTAATGAAAATCAAAGCAAAGCTTTATGTTAAAAAATAAATGCTTCATTCAAATTAAAAAAAAAACATTTATTTCAATCCAGTTAAGATCATAATATGATGTACAATTGAAATTCAATTAAAATTTTAATTACAATAAATACGTATAAAAATACCTAATTAATGAAATAATATAAATTAAACTCATAAAGTTAAATAAAAATTATTAATAATACGCCAGCCTCGGAGTCATTTCTTTGTCAGTCATTACATTAATCATATAACAATGGTTAATGTACTGACAATCAAGCCTGTTCCCAAATACGCTCAGGATGGTGTTGGAGGTGGTCCAGAGCGTGCGCCCCGGAGATGTGCACCGCTTTCGCATCGTCGCCGTCGTGTAGAAACTGTCGACGCGGGCGTCGAACATACCCGACGCGCTGCAGTACCGAGGCAGCCTCAACAACACCCTGAACGCATTAATACACTGAACACGAAGAGCGTTGTACTGCTTCTGGGTATATGACCCCCACAGGCTGGCCGTGTAGGTACTGCCAGGGTTGCGGGAAAGTCCAAAAGGATTACCGTGGCCCCTGGCACAGGCAACTGAAGTAACACGGGTGGGTTTTAGTCAGTAAGAGTCTGACACGCCCTTCCGCTCCGCCTAGAGCGGGAGAAGTTATTTAATGATTTCCCACCCATACAAAAAAAAGGCTTGCCGTGACAGGGACGTACGAAACGCTCTGAAAAGAGTTATATTGACGGCCCCCGAGCAACGAACAAACCTGCGGGCGATCATATTGACCCTCACAGACAACGCCCTCTACTCCCTGTCGATATCCGCATAGTCCCTCAGGTCAGAGGTCACGATATGCCCTAGATATTTAAACTGTTGAACTATTTTTAACTTGACACCGTTCAATCTAATATGTGGAACAGAATCCGGGTAGCTCCGACCCCTGGCCCGACATACCATGCGTTCACTCTTCTTTGCGTAGACCACACACCGAGGCGCTCAGCAGCACCATGTATGTCAGCACAAGTCGATAAAACAACAGATAAAAAATCACTACAAGCAGTATAATTATCAATGAATTTACACAACTCCAAGAAAGTATCACAGAGTGACAGAAAGATAGCAAGTTGTGAAATTAAGAGGTCAGCAATATACACATGTCTTAATATTACAAATAGTAAAGTAACCGTTTTAATAATAACTATAAAATTGTTGTGTTACAAAATGATAAGAGTTTAAAAGACAGCGGAAGTCTGGAGCGTCTCGTATGGTGTTGTTTTTATTCATTTTGTCTGAGCGTTTATCAATATAAAAATGGAATAAGTCTTTAACTTTGTATAGCTAAACTCTCTTAACATATACGCCATTCCCAGAAGGGTACCTACAGTATACACACATTTCGCCAGTTATGTTTATGTGGGGCGAGTCTATTTGCCATTCACAGGCCACAAATCTAGACTCTGGGTTGCTACTGACAAATTTCGATTGTTTTAGAAACTCTATTATGTAATTGTATTCTAACTAGCTGTGCTCACGGTTTACCCGCGTGCTTATTATAAAACCAAGCCAGATAATGTTCAAAAAAGTAAAAGAAAAAATACTAGGTAGGTAAGTAAAGTTTTATAGAGAAGGTAATTACAAATAATTGTCATTAATATGTGAAATATTATACCAAAACGATTATTTTGTTCCACTTGAGTCATTATATCAGTATGTCTGTGTTTCTTCTACGCTTGTTAAAATTTGCTGCTAATGAGAATTTAATTTGTTCTGCCTAATTATTTTATATGAACCTAGCATTTGTCTGGTAACTAAGTACCTTTGATAACTGGTACTTATGGGTCGAAAAAATCATCCTTGAAGCCAGCCACATAGTAATTATTGCTTGCAAGAGTACCAAAGTATGATAGCGCAACTTGAGACTTGAAGAAGCCTAGAGCCAACTTTTAAACATTAAAAAGATGTGCAGGGCGTATAATTTTGGGCTTTTTACGGTCAAAATCAAAAACAAAAGTCATTTATTCAAATTAGGCTGAGAATCAGCCCTTTTTGAACTTCAAAATTACATAAGACAGTCCCGTAAAACACCCGCTCTTCACCACTTCCTAGTGCTTTAGCTAGGAACAAGAAGTGGCGCAACAAACTGTCCAGCAGCACTGCTGTCTTTTCAGTTAGAAGAACTGTTTTACGTTCAGAAAGTGTTAACTGGCTTTAAACCTCAGAATGTATCACACAAAAATCTGTGTACTACACGCAATATTGAAGATAAATGACCTATTTGGCTCTTTTCTGATATTGTGTACATCAAGTAGACACAATAACATTTGACACGCTCCAGTTATATTTTCAAACAACTCTCGCTGTACTCACTCCACAAAAGTCACCTTCACTCACACACTACTCATCTGAGTTAAGGCTCCTACAAACAGGCGCGACACACAAAGCGTTTCGCACGCGACACAAAGGTACCACTCGTCGCGCGACAGGCGAGGCGGTACCTTTGTGTCGCGTCGCGTGTCGCACCTGTTTCTCACTCACTCACACACCGTCTCACAACATGACTCAATAATTTCTGCACAATTATAAGTAGGTATTTTTTATTGCTGCTACTTCTTCTTTTATTTATGTTATTTCTTTTTGTTTATCTCTTACTTATTTTTTATTTTTGTTGTGCATATTGTTTAACTTCGACTCGTGCACGTGGAAGGGGACTGGTGACCTATAACACGGGTTTTTCCCAAACCTATATCAGGCACCAGTCTGTCACAAAGGTGGAATACAGCTGAGACATTTTTTTTGTACACACAAATTTTTAGTCAGCTTTGTGAAGAGAGTCTATAATAATATGATAAATATTATTGTTATATTTTTCCAGTAGTTCATGGATTCTTATTTTCGCTAGACGTAAGTGTTACGGATGAGACTTAAAAATGTGCGATATTATAATTTCTAACGTGACGATATTGTCGTGGACGTCCACGTCCATAAAATTTATTAAAATACGTGCACGTTATAACGTTATCGTGAACGGAAATTTAAAAGCGTCTTTATACATTTCCATAAATTTGTCTCCCTGTGTTATCGTGATGCCGTGACGTGGTCGTAGACGTCTATGTTAATATCGACAAATTAGATATTTTAAAAGCGCACATTAATTATTTTCATCAACAAGACTTATTCGAATACATACTTAAACAAACAATGTTAATTTCTTAATTCTTGTTACGAACAAACCAATATCATTGGACAGTGGGATTTAACTTCTTAGAAACCAGTTATTCGCTTAAGCTATTATCATCGATAAAAAACCGAAAGGACGTCACTTGATAATCGAGTAAAATTTGCGACCGGTATCCTAACTTTGAGTGACGTACGAGAACAAACTTGATTGCCAACCATAACTAAGACGTATTCTATGATCTTTGGTAAAAATATGTTTAATGAAGCCATACAAATTATGTGAATTAGGTTGATTTGAAGGCTATGAGATGAGTATTTGCTGAGGCAATTTTTATAAGCTTCATATTTGGTCTTTAGGTAACCGAGGATTTAATTATTCTTCTTCTATTTGAGTCGATGGCAAAAGTAAAATGGGCCACTCCAATCGCAGCATCAGTTGCGTATTTAGATCCTCAGAAGTGCAGGTGTATGGACACTTTGGACAGGCTTACATACGGGACATCTTTGGGTCAGGAGTACCGCATCGCACTGGGTGTCGGTTGGGTCAATAGTTCCCCATTTCGCTAGATTGATTGTGCTTGCAGCGGCCTACTTGGGTCCACAATCGACTGATTGGTTTTCATCTAATGATAATGAGCAATTATCAACCTGCTTCGCGAATCGCACGCGACACAATGGCACTGGCTGTCGCGTGACGAGCGGTGCCTTTGTGTCGCTTGCGATTCGCGTCGCATATGGGTAGGTACTTACTTACATTCGAACCAATATAATATATAATAATAACCGAAGGATACGTTTTTGCTTAAAACTAATTTACGTTCCCGCGTTATTAACATTTGATGATAAATTATAGACTATATATAATATGATTAAATTTTTAAAATTATGTAGCAGCAATCTTAGTACCTATCCAATTATGTAAAATGTCAACAAGTCGTTTTTTTCTTTGTGTTTTTTTGTGTTTTTATTTAATATCCTGATTCTAATCCCCCAAAAAGTCTTTTAGTTAAGAAAAACGTTACTGACCCTAACTACGTATACAAGACCAACTCACCAAAATGACGTAGGTACCTTACCTACCTACCTAAAGTTAGTTTCATTAATAAACTTGTAAAACGTGGTTGATTTCACATTTGGATCATTTCTGTATCCTATCTGTTTGTAATTCTTATTGTGTAATTGTAAAATAAAATACAGAGTGCATCAAAAATGTGTGGTCACTTAAGTGGCTACATAATAACCAATGTTATTTATTTATACAGGGTTATTGGTAAAACACCATCAACCTCTTAAGGGGTCATTGTACTCATAATTATGAGCAAATTTTACTGTTTTTTTTTTACATTTTGATGAGTTCTGCAAACATAAATGTAGGGAACAGTTGATTTTTTTTTCGCGATTTCATATTTGGTCCCATAGTAAAACTTGTTCATAATAATGAGTACAATGACCCCTTAAGACGTTGACGGTGTTTTACCAATAACACAAACACACAGACCATCAAACTGAACAACTTTCTCCATGGGACCAACAACGTGATCGAAGAAAATGTCTGTCCCATACATTTTGTGTCGAGTAGGTATTGAAGTATTGTATGAGACAGCAAGGCCGCAGGCATCCGCTGGATGCGGGAAGCACAGAACCGGTCGAAATGGCAGTGCATAGGCGAGGCTTATGTCCAGTAGTGGACGTCTTTCGGCTGAAATGATGATGATGATGAAGAGCATTACATATTTACATTGCATTACATTACATACATATTACATAGCAAGAGCACACAAATCCGTATACCATTAGGTATACGGATTTGTGTGCTCTTGCTATGTAAACAACAGTGACAAGAAGTTTTATAACATCATCAACATAATATTATTGAAACTAACTCAAAAACTACTCAAGCACCGCGCAAGCTTTCTTTGGGCGTCTATCGGCTGCAATGGTGAGAGATTTTGGAAAAGTGCCCCTTGCACAAAAATTTATAGGCCCAGGCCCAAGAACGGCCCAGACCCAAGAACGGCCCAGGCCCGAAGGATGTCAAACACACACTTGGCCGGTTTTTCTACCACGTCAGAGTTGCAATAAATTTTATTATCCTATTCGCTTAATTATGGCAACGAACGTCGTCTTTATTTATTCCCAAAGCTCACGTTTTAAGAACGTGTCTGTTGCACTCAAAAAAGTTAACCGAACGTTTTTTAACTAACTGACGCACGTTGAGCGCGGTACCTATACTTAATGTTATAATTGAAACTATTCGATATATACTAAAATTAGTAATTATACACTTTTTTTGTATACAAAAACAGATGGGACTGGTTCTTTGATGATTTAAGTTTTTAAGTTCTGACATATTGTGTCAATATTTTTTACTTTACTTCCACATAATAACGTACATAGAGATTTATGATTAAAAAAAAACATACAATTTTTGGATTTTACATTTGGGTACCTAGATACCCACATGTTGGATGATGTACGAGCACGCTCGACAATTTAATGCTGATGCCCGCAATCACATTTTCTTACGTTTATACATTATAACATGCGCATTACTGTAATCAATTCGCATGTAATAATAATAATAATCCTTTATTTCATGCAACTAAGGCCCATAAAACACAATAACCCATAAAACAATAACTATAAACTAGTTCATATCTAAAAGTAAAGACTACTGCACACGAAGTGACGGCGGCGAGTTACACTGCGAGGTGTCGCGTAGCCGGCCGCGGAAACGCCGATACAGCACACCTTTCGGCCAAAACTCTTCCTTGAGGAAGGCCATCAAATTGTCAGTAGGAATAATGTACAAACGTAAGGAAATGTGATTGCGGGCGTCAGCATTAAATTGTCGAGCGTGCTCGTGCAGATGAAGATGGATTATCAAGGAAAAGTAAATAATCAAGGTTCCAAGAACTCAAGACCATGATAATAGCAGACTGGTTTAATAACTTTTTTAAACTTTAATGCAGATATAAAATTTTTAAATTAACTGTTGAATTTAAATACCTATCATCATGTATCCACCTATCAGCTGTATTTTAAATGGAGCGACTACCTATCTGAGCTCCACAACCCAGTTAAGACCTCTGGCTCCTTTGGTAAGACTGGTTGTCAGACTTTCGGGCTTCTGACGACCCGTCACGACTGTTAAAGATCCAGGAATGACTGCCTTGCAGCAGACTTGGTTAATTGATTAATTAATTTTTTTTTTTTATTTTTTTTTTTATAATATGGGACAACATCCACACAAGGTCTTCAGGTCCCGAACTAGGCAGAGCCTGTACTACGGTAACCTGATGACTGATATACATACTTATATAGATATACACACCCAGACACAGGTCAAACAGACATGTTCATGCACACAAATGTTTGACTTGTCCGGGGATCGAACCCGGAACCAGCGGCTCAGAAGGCAGGGTCGCTACCAACTGCGCCAACCGGTCAGTCAAATTTACTTTTACTTGACCTGGCTTAACATGCTTTCCGAGTTGAATTTAAATACCTTTACAGAATAATATTCTTTTTGTAACCGCCTTTTCGGAAAGGCTCATTATCATTATTAAATGTCTAATTTTTCAGCGCTCATCCTGTGTGCAAGATCTTTACATACTTACTAACATACCATCACGCCTATATTTCCTAAATGGTTAGGCAGTGTACTGCCTTATTATTAGGTATATATTACCGTACGCAAAATACGCGCATTGACGTGGAGTTGCGGACACCAGCCCGTAATATCTATCTAGGTATATATTAGTCCCATGTAATAGGATGTACTTCATAACTGTTATTACTGAAGGAAGGACTAAACAAATCACTTACCCAATTAGTAGCGATGTCTATAGGATTTATCGCAGCCATAATAACGCTAATGACCATCAGCAGGATTCCATACGACAACTTGATGACAGAATCTAAAATAAAATAAAAAGCTGTATTATTTTCACAACACAAATTTTTTGGTTATGTAATAGACATAATTTATTAGGATATTTTTTTTTTAGGGAAGGCGTTTCAAGGTTTTTATTTTTAGTTCACTGAACCAATTAGATATATTTACTGTTCGGGCGATCACAAATTGACAGATCGCTGAACATATTGATCGAAATTTCGAGTAAGTAATTTCGAGTATACTGATCATGAAAAAATTATACAACTGCACAGGTTCCTATTTTCAAAAGAGTTTTTTTTTATGATAATACTTACGTCTTTTCTGTACCGTGAAGTTTTGTATTTTCATAATTGATATCCGCCCCTTGCTGGGGACATGTTGTAGGGTGCCTACAACCATCTTTCAGACGTCTGAAACAAACAGAAAACCTGTTAGGACCCCTTATTTCTGATGGTTCAAACTCTTCAGATATCAGATATCCTGATTTAGGGTCAGTTTCACGAAAGAAAATGATCGCAAAATGAATGAGACAAATTTTCAAGCCCGCGTAATCTGCTCCGATTGGCTGCAATCGGATCGGATCGGCTGCTCCGATATGCAACTGTACATAATTAGGTATTTAAACACACATATGATACTATTAATTATAGTTATTATAAACCCACATTCGTGTTTAGCGTTTGTGTTTTTTATATTATATATTTTTACCACATAGTAACTCTTTAAATCATTGAAAATATTATACATTCTTTACAATTTAGCTTCTAATTCATATATTGTTGTCTTCTTTTAAATGTTGGATGTAAATTGATGGCCTGAAGCACAGGTTTTTCATAAACCTAGATCAGGCAGGTCTACATTACAGTTAGAATTTAACTTTCCTTGATTTAATGTAATCATATTTTTGCTGTACTTTAAACTTGAATAAAAATTTATTTTATTATATGTTATTAAATTGAATACCCCTTATCGTAAGATTTAGCTGAACATATATTGTGTTGTTTTGGTAGGTATTGACCCAAGCTATCACCCCCTGCAGTATATCGTGCTATTTACTGGACACCCTGTAGAAAAGTGTTCGTAGCTTTAGAAAAGCTTCGTTTTGTTCTAAGGAACGTTCAAGTTTTTTTCCAGTTAGTCCACCAAAATGTTGTGTAGGTACCTATTTGTATGAGTTAAATGGTTAAATTGTATCGTTATTATTATATTTTATATATTTATTATTATTATAATATATATTTTTTTAACATTCAAGTAAAGCTTTACTCAAGATTTTCTTAATTCGTAACGAACTCTTGCAAAATAAATCGATTTCTAAATACGATGGCAAATTGTTAAATAATATTGCACTGCGTACCTATACAAAAAACGTTGCGCCTATAAATCGTGTTTGTAAACGGTACTTGTAATAATGGTCGTAATTTTAGATTATTTTGATTATTTTAAACGAGCACGTGTATTTGAACGTGCTGACTATGTAATTAGTCAGTAACAGATTAATTTTAGTATTTGTAATTATTGACTGAACCAGGTCAAAGTGCTCCTATGCATACAATTTAATGGTATTCGTCACTTTGGTAATAATGTTTTCGATTGCTTAACATACGTATAATTGGACATCCCCGAACAGTAGTTACGTATAACAGAGACTGAAACATCTACAACGTGTAACAAAATAAACGCAAGTCCTGAAAATAGTTTGCTCATAATTGACTACTGAATCGATTTCAGTAACTATTAATATAGGTATTTTTTTTTAATATGTATTTTGGAATACGCAGATTGAGCCATACAAAATTAAATCTTATTACAAGGCAATAAGACTTAATTTTAAATGCGTAAAGTTATGCTAAGGTCAACACGATTTTCTTAATAATAATAGTTAGCTTTAAAAAAAATGGTTTTGGTCATTGTATTATGCTTTTAACTCAATACTCTAATTGGGGTGTATGAGGTCTTGCGTTAATTATGTAACACGTTGTATACAGCGTGTCTGGTGACCGATAACCAACCCATTAACGGCAAGTAATACGATCAATTTTATCGAAAAATCACCCATCTTAGGTACCTAATTTAAACCAACAAAAAATTAAATTACACACAAAAAAGTTGCCTTGCTTTTTTCATAATACTTACTTTTCGTTTGCAAATTAATTTATTTTTCTTAATTGGATATTTGACCAAAAGATGTAATATAAATATTTTGCCTACATTCTTAGCTGTTGAACAAAACCAGTTATGTGTCTGTAGGATCTCTACATTAATAAACTCCATTTATTATAGAATCAGAAAAATAACGGCAAAATAACCACAGTTATTGTATAATATTGTTGAAATGACTGCACTTTAGAGTATTTTTTAAAATGTAAATGGTAAAAATAATTTATTCCATTTATTAGAGACCAACAATTATGTTGTTAATCATTTATATTTGACAAAAGATAGATATAAAGGTAAACATAGATTACATTACTTTGTATTTATCGTGAAATAACGCCGGTTATTACACGCATAAATCGAAATAACGAAGCGGTGATAACCTTTATTTTTCTAATGGTGTATATGTAGATATGGCTAAATTAATGCGTTATTCAATATTAAAATGACAGCCATTTTAATACGGTTTGGTTAAAATTAAATAATATGATGGGTGGTATGTCGATAAAATTAATCGTAATTCTTGCCCATAAACGGTTGGACATTACTCAACATTAGTGACCAGACAAGCTGTATACAACGTGTAACATAATTAACGCAAGACCTCATACACCCCAATTTATTGAGTTAAAAGCATTATACAATGACCAAAACAATTTTTTATTAAAACTAACTATTATTATTAAGAAAATCGACTGGAAAAAATACCTATATCTATAGCTACTGAAATCGATTCAGTAGTCAATTATGAGCAAACTACTTTCAGGACTTGCGTTTATTCTGTTACACTTTGTATATAAATAAAAATCTATTGCCAAATGTATGAAGGATCTTCACTTGCGAACGGCTCGATAGACCCGGCAGATTTTTTTTGTTGTGTTCGTATTTATCAGGGCAAGCTTTGTATGACAGATTTATTTTAGGAAAATCCACCCGAGAAGTCGGAAATTACTGACAGACAACGCAAAGCCCAAACCACTGTAGATAGAGACATGAACTTCAGCCGGGCGGGACGCCGCCGGGTACGAACTAGTTTCTAATAAAAACCACATATTCTTTCAGAAGCTTTTACTGAATTTATGGTACGATTGGCATGACCAGGTCATTTTTGAAATGAAATAACGAATATCACTGACCGATGTGTCGAAGCGTTCAATCGATATTTAAATAGATTGCTTTCGTAAAAAAAACTATTTAGACTTTGTACCTTTATGCATACCTACCTAATCAATTACACTACTTTGTATCACATATGCAGGTCTCAGACACCAGTCACGTGCAAATAATTATATTTTGGGGTTAAAAGATCACCATTGTATGGAGATAGGTGATTAGCTATACCCTCCTGATCGTAATTATCCTCAAGCACTTAATATCAAGAAAAACAATAACATTGTCTTTCGATTCTTAGAATAACAATGACGTGGAATCTAATAGAGGCACAAGTTACTTATGTTGACTTAGGATATTAGCGGTTAATTTAGACTTTTAGACTATAATTATTTAAGTGCTAAAAGCATCATGCGTGTTGTTTTTTTTTTGCATTTACGTATTTTTGAACACGGATGAATGGATAAGTAATGGCGGAAAATTCTGACAAAACCAGTTAAACTGATAGGTAAAATTAATGAAAAAGAAGATGAGTGTTCAGAAAGTTTGGGTTCGTTTAGGTTCGTAAATAAGTTTATTCGTCCCAGATTAACTCACACATAATAAGAACACATTCTTTTTGTTTCTTAATTATTATTTATTCACTTAATTATTGCGCCAACTAACGTCCACATACATGAAATGTATGGAAATACGTTCTCGTTGTAACGTAATAAAGGACGGATATTTAAAAGCGTCTTCATTATTTCCATACATTTTGTTTCCCTGTGTTATCATGATGCCGTAGACGGCCACAGTAATACCGTGACGTGAGAAATTATAAAAGCGCACATGGAGTAGCCTCATACTCCCAAAAACTAGCCATATGCTCCTGTAAGCACTTGGCCAGTTTTTTTGCTTAAGGGGCTGACAACAGCTAAAGCGCGCTCACTGTCGGACTGCATACAAAAGAATGAGAAGCGCGATGACACAAAGCTGGTAATTTATTGAAAAATATGAAGCAATTCTCTATTTACAAAAACTCTATTGATTGGACTAAAAAATTAAAACACTGTCTCGACAAACAATCTGAAAAAAATAACAGAATGATTGCATGTTTATTAGCATAGTTTTTAATCGTAAAAATAAATTATTAGAGGTATCTTCGTGACTTTTTCTATCAAACCAAATTAGTTGTATTATGTTTTCAACACACTATCAAACTAGCATGTATCCTGAAGAATATCATATATTTTTCTGATTTTGTTTACTGCAGTGGATCATATACTTTTAGGCATTATAAAACTTGTGTTTAGGTCATGTAGTACCCTTAAAAATATTGCAAACAACAATAACTTACACACACACGAATTTAATTAATATTTTTGAATAATATGGGGTTTAACACTTACATCTATAGATTACTTCATAGACTTATTTTTGGGCCACTAGTTGTTTTTAGGAATGATACCATCAATTTAATCTTTTATCATAAGGATTTTTTTTTCTTCGGCCAAACATGTATTATGGAAACATTATAATTTGTCACTGTCGCGTCGTTGACTTGTAAAATTAGATGCTATTGATTATTAATGATCTTGTAAGGGTCAGTAAAACGCCAAGCAGCGACAAATGCCTACGTGTTTTTATTATGATAACATATATATACATAACATAACATCACGCCTGTAATCATTGAAGGATTAGGCAGAAGTACCTACCCACATTTAGCCAGCTATGTTTAAGACCCGTCTAATAACCGGGCAAATCCAGTTTTTGGTTTGCTACTGTGAAATTCGTCATAGAAATCCCAATAACACTAAAACAAAAATTGAAATGAGAAAATTTGGACCCCCCTGGAAATCGAACCTAGGATCTAATGTTCAGGTAGCACTTGCGACCATTAAATGAGCACAGATTGGTATACAATACTTATACGGGTTGCAGACCAAGAGCTAAGCTAAGTTAGTTTAGCTTAGCTCGCATAGCTGACGCAGTTTTCCATACTTGTGTTCATAGTTTGCGGTCTGCACACAAGTATGAAAATTTACCTCAGCTGCGCGAGCTAAGCTAAACTAACTTAGCTTAGCTCTTGGTCTGCAACCGGCATTAATTTCGCGTTTTCACGTTCAACATCTAAGCCTTAATAAATTCAAAACATTCATTAAACGTAAGTTGTGCCAGAAAGCCTTTTATACCGTTAAAGATTATATTGAGGACAAAAAGGCTTGGATTTGAGTTGCTCCAATTTTCTGCATACTGAATGTTGTTTTTGTGTTTTTTTTTTGTTTCGTACCCTGACAATTGATGATTATTATATTATATACACAACGACTTGAATACTTACCTTGAGAAGTATAATTTAATATTTTAATTATTGTGAATGTGAGTACTATGTGGGGTCATTGTTTCAGTTTTAATCATGATCTGGCAGTTTCAGTAGTTTATGCAGCCTACCCAAATGTCCTTTTTTTGGTATTGTTCGTCGAATCGTCGAGCTCCTGAAGTTCTGAGTTGAGCTGCACTGTTACTGACAAAAGCGTGCACTGACTAGACAGGTCCTCTTAATCTGCGTGGTTCTTTCCTCAGAAGACCATTTCAGACACCAATCTACATGGTCTTCACATGATCTGACCAAGATTATGTCTGGATTTTAAAAGAGACTGTGACCTCTGAGTTTGTTTCGGCCTTTCTTCTCAGAGTAGTCAGATAGAAAACGCCGACCTCATCTAGTTTTTAAAATGAACTTACAGAAATAAAATCATTTATCATTTATACATATCTTTGGAAAAATTCTTCAAAAGTTTTTTCTCCAGAATAAATTTTTCTTATACGCACTAAATTGACTACTTAACTTAACCCGTCAAACGATGGCCCCCCGTTTACCTAAACGCGGAAAATGCCAATCAAAATCTCAACCCTTTTTGATTTTTCGCTAACCTTTCGGAAAAACGAAGAATTTGTCAATATGCAGCCATTAACACGGTATATGTTATACCTTCCTGGCTTCGTTATGAGTTTACCTAACTAGTTATACTATTCAATAAGCAAATAAAACTGACCTAATCTCGCAGTGATGTACTTAATATGTTTTCATTTTGATAATTTTCACTCACTTAATTCGAAACCAGTATATAAATAACCTATATCATATCCTAGTGTCGAATTCATACAATGATAAATACCAAAATAGATACGTTTACATACACACATTACGAAGCAAAAACTAAGTGATAATACCTATTTATTTAAAAATTAAATCAAAGTTACGTACGTACCTACAGGCTTTTTGTAACAATTTATTGTGGAGACCGGCAATTATTGAATACAATGTTATTTTAGCCGGTGAGGAAAAAAACTGATTGATGAACATCATCACACGTGCGGTGATCTTAATGATAACCACATTAGCCACCTCAGCCACGTGGCTACTTGTGGTTGAAGATGGCTAATCATCTATAAAAGTTTGTTTGTATATTCTTTTATTGATGGAAAGCTACGGCTATTGCCGAATATCATAAGATAATATTTTATGTTAAAACAAGAGATTCCATGTAGTGGAAGTCGCGGGCATAAGCTAGTCACTTATAAGACTTGTGCCCAAAACGTGAGCCCAAAACTCCGTTACAAAGTAGAACTTTGAAAGAGCTTTTTTGTATAGAGTTCGATGGATTGGTTATCTAGTTTAATTAACCTACCAAACTCATAAAAAATGGGGCACAGCTTAGGTACTTTTGAATTCAAGTAGCCTGTGTGTAAAATCAATTCTTTACAATACTTTTTGGCAACATGTAGCACTATAATTACTTGACTGTCATATTAAGTTGCCATAAACGTTGTGGAAATTATCTAAATTATTTGGTAAAAGAAAAAAAAACATTTTGAATATTACTAACATAAGCAATTTTTTAATTATCTGGCATGTCAAAAACGAAGAAATAAATGTAGAAACTTAATGACTCATAAAATTCGTCTTTTTACATCGTTATTTCTTGTGCTAATATTGCATTTTAATAAGTTGTCTAAGATAACAGGGAAAGACTAGTGTTTAATCAGTTTTAATGGCGTCTACGTCCTTATTACTATGTATGGCTAATTATTTAAAATAGCAGGAAATTATGTTCTCTGACCATTTTTTCAGTCTTGTGTAACTTTGTCAGTTTTGTGCCCAATTCTAAAAGTTCTGTGCCCCAATCTACAAGTTTTGTGCCTTAGTCTATGTTGTATATCATTCTATGTTTTGTTCCTGCCTCTGTGTTTTATCCTAATATTCCAAAAGCTCTTTTCATCTGACCTCGTTTGAAACACTTGAGTAATGTTATTTGGTACCTACACAAAATAGCTGTGATGACGTCTTTAATACACCGGAAGAAACAAAGACTACAATATTTTTTGTGGGACAATACTTAACACTAAAACCTAATACGATACTGTTATAATGTAAATAACAGAGTCAAGTTTTTACAAAGTCCCCGATACCGCTCAAGTCTTTCCGCTAATATTATGTACACACAAATAAAAACGAAGAAAAAACATTAACACCACTAATTCGCAAGCACCATACAGTGTAAATAACTCTTATTTTATTTACTTAGATCTTAAAGTATCGGAAGAGAAATAAAAACATCCTTACCTACTATCTTAATATATAAAAATCACGTGTCACTATGTTCGTACACACGGCTACACATCAAGCTACAAATTTCCAGTATAAGCTGATCTCACATTGTATAGTATTTCCGTACGATGCGAGACCAGCGTAAACTGGTTTTGTATAGCTTGATGTGTGTACACGTTAATCTACGGAACCAACCAGTTTCAATGAAATTTTGTGAACGTGTATGATTGGTTCCAGCTTGAAAGATAGGATCGTTTTGGACCCGATAGGTGGCGCTCCGAGCGAAGCAGGGACGAGTCGCTGGTAATATTATAAATGCGATAGTATGTCTGCCGTCTGTTTATTTGTTTAGTTTTTACATCTAAACCACTGATCCTACAAATTTGAGATGAAGACAGCTTGACTCTTGTGGAATAATATTGGAATAGGTACTAAAGTAAAGAAAATTTGAGCCGTCGCGTCCGCGACGCGTCGTGGGTGGCCTGGCAGATGTGAAGCATTGAAAACCATTATTTCATACTCATATACCTACTAATATTCAGTTTTTTTTTAAGAATTAAGTTGTTCTTTATTTAAAATATAGCGTGGCGACGACGCGTCGCCACGGAAGGCGTCGCCACGCCAGCAATCTGTTTTACGTGCGGCTATAGATGTTTCACATCAAAAATGTTGCCGTCACGGGACGCCCGGCAGATGTGGAGCATCGAAAAGATCGGTGGCGGAGAGAGCGCATGAGAGAACGTTTTGCCATTTGCCGTCATGTCACACAAGTCGGTCGTACGTCAATAGAAGTTTCTTAACAAAAAACCCTTAAAGGTTTCAAATGAGGTGATCAAGTTTGTATGGGAGAAATCTGAAATCGCGGACGAAGCCACGAGCAAATCAAACGAATTAATCATTCTCAATGCCTACTAATGTAAGAATGTGCTTATATTATCAAATATTTAGATTATTATTAAGATTAACATTGATATCTCCGCATTATTTCCATGTTTGGTGAAGCACACGCATAGTTTCCTTATTGTTAATTTCTATATTTGGGATGGAAATAAAATAGTGACTAAGATTGTTTTTTGTCATATTTTTGACCTTCTTCATTAGACTATCGTCAATGTTTCGGTGTATATCTTTGGATATGGCCACGCCTATGCTAATGGTTAAGAGTAGTTCCTGAGTCTATGCCATGGAAAGTTTTGGACCGAATCTTTAGGAAATCCGGGTTCAGAACAGTTAATTTTATTAGTTCCCTTAGTAATACATCAGATAATTGGTCTCAGTTTAATTATCTCTGAAGGTTTTTTACAATGTCAGTAATTGTGTAATATACATAAGATTTTTACAGTGAGTATTAATGAGAACAGTGTTATGCAATATGATTGGCGTTTTGTGCAAGCTTACATCATCAGCCTTTACTGTTCCCACTGCTGGGACACAGACCTCCTCTCTGTGAGAGGGAGTGGGCCGTAATCTACCACGCAGGCCCAGTGCGGGTTGGTAGACGTCACACGTCTTTGATGTTTATGGTTCTAGAACGATGTTTTTCTTCACTGTTTTGAGAGCAGTGATGATGAAATTAAATTAAATACACAAAGTAAAGCGCCTGTTTGGGTTCGAGCTTGTAAGTCGAGGCCGGTACCACTGGGCCACCATTACTCCTGCAAGCTTACACCCTCATAAATCAACTTCTAATTTTAATAAAAAAAGATCCAGTCAAAATCAAGGTAAGATCCAATGGAACAGTAACACAAAACACTCAGCAAATAAATAAACATCATCGTTCTCCTACCCTTATACATAGTTATTTGTGTTTTGTGGTCCAAATTATTATAAATAACAGTTTTGAAATTTCACAGACTCGTGATACACGAAATGTGTACCAATTCTATGTATATACGAGTATTAACGTCATTGACTTGGGTCATTGTCAGTAAAACGATGTCGGAATATGCAAATCGGAACTTTGAATGACTTATCCATGTTTCGTCTTCTTGGAATATCCGTTAAAGGAAATTTCCGTTAGCTAATATTATCAAAGTCAAGGCATTTTTTGTATTAAAATTAAAATGTTTTAGATCACCGGAACTAAGTATTTCCTTCCGTGTTTTGAAAAGTTTAAAATGAGAAGACGTGTATGCAGGTGTTTTTTTTAAAATAAATGTTATACACGTCTATTGCTGCATTGTAGTTCGGGATTATTACAAAAATCACGTTCTCGTGAGTCTACAATTAGGCGCGGCAAATTAAAAATAGAGCAGCTACTACTTAATTTTACATTCAACTTAATTAGTCATTTCCATTCAAATAGTGACAATATTATGCGCGAAAAATACTTAAACTCATTCAAAAATTCGGATTTTCATACAATAAATGTGTATTAAGTCTATGAGCGGTGTTTAATATTTTATTCCGTCTATAACACGAGTACCTTTTGTGAATACTAAGTGTATGAGGACTGGATTCGCTAAGTAGATTGTAGATTGATCTTAAATTCTGTAGTGAATTGGTAAGTGTTGTAATAGATACCAACTAATCATCCCAAAAATTGAGGATCATGAATAAACATCCCTAATTCCCTATATAGCCTTTTTTTTTAAATTTGTATACAGGTGTTCAGATTAGCGAGGAGCCTTTTTGACCTGGGACAGTTCTTGATTTTATCAATAAAAAAAATGTCAATTTTGTTGTTTTAAATGTTCCTTTTTTACTGTTTGTATTTCCAGTGCGTGTTATACTTGGGCACGCCACAATTGCGGCGGTAAGTCCCCTTTTTGAGGAGTGGCTAGAGAGGCGCCACGGCGTCCTCACCTTCCGCCTGACGCAGGTCCTCACCGGACTCGGTTGTTTCGGGAGGTTTCTGTTTCGGATAAGGCGGGAGGAAACGCCCGGGTGTCACCATTGTGTGGATCACACAGAGGACGCGGTGCAGCATACGGGGGAGGTCTGCCCGGCTTGGGCGGAGCACCGCCGTGTCCTCGTGCAGGCGATTGGCGGCGGCGATCTCTCGCGTCCGGCCGTGGTCCAGGCCATGGTACGGAGCGAGAGAGCATGGGAAGCCGTCACCTCCTTTTGCGAAGCACTAATGCTCGCGAAGGAGGAGGCGGAACGCGTGAGGGAGAGGCAAAATTCGCGCCCACACGCCCCTAGCCGCCGCAGGAGACGCCCTGGGCGTCAGCAATCCCAGGCCGATTCCCGGCCACCGTAGCCGCGGGCTTGCGGACGGTGAGAAATGGGCAGCTCGCCGTCCAATAAGGACCAGGCCCGGGTCGACAGCGCGTTGTGTTCCACGCGCGCCTCAAAGAGATGTCAGCAACAATGACGGGGTCCGCTAAGGCCGATGCCTGCCGGGGTTGCAGGAAAGTCCGAAAGGGATACCGTGGCCCTTGGCACAGGCAACTGAAGGAACACGGGTGTGTTTTAGTCAGTAAGAGTCTGGCACGCCCTCCCGCTCCGCCCAGAGCGGAAGAAGTGGTTTGATGATTTCCCACACACAAAAAAAAAGGAATCTGCTGGATGCGAGAAGCACTGAGCTGGTTGAAGTGGCAGTGCTTGGTGGAGGCTTATGTCCAGTAGTGGACGTCTTTCGGCTGAAATGATGATGATGATGAAGAGCACACAAATCCGTATACCATTACTTGCTATGTAAACAACAGTGACAAGATGTTTTATAACATCATCAACCTACACAAGGTAGAATACGCATTATGAAGCTAACTCAAAAACTACTTAGGCAAACTTAATAAATATGGGAACACTGCGCAAGCTTCATGTACCTACCAAATGAAAAATAATTTTAAAGATTGGTCTTCAAATGAAAATATCGAACATACACTTAAAAAAATCCTTCTTTTTTGAAGTTGGTTAATTAGAAGAAAATACGTTTCAGACGAACTGGCTGACTCATCGACAACTCAGAATGTCCTACCTTAGTGGGTATATTAAAGTATGTTAATTAAATTAAATATTATATTAAAGCTACAGTCCAACCAAAAAAGATAACAACGAAACAGGTCAATAACCCTCCCAATATTACCATCTCTCTACTAGTCCTACACTATTTATAAATGACTCTCACACATGCAAGGGTCAAGTAACACACAGGTTACCCTCGTTGGGATTTTAAACACTTATCATTATTTGCGCTTATTACGAGTCAAACAAACTAACTACTAATTGAAATGCAGTCGATAATGTAGTTCGCTGCGAAGATGATCTTCTAAACATGCACGTATTATCTATGCTTTATTATCATTCTGCATTTTGTCCTATTTTATTTAGAGTTGGCTCAACATTGTCTTCTTCCTCCATACATATGTCTGGTCATAGCGTCTTTCACACAATCCGTAATATACTGCATCTGCGTGCAAGTGTTTGCATACAAAGGTACCAAAGACTAGGAACAAAAGAAAAAAAAATGTGACCGGTTATTGATTGATCCTAGTCTAGACATGAAAAAAAGAGATAAATATTTAATTGTTTTTCAGAAATTGGGACCTAATCTAGTTAAAAAAAAATATGATTGACGTGTAAAAGTGTTTGTGAAAACCTACTTACAGAAATGAAATCATTTATCATTTACGTAGGTAAGCAAATTTATATGAAGGCAGTGCAGTTATGTTTCCGAGCAAACTTAACTGCACTGGCTATCGACAATTTAGGTGGCCGACTTCGTACCTACAAAGTGATAAAAAATTGTAAGTCAAAAAAGCTACGGTTAGCTACGAATAATTAACAAACCGTTATTAAAATGACAATCAGTTCATAAGTCGGTTAAGTGCACTCTTTGAATAACAGTTACATTACTGAATTGTAATGACGAACTGTTAAAATATCGGTGTTATTTACATTGAACACTATCGTCACGAAGTAGGTCGTTTGAGAATCATTAGGTCTGTATTGTGTGATTCCTAGATGAAAATCTCTTTTGAATTGTCTGTAAGATTCAATATTGATGTTAAAAGGACAATGCATGGGGAAAAGTATCCAAATGTAAGTAAAAAGTCTATTAAATATGTGATGACTAAAGCTTTGGTTTCCTAAAAAAGAGGTGTGTTTCACACAATAACGGCCGTCCAACTACAGAGCATTTTTTGACACCTTAATGTCTAATACTGGTTTTTCATGACGGCCGTTATAACATGAGGGCACCGCTTTCCTAGGAAACCAAAGCTTCAGACTAATGTAATCTGCCAGGGTTGCGGGAAAGTCCAAGAGGGATACCGTGGCCGCTGGCACAGGCAACTGAAGGAACATGGGTGGGTTTTAGTCAGTAAGCCCAGAGCGGGAGAAGTTATTTGATGATTTCCCACCCTCAAAAAAAAAGACTAATGCAATGACATAAGTCTCGTTAGTGGTAAACATTTTGACCAAGCCCAAACATTTTTACCCAGTGTCCTTTGTCTGACTGGTTTTCAAGAACCATTCATTCCAAGTGGGAATGAAATGCAGCTTATTTGATGGACAAAGAATTGGAAGTTTACTTTACATACAGACAATATCAGAGAAACTTTCATCTCTAGTTAATACATACCAACCATAGTAAGAAGTCTAGATAAGTCGCATGCAACCAGCCAAAACAGTAAGGTGTTATTTGAACAATTGAAAAGAAACATTTTGTCATCAAATAAGAGCAGTAGTGGCCCAGTGAAAACAGCTGCGACTTCCGAGTTATAGATCGTAGGTTCGAACCAGGGCAGCCACTTTAGGTATTTTGTGTAAATTATTTCAATACGACTGCTCACAAAAGGGTCGTAAGGAAACCGGCATGGCCTAGAACCAAAAATTCGAAGATATGTGACTACCTAGCACTGAGCCTGCATATAGGATTATCGTCCAATCCCTCTCACAGAGCGGAGGCCTGTGTCCCAGAAGTTGGAATGTTATAGGCTGATTATGTATTAAACACTAGCTGACGCCGCGAACTTCGTACCGCCTAACATTTTTTTTAAATTCTTTTTTAATTTTTTTCTCTTTTATGAACCATCCTCGTACTTCAAGGAATATTCTAAAAAAAGAATTATCAAAATCGGTCCATCCGTTCTTGAGTTATAAAATTACAACGAAAAGTGGCATTGATTTTTATAGATATAAGTACATAGATTTGTCTAAACTATTACTCAAAAAAAAAAAAAAGTGAAAGGGAATCGACTGTCTTGGTATGGACATGTTATGAGGAGGGATGACACTCATGTGACTAAGAGAGTGATGGGTATGAATGTAGATGGATGGAGAGGAAGAGGACGGCCAAAGAAAAGATGGATGGATTGTGTGAGAAATGATATGAGTGAAAAGGGAGTAGATGATGCCTTGACGTCTAACAGGGGAGAATGGAAGAAGAAAACGTGTTGCGCCGACCCCAAGTAAAATGGGATAAGGGCAGGAAGATGATGATGAAACTCAAACCTCAAAATACCAATAGATAATATTTTACTTTGTGTAAAACCTAAAATAAACAATTTTATCGTTAAATTTTAATTGTATTTAGGTTTGCAGGCCTTGTAACTATTACCGTTCATAATGTTTATTAAATAATAATGTCTGTGTAAACAATTTCGTCGTTAACTAATAGTATTGGTTGTTCATATAGATTAGCTCTATATTAATAATAATTATTGTGTTGGCATTGGTCATGTTATTTGACATAGATATTTAGGTTTTGTTTGGTAGGTACCTCTCGAGGATTAGTAGAGGTCTAAGGTGAGTACAGAAAGTACTAATTTGTAAAGTTTATCTATTTATGTACAGTAGACATAAATCAACTCAGTCGGCTTATCACAGTCTACTGCTCCACATTGGCCTTTTATAACTTTATAATTTACCTTCCGAATAAGTAGGTATACCTACATTAGTTACAATAACTAGAACCTTTTCTATTGACCCCCAACACTCAGACTAACCTAGTTTGGGGGTCAACGTTCAAGTGAAATTGTAAAAACATTTTGCAAATCATGAAAAATGTACAAATAAAAAAAAAACTAAAGCTTTTGTTTTCTGAGAGTTTTTGTATGAACCATATTGAAATTTTGTCGGGACAACGTCTACGCGTCTGTCCGATCGACTAGTGTTTCAGTGCGGCTGAGATGTGACCGTAGGTGTGACAATGATATCTGATGTCGAGCCACGCACAAATTTTATATCTCAGTTATAATAGTATTTTTTTTTTGTATTTTCACTTTCCACAGTTTTCGAGTTTATTTTGTTTTTATAAGTTTTGATATTTCAATGATTATTATAAAAAATTAAAAGTTTAACAGTCTGCCTGCCATAATAGTGTCTAGCCTTTTTTTAGGGTGGGATATCAATTTAATAACTTCTCCCGCTCTGGGCGGAACGGGAGGGCGTGTCAGACTCTTACTGATTAAAAACCTACCCGTGTTCCTTCAGTTGCCGGTGCCAGGGACCACGGTAACTCTTTCGGACTTTCCCGCAACCCTGGCAGGCATCGAGTACTTCGACGCCTAAGGGCCGGTTAATTGATCCGTAGGTCAACCCAATCATTAGTTAAAAATAGTAACTATGGTAAAATTTTGCCAAAATGCGTAGATCAATCAACACGTTTTGCCAAAATTGAACCATTAGTTACTATTTTAAACTAATGGTTGAGTTGACTACGGATCAAAAAACCGGCCCTAAGTGTTCTTTTGTTTTTGTATTTTTTGTATAGTTAGTCATTTAATTTAGTACCTAGTCTAAATAGTTAGTTGTATTAAAATATTGTAAAAGTTATAGAATATTAACGTTAAATATTTTATTCTTTAATTTCAATATAAACAATTTATCAACTGTCCCATATATTTGGGTCAGTAGGTGTTGACATTTTGTTTGGTCCCATGGAGAAAGTGGTTCAGTTACATGGACACACACATCCTTAGATTATGAGATAGATTAATAGGTATACCTATTAATCTATCTCTAGTCTTCGTAGTAGCTATGTAGTGATAACCATTTTTCTTCTTAAGTATTTGTTTGATTTCTTTTAGGTGATTTCTTGTGTGTTGATTTCTTTTTAAGTCTTTGTTTTTAATCATCAAGAATTAATCATCTTGAGGTTACTTAGAAATTGGTGCCGATTCTCTAGTCACCAATGCCTCTAAACTAGACGAAAAATCAACAAAATTTCGTTTATTCCTGTCAAACGACGATTTCCGATTCTGAAAATGACTAAAGTGACACAACTTAACTATATTTTAGGTTGACAGCACCGAGATGGCACTGAGTTATTAATCTATTGAAAATGGCAATTTTGCCATTCTGAATTTGACGTTTTTCACCTAAAATTTTGATTGTAAACTAAATCAGACTATTTTTAATCGCCATTAAAAAGGTGTGGAGTAAAAATAGTTGTCATGAACTAAAATTCACACCAACATCTCGACTTCTGGTGCAAAAACAGTACTGTATCTTTTTTTTTTCTTTTGCTTATATCTCGAAAGTGGTGTGTCCGTCCTATCGCAAAAATAATGAAAATTTCCACCCCGTTTATGAAAGCCGTAAACCCCTAAAACTCAACATATAGGATTAACTATAATTTTTCGTAAGATAAGATAAGATATTTTTATTTGCATAAAACATGGTATACAAGGTGATAAAAAAAAACATTAGATTAGAACGTATTTTCCATACAAGAAGTGATAAATTCGAAATAAAACACGCCGAGGCTGACATCCCCTGTGCGCCTCCAGCTCTAAAAAATAATCACGGGGTAGGGCAAACAAGTACTTTACCACGTGGAGTCGCAATTGTCAAATTAAATTTTAGTTGTTTCAAAATTATTATTTTTAATTTATAGAATATTTTTTGCAGATTAGTTTTAAGATTCTCATAGCCAAAAGTAAGTAATTTTAGTGATAGTTTAGTTCGGTGTACAAGAGAATCGGCACCATTGTGTATTAGAGATAGTGTAGTGTCTGAGATTCCAAGAGAGTTCCGTGATTCTGTTGTCAAAAGCACCATTTTTAAATTAAGCAGCTAGTGCTTAATTTAAAAATGGTGCTGTCAGAGTGTCAGTATTGCTATGATCTAAGTATTTATATTAACTATTATGGTAATTAAATAGAAACCAGTAATTACTCTTCGATGACTTTATAACACACCGATTAAGTATAGGTCAAAAAGAAAATTACATCAAGATCTTATTTGTGCCATTTTCCTTAACGCGCTGTGAACAATTATTTTTCACGTAACTTTACAAAGTTTTAAAGAAGTAAGCGACAAAATAAAATCAATTTGGTTTTTTGTTATTATTATTTAAGTAAGTTTTTACATACTTGCTTAGTATTTAAATTTATTTCGGACTATTCGGTTCTTAGACATAATTTGCATAACGATTTATGTTAAATTTTAATAAGTTTGAAACATGTTTAAATTAAATAGCGACATATACCTACACAGTGCGTTGATAGGCGTTCGCCGGTTATACTGGGTTGGCCCCGTATGCATCAAATATTAGTATGTTAAGTTCTACAAAAATGTATTTGTGCCTAGATACTATGTTTGTTCATAAAACATTAGTGTTATTTGCACCTACCTGTAACAAACTGCACTTGTGTACACGGAATAATTTATACTTAATACATTGTAACTAGTAGGGTTATTCTTTAAACATTCCTTCGAAATTCGAACGGTGCGCGGTGTCGAGGTGTAAATCCGCAACAATAAACTTTAAAAACAAAAAGTTCGTTTTCGAGTTTTGTGTGTGATCTCTGATCACTTGAGTGAGGTTCGAAGTGAACTTCACAGTAAAGTAGTTCATAGTGTGATGTTGGTAGACTGATGAAAGATTTTTCTCTTAAGCCTGTTTTACATACAGGTCTCAACTATATTAACCACTACAGGCATCGTGTAAATGGGGCTTAACTTGGAGATGTTTTTCCTTTACTCCTTGCAATGTCAAAAATAATTTATTTGGAACGTTCTTCTTTGTAGCTTTTAAAAACACCCGCTCTACACGGTGTGTTCTGAGCTTTTTCTTACAGAAATATCCAAAGACTATATATAATATTCTCTTTGGAAATATCCAACCGTGATGAATTTACGTTTACCTAAAAAAGAATCTTACTCCACTTGGTAAGTGTTTAGGCAAAATTGTTCCTTGTTTGTTATAATAACTGCTATAGATGTAAAAAAAATATTCTAAATCGTTTTGGTGACGACGTTTAATTGAAGAAAGCAATTACTAATGAGTAATAACTTATATGTTATCTCTAAGAATGTACCTACATGTTTGCATTATTTATAAAGTTGTTGTGCTTGTCTGTTATGATAATTGTTAAGGATGTAACATTATTATTCTAAATAGTTTTGGCGCCGTGCGACGTTTAATTGAAGAAAGAACTAATGATTATCTCAAAGAATGTACCTAAATGTTTGCTTTATTATAACAACAATTATGAAGGCTTGAGGAATAATAGAGTGAACATTAGATTGTGTCATGTGATTTGTAACAATGGGTGGTTCTGATTGCCTTTTTCAATTGTTTCTCTTTTCTAATCCTAAGACATGTATTGATTATCGGTAGCAGCATAATTATGTCGTCAGATTTAAGGAATTATTTTAATTTATCCGCAAATAGGAAACTGGTTTAATGCTATGATTAATAAGGCAGTTAGGTTCTGAAATAAACCCAACTAAGTATCATATTTTTTTCGGTAAGTACCTAAAATATTGTATGTTTTGATTTTCTATTTACGTAATGGCCATAATAATTTATTAAATATAATAAAATTAGTAGCTGTACTAATATTAATAAATATGTATATAAATACATAAGTTTTTTTTTTAAATATGGAAATAAATCAACAAACCTACCTATAAAACAATCACATAAAATCACTTCCAACCATAAGATAGAAAATTCACAAAAATAAAAAAAACACTAACACGTTTACGATTCGATTAGTACCTTCTGCGCGCGCGCATAAATTCGACTGAGTAATCTATGGCACAGTACCATACCTATATAGGCAACTAGCCAACTTTCGGACAAAATCTACGGACGTAAAACAAGAAGATTAAAACATGTCACACCTATATATTTTTGTTTTTTTTACCTGGCCTACCATAGGCATTTTATATCAGATTTAGGATTCATAATTTTTATTCAAGTCTTGATAACAACCGTACCTATACGATCAAGATAATATGATTAACTCATTTAGAACCTGAGTAATGCTAAATGTCGTATTTTAAGGCCGGTCCTCTTCACCAAGTGACTCGTGGCTAAATGACAATGTGTAAAGCATAGATCGATTAGGTTAAGCAAGAATTCCCTAGATGGGTTGGTTGACACATTGCGAATGCGACCCCTCCATTATTTCAAGATTATACATTAAACCCCGCCAGGCACGTACGTCGTACGTACCCAACATTCGGAAGGTTGAAATTGACTGTTTGAATTGCATCTAATTTGAGAGCTAATAGTCGAACTAAAATTCATTCATTTGGATCACCAAGATTAAATGAATATTGACCTATGCCTCTGCCGCTACTCGTGTAGCTATTTTATAAATAACCACGCCCCAACACTAATTCATACTTAAATAAGTATCTATATTATGTTATCTGTAGAATTCTGTTACTGAAAACTAGTTACTAGAGATGTTCAAACGAAGTATTCCTAAATTAGGTACAGCAAATCGAAATACACTGGCCTTCCACACTAAGTACCACCTACACATTATAAAAACTTCGTAGTCGATAAATTTCTTTTAAGATACACTCCTTTTCAAATTGCTGTCTTACTTTTGAGTATTTTGTTTCTGTTTTTGTTTTCACATTTATTTCTTGATCGATGAATTTTAATTCAAAAGCCAAAGTGTCTACAGCATATAATAAGCTTTAATGATCATGCCTCTTTCACCTGAATAATGAGCAAGAATCATGGTTTTTCTGAAACTAGAAATCAGTATGCGTCTACGACAAGAATGGTGGGTGTAACATTAAGAACGGTCCGGTGAAACGGTGAAGCGAAGGTGCGAAGAAACTGGAAAACATCTGAGGAGACCTTGTAATAGCAGACCCAGGTGTACTAGCACCCGAGAAGACCGCTATATTGTCTCCGCTGTGTTGATAAATCACCACCTCAATGCGGTTGAAATCCAGCGACAGCTTCTTCAGACCGTAAGAGACTACATTAGTGATAGGACAGTGTGAAGAAGACTTGTTGAAGCAAACCTGAAGCCCCAAAGGGCAGCAAGTTGCCCTAAACTCAAGAGAGGGCATCGAGTAGCAAGACTGCGCTACGCCTGTGAACACATACAGTGGAGTGAAGAAGAATGGGTTTTGTCCACTGATAAGTCTCGATTCTCAGTATTCACTTCCGATGGAAGGCGATGAGTGTACAGGCGACCTGGTGAACGATACGTTGAAGCCTGACTCACAGAAAGAGTCCAATACGGTGGAGGCTCTGTACACGTATGGGTTGGCATCTCTTCAGAAGGTTGCACAGAGCTAGTGCCCATAGAAAATGGCACCAGGACTGGGGAAAGATATATTATGCTTATGAGACCCTTAATGAGTATGCCGGGCCATATTTAGTAAATATGGGTGATGGATCGATATTGATGCAGGATAACGCCCGGCCACACATCGCTCGGGTCGTACAAGAGTATATTCAGGAGGTTGGTATCGGCTTGATGGCCTGGCCATCAAGAAGCCCTGATCTCAGCCCGATCGAGCACACCTGGGATCAGTTCGGGAGGCTGATTAGAAGCGGCAGACCACCTCCTATCACCACCATTCGGTATGCCAAACCGGCTCGAAGCTGTAATCAGAGCCCGAGGAGGCAATACCAGTTATTAAAATATAAATAAGGTGTAAAACATATCTACTTACAAATGTTGTTTGTTTAAAAGACTGGCATAAACGCCAGTTTTTTAAGTTATAAACGTTAATGTATAATAAACTATGATTTCGAAGAAAGTTGATGAAATTTGCTATAAAAAGTTTTTTTATTTCAAAACTCTGACTTCTATAGTTTGGTAAAAATTGCAATTTTAAAAGTGTATAACTCAGTTTTGAAGGCCAGTGCATGATAGATGCCTATCCTGATACGAGACAATCTAAGTGTCCTATTATAAATTATGGTAAACCTCGACATGATGCATAATGATAATGGATTTTTCCTTCTGCGGACCTGTGTTCCATTCCATTGGTTAAAAAGAAATATATGAAAGCCCTTGTTACTAACGGTGGCGGCGTTCTACAAAAGCAATATTTACATAGGTTTAAAAAAAAAATGTGATCTCAATCTAACGTTTTTCGTCGAGTTTTTTTACTTCGATATTAACTTTCGTGCGTAAGCAATGTCTATTAAACCAGTTACGCCATGATCTTTACACCCTGTGCTATAATGTCTGACATTCTACGTCTAATAATATTAATTGGCGCTGCCAAAGAACTCCCAAACCAGTTTTCGTGATGTTTTCTGACGTCAATAAAACAATATAAGTTCTAAAATTTAGCTTATATCTTAAACTCAAAGCATTTATTTCAAATAAACCAATTACAGGCACTTTGGAATTATCAAGGGGTCGGTCAGTCAGAAAGATGAAGCTAGTGGCCCATTCCAAAACGTAGTATGTACCTACCTTTGGAGAAGAACGGACAAGAAACCATGGAAACACTTTTAAATCAAAATAATGGTTACAAAATTATTGGTGACATTCATCGTGACACACATTCATGTTGAGATTATGCATAAATGAAAACGACGCAGAGCGTTAAAAGCGTCCGTAATAAAAATATTTAAAAAGTTCAATACCCACGACAGCACTGTGAAGGTAGAAAAAAGAATCTTGCCCTATTAAAATTAAATAAATATGTTTATTTAAATAAAATGTTTTTTGTGTGTACAGCAAAGAAGTAGGTACTCTCTGCTATTGCATTAATAAAGTATTTTCGTGATTTTTACTTTAGCTGGATGTTTCATAATTAGTTAATCCTGACATTAAATTGTGATAAAAAGATAAAAAAGCACTTCTTCTCTCCTTAAATATCATCATTACATACTATTTTCCTTGCTCTTGTTTATTATTATATATATATACAGGGTGTAAAAAGACACATCACATAGCCGTCAACTTCGCATACTGTACATCTAACGAAGTAGGTTTGCGAAAAATGATTGATGGGAAACGACTTTTAATTTTAGGTATATTTATTTTTATTTTTTTATTGAGCGCAAATCAATGTAACGCGAACCAACGGACTCACTGCTGTTGCATGAGTCAAGCCCCGCCTCTTCGCTCTACACGGTACGCGTAGTACTTGTCGGGTACTCGTGGGTATGAACAAAATTAATTAAATGTTTCCATGATAAATGTACAATTACATAAGTACCTACTGACATACACGAATTTCTTAAATTAAAACTCTTATAACACTAGTTTTTAGATAGCCGGTTTAAGTAGGTACTTACCTACTGTCCATTGTTGTTATCATCAAACATCGGTGTCACTCACGAGCTGGTTTCCCACAATGCCTTCCCACACATTATGTTTCCACCGTGTCTGGAAGCCTATTTCCTGGGTTTGATTTAGGTCCACGGAGCACCAATAGTGTGCATTTTGGCGGTTCCACATGCCATTAGTTGTGAAGGCGCTTTCGTTCGTGAAAACCTTGAAGACCTTGTGTGGATGTTGTCTCATATTATAATTATATTATTATTATATTAAAACAATGTTGTTCACAAATTCTCTGTCCTGCCTTAGCAGCCACCTACAGTACTCCATACGGCGTGTTGTGTCCGGAGCGAGCGCTTGCACGCGGTCAATGTGGTAAGGCCGTTGCCTATCACTTCTTAGTGTTTAATAAGAGGGTACTATCAGTTACTAAAATACGTGAATCAGTGGGCTGAAACGCAGTAGGACATTCAGTACCGTAAGTTCATAGGGCTTCGGCAGCATTTCTACGGGCCATAACGTAGCAGTACACCATGATAACATACTCGCGAGCACAATAATCATGAAACACAAATAATCGCAACTAAAACACAAACGCACTAAAAAAACAACTATGACACAGTCACAGTAAGTATCTCACTTAAAAAGTAACTAATGTTTTTCGGAAAAAACAACAGAAGTGCATTCGATAACGTAAGAAACCGAAATAATAGTCTAATAATACAAAACAACTTGGCATTTTTTTTTTGCGTTTTGTTAAATGATAAACGATTTTATTTCTGTAAGTAGGTTTGAACAAACACTTTTACACGTCAATAGACAATAACCGCTCCTAGCCCCTCCTAGGAGCGACGCGCGACGGCATTCTTTGATCTATGCAAAGCGCGCGTGGTCGGAGCGTTAGGTATTTTAAATCGACGTTTACGTTCATTAAAAAAAATATAAACAAAAAATAAAATGGGGAACACCCAACGGTCCCACTCCAAAATATTTTATTCCGAATTTCGATGTTCCGATTTTCTAAAGTCCGAATTTCCAAAAACCTAAGAATCATAATGTAGGTATATTATTAAAATTCACGAAATTAATTTTACCGAAAGTCGTAACGTTCCGATTTTCATACGCTCGAAGAATCAAATGCTCGAAGGGTTCTCGGTCCAAAAACGATTTTCGATTTACAATACTTCGAATAAACTAAAAGTCAACATGTTGTGCTACAAGTGACAGAAACGAATCTCTGCAAAACCGACTTCACGCAGTCTTGTCTGCCCTACCCTAGACTGTAATTTAAGCCCGCGTAGGCGCGGAGGGGTGGGGCGGCCTGCGAGCTGAAGAGCAGGTGGTTTGAAAGCCCGCCGCCGCGGCTGAGGCTGCGGTGGTGAGCGTTAAAACCATCTGCGACGATAAGCGCTGCTCGCGTGGGGCCGCCCAAACCCCGCAGCGCTGGAACCGTGACCGAAACAATGCTTGCTGCATGTTGCATGCCTGCTTGCATGCAACATGCAGCATTGCAATTATGTGTTTATTGGTCTTGCTTTTCAGTTTTACAAGGCGTTTTTATTTCAGAATTGTATTAATCGGTATTTTAGTAATCGGAATTCGTATTTTTGATGTTTCGAATTATCATTAAGTCGGACTTTTTGTTATTCGATCTATTGAAACTCGGTTTATTGAGAATAGTAATTATAAACGTTAGGAATATTGAAATTTAGGAATTATAAAAATAGGAGTACCTAATGATAAGTCGGAGTTGTTATATTTGGAATTTTGAACCATTCGGAATTATGAAAATCGGTATTTTGTAATTCGTATTTGTAACTGACGGAATAAAGTTTTTCGTATTTGTGTAGTGTACCCAATAAAATGCCCTATTGGCAGTATGGTTTCGTGTGAATAAAGTGGTATGAATTTAAACATCGTAAAATCTTTATTTATGCAATATGTAGTAAATAAATTGCTCAAACCAAAAGGTGGTTTTGATAGCTGTAGGTAGTAATAATAATAATAATAGAAATTGTGCAGTAATAATAAAATAAATTCTTAATTTTTTGCTTCTTTTTTTCTTGAATGTAGTAGTTTACGTTTATCGTAAAAATGTCACGCTTAAGGAGAAACTTCGTCAACATTTGTAATTAAATCAGCAAGAAGTTTAGAGATAAGATTTGTTGTTGATACAACGGCATGCTCTTCGACATTACAGACAACGAACTTGCCTTCATAAATTGCCGTCTTTGAAACCAAAACTGCAACAAATGTCCGTAATGTAGCACCAACAACCGATCAGCGTTTATAAATACGGGTCATCGTAACGTTCAATGCTAGCTTATACCACCTGACACTATCGTACTGGTGTAGAGGCAATCGTCACGTAGTAGTGTGCATTTGATATTCATTGCGTTTTTGTAATTTCAAATGCGTAATTTGTTATGAAACATCGAAAATACAAGTAGTGTTAGTTTGGAAAATAGTTTAGTTAGTAACACTTGTAATTCATTTCCGTAAAAAAGTTTTAAAAAAATATGCGAGTTTGACCTTCAATATCTCCAGAACCAGTAGATTTCCAGGTATGGTCTAGTGAAATAAAATTATCCAAATAATGGGTAGAATATGTGGCTTTCGGCTTCGGAAAGTGTCTTTTTACACCCGATATATATGTAGATTAGTATATGTTTTATGTATTTATTGTTTATGTAAATGGTAAAGCACTGACTACCTTTTTTTTTTGTTGTTCGGAAATCATCTAGTAACTTCTCCCGCTCTGGGCGGAGCGGGAAGGCGTGTCAGACTCTTACTGACTAAAACCCACCCGTGTTCCTTCAGTTGCCTGAGCTAGGGGCCACAGTAACCCTTTCAGACTTTCCCGCAATCCTGGCAGGCATCAGCCCTAGCGGACACTGTCATTGTTGCTGACATCTCTTTGTGGCGCGCGTGGAACACAACGCGCCGTCGACCCAGGCCTGGTCCTTATCGGACGGCGAGCTGCCCATTGCTCGCCGTTCGCAAGCCCGCGCCTACGGTGACCGGGAATTGGCTTGGGATTCCCGACGCCCATGGCGTCTCCTGTAGCGGCTAGAGGCGTGAGGGCGCGACACTTGCCTCTACCTCACGCGTTCCGACTCCTCCATGATTGAGATTGCCTCTGACCCAAATCAGTTCAGTTCTTCGGCCGATCCAAATACCCGCCCATAAATCTTGATGGTTCCACCACTGTATGAACTTTACTGGATCAACTGGGTGGACTTTCTAGCATGATTTTATAAAAAAGTTCTTGGCGTCCAGCTTTCCTGCAATACCGTATATACGTCTAATATCTGGCCTCGTACGAAAGCGAGATTCAGAAAAACACACAAAACGCCACTCTTCTTCTGTCCCATTTTCTGTGTTCACGAGCCTGTTGGAAACGAGTTCTGCGTTTGTGGAACTCAATAGATGGTACACGTAAGTACTTAGTGGCCTTCGGGGAGTGAGATTAACTTCACGATCTTGTCTGCGTGTGGTTATGCGAGCTCGTCCTCCATGTCGCTCTGCCACGCTGCCAGTGATGTGTTAACTTGTCCAAAGTCGACTTATAACACTCTGTGTAAAGCCCAGAACAATTGCCACAGCACGTTGCCGAGAACCAGCTTCCAACATTCCCACGGCTCTGATCATTTCTTCTCGACTCAAATGACGTCTTCTCTCCCTATTAACGTTCTTTTGTATTGATTCCACTCAGAAGTATGGCAGAAATTTTACTGATTTGGCCTCAAACCCTTTTGCAGTATTATATAGGAAAACGACTTGACAGAAGATTTTAATTTTTTGACCGAATTCAAAAACTACCCTTTTCAACAAAGGAAAGTTACTAAAAACGATCCTAAGTTACAAAAATATATAATTAAAAAAACTTTAGTTTTAGTAACTAGCAAAAACGTACTTGATCGCAAGACACTTTTGATGTGTGTATTAAATTAAATTAACATACGCCGCAAAGATGTGACCAGCGCTTACTGATGGGGCCCGTTCACGAACATGACGCAAGGATTAGCACTATCATATCATATTAGCAGCTCGACCATTTTGAAGGATGATCTAAATGATCCAACACATGCGCCACCACCAGCGAGACATCTCTGTCAGCTGTCATCATCTGTCAGCCGCCAGGGGCACATTCAAGTCAATGAAAGGCGTACCCAGTAAATGGTAGCTTTATAGTATGTTCATAGTACTCACACACATGTGCTATGCAATTATACAATACTAAAAGGTTGAATTTATACAACGCAAAGATAGTTTTTAAAATCTTCAGCAGCTCCAACAGTGTTTTCAAATGCTAATCAATTAGTTTATGCGCCCTTCTGGAGCAGCCGGTCGATTCTGTAACAATCTCACCGTGATTACTTAGGTGAAGTGAGCTGTCATAGGGATTGACACTATCGACAACTCACTTCAAGCTCACTTCACCTAAGTTATCACGGTGAGATTGTTACAGAATAGCTCGGCAGGACCAGCGTTGAACCAAACATTTTTATCAGCGATGTAATCGTAAATGTAAAGCAAGAAAGTAGGTATTTTATCGTAACATTTTAAGCAGTACCCCATGAAAGGTGAGTCGACTTTATAATAAATGATTTTATTTCTGAAGTAGGTTTGTACCAACACTTTAAGACGACAATCATATTTCAAAAACTGGATGAGGTCGGCGTTTCCTATCTGACTACTCTGAGAAGAAAGGCCGAAACTAACTCAGAGGTCACAGTCTCTTTTAAAGTGTAACCCGGCTTCTACAGTTTACAGATAGTTTTTTAAACAAGATGTTGATGGTTTCAATATAGAATTATACTACTTACCACCGTGCTAAAGAAAATGTATAGGGTACAAGCCTAAAGGGAAAGATTTAATTAAACAAGTACCTTCTTACACAATACAAAGTTTATTATAATACACAGAAAATTAAATGAAAATTAAATGAAATTTGAATGAAAATTGCATGAAATTGTGGCTCGCCATAGTTGATGTTTTTGTACCCTAATTTTACGCCACAGCCAGCGAGCGTTTTCTTTATAATGTTTTTATAAAGAATGTACCTTCCTTTCTTGGAATATACCTTATATATATAATTTATTTTTTATTGTATTCCTTTATAATTCCAAAATATATCCTGTGTATTTTAAAAGTTATTCCAATTTTAATAGTGTGGTGCTAAGTATATGAAGGCCAGTATATTTGAGTGCGAGAAGGCCTTGTTGTTGGTAGGTATAAATATATTGCCCCTGGTATCTTTAATATCTAGTTTAAATTAACAACTAAAGTGAGCCCCAAGACCCCCATGCCATCACCAAGCAATGAGATCCCCATGTGGACCCAACATTAGGACAAGAATTTGCCATAGTGACACATGGATCCTCCATCGTACAATATTGTAAATTGTTAAAGTATTAGTGCTTCAGTTATTTAAGGTGACCACCTGTGCATTAGGATTATTGCTAATAATTGCGGTGTTAATTATAGTACAAGACTTCGACATACTACTTATGTCTGAGTTTATATAAGCTAATCGCCTCGCTAGTTTATGTCTAAACATAATGGGCAGATACACTGTGTTCCTTGTCGATTTCATCTTATCAACAAAATTGTTGCTGGTGTCAAAAAACATAAGTTTGTCAGTGTAGTGACTTACTAGAACTGAATATGCTTACTATGCATATGTTTGTTTTTTTCTATCTGTTAACGTCTTAAACTAAGGAAAAGCACACAAAATAATTTTATTACAATTTATCTTTAAAATCTTAGTAACACTGTCAGTGATATCTTCTTTTTTGACCTGAGAACTATTACCTACAAGTTACAACACAGTAATGTTGTTTTTAGGAATCATATTGATTTCTTGTTATTGATGCCGTTGTTTCTTTGAAGGAGGTAAACAATAGTTTTCAGTAGAAATACTCAGATTGTTACTAACTAATTTCCCAAAACCTCTTCCTGTACTAAGTATCTGAAAACATGCTCTTAATCTCGGGCTCAAACGAGATCATTAACCCGGCTCCGAGGTATCTAGAGTCTCCTTCTCTAGGTTCCATCGGAGTAATTCTTGCCCGACGCGTCCTCGTCGCGGGGGTGGGCGCCACTTGTACTAGTAGGCCAGGGCAGACTGGCGGCGAAGTTCGGATGAAAACCCAGTGTTGCGGGGTATAACGTGGATCCCTTGCCCAGGGTTACCGGTAAGACCTCAACGAATTCGTTGGCGGAGATGGTAACCATCAGTACGGCAACTTAAGGCAGAAGAGGCACGTCTTTTGCGGGGAGGAGGGAGAGTCTTCCAATTCGGCTCTGTTATAGACATCTTATCGACTTCATCGGTACAGCGTATTCACTTACCTATCGACATTGTCCGCCCGACAATGTCGATAGGTAAGCGAATACGGTTTTTGTGGCGATGAAGCAAGACATGCAGTGATGTGCCTCAAAGGGCGCACGCCAGATCTCTACATTTTTTTGCGGCCAACCTCCTGCATTCTCCACTTCCTGTCGGTCGTTATCTTATCCAGTTCATCGGAACCTGTACGAGGACGAGATAGTGGATCTGCACCAGTGCAACTGCTTATCTACTTAAATATATTCACGCGCGGTTGATCCTGGCTTCTTTCGAATGAATATATAAGCTAGCGAGCTATATAAGCCCTGCGGCGATCGGGTACTCGTGGTGGGGTCGAGGTCTTGGTGGATCATTGGACTTTTTTTTTTTTTTTTTTTGAGGATGGGAAATCATCAAATGACTCCTCCCGCTCTGGGTGGAGCGGAAGGGAGTGTCAGACTCTTACTGACTAAAACCCACCCGTGTTCCTTCCTTGGCCCTTTATGTTCCGGGTCAGCGGTACCCCTTTTGGATGATCCCGCTTTCCCGGCAGGCTTGGGCCCTAGTGGACCCCCTCTATGATGCTGACATCTCTTTGAGGCGCGCGTGGAACACGTACGGGACGCGGGACACGGGGTTTCCCCCCGGCGTAGTGCCTCCGCGCGCCACTCATACAGGCGCGCGAGGACTATCGCCTCCAGATCCCACGGCGGCAGTCCGGCAAGGAGGCTTGCCGCCTCGCCCGAGATCGTGCGGTAGCCCCGGATCAGCCTTACGGCTACCACCTTTTGGGGCGCGTTCAGATAGTGGGCGGCTCTCCGCCGCAGTGAACGCGCCCACACCGGGGCCCCATATGTAGCCATGGACCGCACGACCCCCGCGTAAAGCCTCCGGCAGGAGGCGTTTGGACCCCTCAGGTTGGGCAGGAGCCGCTTGAGGGCGGCCCCAGTCCGTTCCAGTTTGGGGGCCAAACGTCGGAAGTGCTCCACGAAGTTCCACCGGCTATCGAGCACGAGTCCTAAGTATTTCATCGTGGACTCGACGCCGATGTGAACCCCTCCTGCCGTTAGTTGGGATCCCGATGGTGGCCTGTTCCGGGGCCCATGGAAAGACATGGCCTCGGACTTGTGCAAAGCCACCTCGAGACCCAACTGCCGGATCCTCTCCACGACTATCGCAACCCCGCGTGTCATCGCGTCGGCCGCCGCCTGATGCGACCTCCCCTGCGCCAGGACCAGCGTGTCGTCAGCGTAGCACACCACGCTGACGCCATCAGGGAGGTCGGCCCGCAGCACCCAGTCGTAACCGATGTCCCACAGGGATCATTGGCCTTAGCTGGGACTCGGCACGTAGGCAGTCAGTAGAGAGTGGTTGCTCCTGGACTTGACTGAGGCAGGAGGACAGGTTCGGCAGCACGACTGAAGAAAAGCAGCCCTAAGGAACGCTCTGCTTTCTCCAATCCGGGGGAAGGTGAAAAGGTGGCCTAAAAATAGTCCGTCTCTTCTCCAAATCGGACGGTAAACGGTAAACAAATGGTTTTGCTAGTCACCAGAGAGCTCCCGAAAGGAAAGAAAAGTAGGTCGCTGTCGCTGGATACGGTGAAGAGGACTATATCTGAAAACATAACTGCCTCATAACAAACTTGTCTACTACAAGAGGAAGCACTTCTAGATACTGACTGTACCACTTGAGATAATTCTTGCACAATATAAGGTATATCTTCGTTGGGGATGCAGTCCAGAGCACTCACAACTTGGGACGAGTCCTCCGTTGCCTCAGGCTGGAAGGCATCAACGTTGGATCCCCTCTGACAACTCTGACAAGTACACTGAGTGTTGCTGAGAGTCAGCGAGTACACTCTGTCTGTTGGCGACGCCGGCTGCACATCTCGGCGAAGTGATTAGTGCGTGGTGTGTAAACAATAAACAGTGTGTTAACGACTGATAAGCAACGTTCTAATAAGTGAGAATAAGTGAAGGACTCTAGTAATAAGAATTGTAAGTAAAGTGAATATTGTTATATTATCGTTAACATATGTTTTTGTGTGTTTATCATGACGAGGTACCTGAATAAATAAGAAATAGCGTAACGGACCTCGTCCCGGTAAAGTTTTGACCCTAGATAGGGAATTGTATAATAATCTGTATTTTTTTGTGCTGCCCTCTGATTGGTCAAAATAAAGTGACCCGATGTGGGCGTGACCACCAGAGGGCACCAGCAGTAGAGTCACAATTATTAGGAAAAATTATATAAATAGAGCAGCCCTGCGCGGTTGAAATCAGTCCTCGGCCATCCATTGAAGAATAAACATCAAGTTATAATCAAGCAAGTGTTTCATTAACAAGTAAGCCAATCCTCGACCTGGTCTTAGTGTCCTTCAAGAGAATCCCCAACAATTCATGGTCCTTCGAGAGCCGAATGCAAGACTGAAACCAAGAAATGCAGTGTTGCCGCTACCAAGAAACATAAGAAACCACCGCTGATCCCTCAAGAAAAGTCAGTGAAACGTGTGGTAGCAGTGTCGCGATACGTGTGGTCAGGTAGGGAACAGAGTCGTCAAAACGTGAGTCGTCAAAACGTAATCGTCAAAACGAGAGTCGTCAAAACGTGAGTCGTCAAAACGTGAGTCGTCAAAACGTGAGTCGTCAAAACGTGAGTCGTCAAAACGTTAGTCGTCAAAACGTTAGTCGTCAAAACGTAATCGTCAAAACGTTCAGGATCGTCAAAACAAACACGCGTATCGCTGCGTTCGTCATTTCGCCGGAACCCTCGTCGAATCTACGCTCAAGAACACAACAGAATAAGGTACTTTGTGTCAACAAGGTAGCGGGCCTACCACTACTTGCGACCACGAAGAAAAGTACCTTAGGGGGTGTTGCGACTTGGAAACAGGTAGATTTCCTATTGAAGATTCGTCGGGATTTGCTGGGAAGATATTAGAAGGTGTTCTTCTCGAAGCTAGAAATGATGACACGAAGCCGCAAAGGGGACAGCACGAAATCAACCACAGAGGAAGAGACCAGCGGCGGCGACACAACGACAACAGAAACTACGTCGGGTGCCACGTCAGAAACAGTCACCGACAGCGCCACGGCGACCGAGGACACAACCATGGTCGAGGACGTAGACGCCACCATGGTGGAGAAACGCAAGAAGAAGCAGCCCAAGAAGAAGAATCCCAATAAGAAAAAGGAGTTAGAAGCACGACTGGAGCTCGAAAAGTTGCAGCTGGAAGAAATAAGAGTCAAGACTAAGCTCGCTAGTACCAAGCTGGAACTGGCACGCGCAGAAGATGACACGGACCTGAGCGGACAAGAAGAAGAAGAAAATGAAAGGGTCGAAGCCGCCGCAGCCGAAGCAACTGCAGCATGGGTGTCGACAACGAAGAGTGCGGAGCGCAACGAGGGGGAGCCGCCAAATGGGTTGCCCGCCCCAAAGACCGCGATCGCCGCACCAAGTCACACCAACCAGCTGGCCGAAGCAATTCTTCAAGCAGTCAAGTCCGCGTCAGAAAACAAAACGTCATCGTTCGTGCAACGCGCCCCGAAGTACGTCAGCGAGCTACATCAGTTCGAGGGCGACGCCTGCGACTGGATGGCTTTCAAAGCGACGTATGAAGACACCCGCTCGCTCTTCTCAGACACAGAGAATATGGGAAGGTTGAGAAAGGCCATCAAAGGCAAGGCAAAAGAAGCCGTGAAATCGCTATTATTCACGCAAATAGACCCACAAGAAGTCATAATAGCATTGGAACGCCGTTTTGGACGCCCGTCGTATCTCATCAGAAGCGAGATAGAAAACATAGAGAAGCTTCCCCCCATGTCAGAAGACGCAAGAGAATTGGTGCGCTACGCCGGGGCAGTAGCCAACACCGTCAGCATCGTGCGGCTAATGAAAAGACAGAGTTACCTGCATTCGAGCGACATTTCAAGCAGAGTCATCGAGAAGATGTGTACATTAGTGCGATTCAAGTGGTACGAGTACCGAGCGCAGAAAGAAGAAGAAGATGAGCCCATACTCCTGAGCCTCATGCATTTCTTCAACAAAATGGTAGATCAATTCGAGATGCACGAGTACGTGGGATCGAAAGTGAAGAAAGAAGGCATGAAGTCGCGGACACGGACCGGGTTCTCTCGCGGCGTGCACACCACTCGAGCCGCAAAGAAACCAGAAGATTACACATCAGAAGACGACTCTGAAAGCGAACGCGAATGCAGCAAGAAGTCGGCAACGGTGTGTTCCTGCCAGGAAAATGGCCAGAAGGAACGCAAGAAGATCACCTGCCCGCTGTGCAAAAGCGAACACACTCTACTGAAGTGCAAAAGGTTCAGCGACGCGTCAGTTAAAGAAAAATGGGAACTGGCAAAGAAGTCCGGACTGTGCTACAGGTGTCTAGAAGGGGGACATCGAGGCTTCAGCTGCAAAGCGAAGCCATGCAGCAAATGCAAGAAAGGTCACCACACGGTACTGCACTACGAAGAGACCGCGAAGCCGCAGACGCAAGAAACGACTGCTCAGATAAGCTCCGCGGTTAACGCAGCACGCTCGCTATCAAGAGCCTACTTGAAGATCGTCCCTGTGGAATTAATGGGGCCAGAAGGGAACGCCTGCGTCTACGCTCTCATGGACGAAGGCTCTACGGTCACATTAATTGAGGACTCCGTCATCGAGCAGATTGGGGCACAGGGACCAGAAGAAGAGCTGCGAATAGAAGGCGTAGGCGGCCACCGCCTGGACCAGAAATCTAAGAAGATCGACATCTAGATTCGTGGTATGTTCGGCCGTACCATCGAGAAGCTAACTGGGTACACCGTAAAGAACCTGCACCTGTCGCCTCAAGAAATCGACGAAAAAGACTTAGAAGGCTGCGCGCATCTAGAAGAAATACGCGACCAGCTGAAATACCCCAACGCCAAGCCGACGGTGCTCATCGGTCAAGATAACTGGAATCTGATCGTCTCTCAAGAAGTCAAGCATGGCCACCGCAGCAAGCCTGTTGCCTCGAGAACGCAGCTGGGATGGGTGCTACACGGGGTACGGTTCAGCAGCAGCACTCCAGTCAGAATCGTGAATCACCTCGTCACACAGTCCGGCGCCAAGAACGATCACCTGGAGAAACTCATAAGGGATCACTTTGACATCGAAGCGCTGGGAATCGCCAATAAGAAGCCGGCGAACGACATCGATCAACGAGCGCTACAAGTCCTGGACGCCACCACTAAGAGACTGACCGACGGGAGATTCAGCACGGGGCTCATCTGGAAGACAGACGACGAACAACTACCCGAAAGCAAGACGTCGGCGGCGCGACGTCTGAAAGGAATACAGAAGAGATTCGCAAAAGATGAAGAGTTTCAGAAGAAATACACAGAGCAGATCAACAACTTGATCGTCAGCGAGTATGCAGAGGAGGCCAGAGAAGAACCCACCTCCGCAAGGACTTGGTATTTGCCACACTTCGCAGTCGTCCACCCACAGAAGAAGAAAATGAGATTGGTCTTCGACGCCGCGGCTAAGTCGAATGGAAGATCACTCAACGACGCGCTACTGGCCGGACCCGACCTGCTGCAGTCATTGTTTGGAGTGCTGCTACGGTTTCGTCAAAGTGCAGTAGCAGTGGTGGCAGACGTCAAAGAAATGTTCCTGCGTGTAAAAATCAACGAGGAAGACAGAGACAGTCTTCGATTCCTGTGGCAAGACAAGGAATACAGGATGACGTCATTAATCTTCGGGGCGGCGTCATCTCCATGTACGGCGATCTACGTCAAGAACAAGAACGCTAGCGATTTCGAAGAACGACATCCAGAGGCGGCAAGAGCAATCACACGCAACCATTACATGGACGACTACTTGGCGAGCTACCCAGACGCAACAACGGCAAGAAGAATAGCCAGTGAAGTCGACTCGGTCCACAAGAAAGGAGGGTTCTTCCTACGCGGCTGGGCGAGCAATCATCCAGAAGTTACAGAAGGGCTCCTGTCCGAGGACAGCACGGGCACGATTCGACTGGGTGAGCAAAAGGACCAGGTGGAAAAGACTCTCGGGCTGAACTGGAACGTGAAAGAAGATAGTCTACACTTCACGCTGACACTGAGAAACACTCCAGAAGAAGCCATCGATGGCAGGCGCGCTCCCACGAAGAGGGAAGCGACGAGCGCGGTCATGACCGTGTTCGACCCGCTCGGTTTAGCCGCTCCCATCACGATCCAGGGCAAGATTATGCTGCAAAACCTCTGGAGAAGCGGCGTGGAATGGGACGAGAAAGTACCACCCGCGAGACAAGAAGAATGGTCCAGATGGCTACAAGACCTCAAGAAGCTAGTGAATCTGCGTATCCCGCGCTGTCTGACAAGAAACAGCGACGAAGGGGAGCTCCACACGTTCTGCGACGCTAGCGAGAAGGCTTACGCGTGCGCGGTGTATTGGCGCACGCAACGTCCCGACGGTCAAGTGGAAGTAAAACTCCTAGCGGCGAAGGCAAGAGTGACACCGCTGAAACCCACCTCGATCCCCAGACTCGAGCTGCAAGCCTGTCTCCTGGGCAGCCGTCTCGCCACTAACGCGCAACAAGAAGTGGATCTACGCGTCGAAAGAAGATACTTCTGGTCAGATTCAAGAACGGCGCTAGCATGGATCAAGTCCGACCCTAGAAGATACAAGCCATTCGTCGCGCATAGACTCGCCGAGATCGAAGAGTTGACCCGACATAAAGAATGGCGATGGGTACCTACCAAGCACAACGTCGCGGACGACGCCACACGAGACGCACCCAAGGACTTCAGTAAAGAACATCGGTGGTTCACGGGGCCGTCATTCCTCTACGAAAGCCAAGAAGAGTGGCCACAGGAAAACAAAGAACCCCTCAGGAACACCGAAGAAGAGAAGCCAAACGCCGTCACACTGAGCGCCAGAAGAGTCGCGCCCACCATCGTTCCAGAACCGGGGCGATTCTCACGATGGACAAGATTGCTGCACGTGACGGCAAGATTTCTACAAATTGTGGACGCTTTCAAACGAAGTATCGCCCACAAAACGCTTAGCACCAGAAGAATCACCAGGAAAGGTGACCCAACATGGAAAAAGGCACAGAAGAGAGATAAGAAGCCGCTCGTCGTGAAGAAAAGAAGCGAAGAATTGAATCTTCGCCCGAAGTCTGCATTGTACGTGGAAAAAGCCGAGCGACTTTTAATTCAACGAGTCCAAGAAGATAGTTACCCAGAAGAATTGGCCGCCTTGAGAAGACAGAGCGACCAAGCCCACAAGCTCAAAAACTTCGCCATCAAGTTTGAAGACGGCATGATAAGGTTATCGACCCGCATAGGCGCGGCTAAATACCTAACGACCGCCTACAAAAGCCCCATCGTGTTGGACGGACGCCACCGGATCACCCAACTACTAGTGAAACACGTACACGAGCGTCTGAACCACGGCAACCATCAGACGGTGATGAACGAGCTGCGGCAACGGTACTGGATTCCTGGGCTAAGAAACCTCGTCAAGACGACGGCAAGAGACTGCGGGTGGTGCAGATTGAAGAAGAAAGCACCACAACTAGCACCCCAGGGCGACCTACCGCAAGAAAGGCTGTCTAGTACAAGCCCTCCCTTCACATGTGTGGGCGTGGACTATTTCGGCCCACTACTGGTCACCGTGGGACGACGCGTCGAGAAGAGATGGGGCGCCTTGTTCACGTGCCTGACGACGCGTGCAGTCCATCTGGAGTTGGCCGCATCACTAACGACCGACTCCATGATGTTGGCTCTAAGAAGAATGATCGCCAGAAGAGGGACTCCTAAAGTCATCATGAGCGACAATGGCACCAACTTCACAGGTGCAAGTCGCGAGCTACAAGCGGCTACCAACGAGATCGGCATAGTATGGAGGTTCATTCCCCCGGGAGCCCCAAACATGGGAGGCTCTTGGGAACGGTTGGTGCGCTCAGTGAAGACCGCACTAGCAGCGACACTCCACGAAAGAAGACCGAAAGAAGAGGTCTTGCACACTCTGCTACTGGAAGCAGAACATGTGGTCAATTCGCGGCCCCTATTCGCCGTGAACATTGACCCCAATGAAGAAGAAGCATTGACACCCAATCACTTCCTTATCGGGAGGTCCAGCGGAGCCCACATGTTTGGCTCATTCGACGACGCCGAGCTCATCGGTTCTCCCTCATGGAGAACGTCTCAGCGCCTGGCCGATCACTTCTGGGCCAGGTGGGTGCGAGAGTACCTGCCTACACTCTCGCCCCGTTACTTCCAGGGTCCCCATTACCGGGATCCCTCCGTTGGCGACCTCGTCCTGCTGGTGGACCACACCCTGCCACGCTGCTCGTGGCCACGCGGCGAGATCAGCGCGGTCTACCCCGGGCCAGATGGAAGAACCAGGATCGTCGACGTCCGCACCTCGGCGGGCGTGCTGCGCCGGCCAGCTTCTCGGCTGGTCGTGATAGTGCCAGCTACGTCACCCCTGCAAGATGAGGTGCAAGGCACCGAGGGGGAGACTGTTGGCGACGCCGGCTGCACATCTCGGCGAAGTGATTAGTGCGTGGTGTGTAAACAATAAACAGTGTGTTAACGACTGATAAGCAACGTTCTAATAAGTGAGAATAAGTGAAGGACTCTAGTAATAAGAATTGTAAGTAAAGTGAATATTGTTATATTATCGTTAACATATGTTTTTGTGTGTTTATCATGACGAGGTACCTGAATAAATAAGAAATAGCGTAACGGACCTCGTCCCGGTAAAGTTTTGACCCTAGATAGGGAATTGTATAATAATCTGTATTTTTTTGTGCTGCCCTCTGATTGGTCAAAATAAAGTGACCCGATGTGGGCGTGACCACCAGAGGGCACCAGCAGTAGAGTCACAATTATTAGGAAAAATTATATAAATAGAGCAGCCCTGCGCGGTTGAAATCAGTCCTCGGCCATCCATTGAAGAATAAACATCAAGTTATAATCAAGCAAGTGTTTCATTAACAAGTAAGCCAATCCTCGACCTGGTCTTAGTGTCCTTCAAGAGAATCCCCAACACTGTCTATCAACTCGTTTGTAGCAAGGATGTGTTCCATAGTTTGGTGACAAGAGCATACATAATATCTATTATAAAGACACTTTAGTGAGTCATCAAGAACTTGAATTTCAGATTGTAAGCATTGAGTGATTTCATAAATATTAATACAATCTTCTAATTTAATTTGATAGTTCTTCAATTTAATAATAAGAGTAACACGTTCTTTTCTCGACTGAATAATTTTGAAATAATGTTTTTGATGTTTCTTGAATTTATTAAAATTTTAATGATTTTCCCATTCTTGCATATCTTTTGATCTTATTTTGACTAAATGTATATGTGTAGTGTCTCTGACTGAAAGACAAGGAAGGATTACGTCATCTCTAGCGCACGTGCGGTCATAAAGCAGTTACAGTTAGTCAGCTGTGAGCGGCGGGAGTGAGAGGGCACGCGCGTCTAAGAGCCGACAATATAGAGGGAAATACCACAATATGTACAATTTGTATTCAACATTTCATGAAATATATGGTCAGTTTATTAGATTTATAAGCTGCATGAAACTTGGTACTTTAATTTGCCTTACGCTACAAATTAATAAGTTGGTGAACACTCTTGACGTCATGCAAACGTTGTTTTAATGCACGTGGGTAACTTTCATTACGTTGTTGCAGTACACACTTTTATAATAGGGTGGCAGAGACATCGACCCGCAAACTGTAATCATGAATTCAGCACATAATTCTAGACCCTAGGGGGTCTGGAATAGGGCTGTTTCATATAAAAGTGTAACACCTACGCCGTCAAAATGTACTGTAGAGCAAACATTTTTCATGCCGATTAAAAATTTAAATGTACGGGTGTTCAGAACCATACAGTACTAAATCTATGGATGGTTGTGCGTCGATGTCGCCGCCATCTTGTATATGTATTTGCTAATGCATATGCACCCTTAGCTCTTTTCAACTGTATGTTTTATTTCAATGCTGGTTAAAGCCCAACCCAACCTACCAATAATAATCCATAATCTTCGGCAATTCCTCCTTCTTGCCTCTCTGTGCAGTTTGTCATGATTACCCTTCTCTTCATAACTGCCAAAGTAGGCCAAATAATAATATTATTTAAATTATAATATTATTTGACACCCCACCTCACCTCTCACCTCTATTAGTCGGATCCCTATTGAGTCTGCATACGGCGACGCGAAGGAGATAGTGGAGAAAATATTTCTGTCTCGTTTACTCTCACTACTGGATAAAATGACTTAATTGTCAGTCTATAGCTATTCTTTGTTTATGATCCTTTCAGTGCACCTACCAGTGAACGATACGCATATTATCTATCTATCTAGGACATGAATATTAAGACTATAAAAAACTATTATACCAGTTTGTATAATTGCAGTTTCCAGGAAAGGAACAACAGTGTTGATCACGGAGTTTACTCACAGCTCACAGTGCATTGAATTTTTCCGTCGCTCGCTAATACTTAAATATCATCAACACTTGACAAAAACATCATAATTATTATAAGTTAACATGCTTACGTTAGCAATGCGTTTAACATGGGCACAAGTTCAGAGAGGTCACTTATGTACAATGGAAGTAATATAATGTCGTAGTACTTACTTACTGACAAAGACGTCACACTGGTTTTTATGACAGAACTAAGAAGCCTCTTGCTAATTATCCTGCGTAGATGTCTTCAAATATAATGACACTAGTCTCTTACTGTCCCAGTGCACGGCAAAGGCCTCTTTTCACCTTTTCGACACAAAAAAGGCACGAGAATTCGTTACCACGTTTGCGACTTCAGACTTATATTAACTGTAAGTCCAGGATTCCTAACGAAGTTTTCGTTTAGCGAACTCAGTAATGTCCACGATAAACTTAAATAAAAAAAGTTTAAATGTTTGTAAACGCACCCACAATACAGGAGAAATGAGGCAAGGATTAAAAATAAAACTCAGATAGTAAATATGAGTTGAAAAGTCACATTGATACTCACCCGGATTTGAAGCCACAATCTCGTGCTGAGACGGGCCATCACGACATCATCGCAGATACTATAATAATTCATAAAACTTCTGTGTTTGCAGAACTCCTGGCATAACACATCACCACCCTAAGGTAGGCCTACTTCTGGCATCACCCTAAGGTAGACTGGTAGAAAATGCCCAAGGCATTAAGTCCGCCTTTGTACAGTTTTTACTTGTGATAAATAAACAGATATCTGTAGTACAGCATTGTTGTGTTACGGATTAAAGGGTGTGAAGGCTGTGACGTTACAAGTAGGTACATCTCGATGAGTTAAAATTTCAAGCAAGTATTATTTTGTCTTTTTGCTACCCGATAACATTAAAAATAAAACCTAAATCATGTACCGGATCTGATGGTAGTTCGAGCAAACGAGGCTTTGGCAAGAGGCCGCAAATCAGCAAATACAGCTGAAACCTCTTTTTTAGCACTTGCGGAGATTTTCCAGGATTTAATGCGCTACGCCAAAAGCTCGATTGTTATTATAATATATAAAGCTCATATTCATGGGGAAAAAGTTCGTATCCGTTGTAAGCCCCGCATACTTGCAACGATAGGGAGATACATAACTTCTATGTGCGGCAGTCCAGGGGTCGCAGTCTGTAGGTAAAGGGAGACGCCATGACGTCGAAAGCCTGTCTAATCCAAACGAACGGACACATTAATTTTAGTTTTCTATGTCACCATATCCATATTCAAACATCCATGAGGCACACTGTACAGTACCCATCCTTTAAATGATTAATTGAACTTAAAAAAAAGACAGTCCCGAGGATGTAGGGACGATGCTCTACAAAGCCGATTTTTTTGTTAAAACTCGATGCACCTTAATAAAGCTGTACTGATCCTTAGAAGGGATTATGGTCTCGGTCATAAAAAAATACCCTGGTATAGTGACGCGCGAACACCATCTACTAAAAGAAACTTGTTCCAATGTCTCTTGATATAGCGTTTGAAGCTGTGTCATTCAAATTCGGGGTCGATTAAAAGGCTTAAGTCACTGAGTTTATTTTTGCTTCTATTCAATTAGTTACAATTGATTTTATCCGGTTGACTGACCGGTTGGCGCAGTTGGTAGCGACCCTGCCTTCTGAGCCGCTGGTCCCGGGTTCGATCCCCGGACAAGTCAAACATTTGTGTGCATGAACATGTCTGTTTGACCTGTGTCTGGGTGTGTATATGTATATAAGTATGTAGGTATATCAGTCATCAGGTTTCCGTAGTACAGGCTCTGCCTAGTTCGAGACCTGAAGACATTGTGTACCTAAATATTGCCTCATATAAAAAAAAAATTACATCTTTTGAATTCAACTCTTTATAATGATTATTATGTAATAATCTCAAATAATAAATAAACATTGTTTATCATGGGCGCGGCGAAATGCGGAGGTCCCTAATTTTGTAAATCAAAAGGTAAAATATAAATAGATATTATTATATTATAGATAGTTTGGAATATTTTGAGTTCAAATAAATTGTATAATATTTTAATAAACTCATCAGACCAATCAGACAATCGGTTGCAATTATATCAAAATTAAAAACCAGTATGTTTTCAACAAACTAACAAAACGTGACGAATCAGTGTTTATTTCTGTTAAAAGATAAATCACATCAAAAGTTGATAAAATGATATCACCGAGATGTCATAATGTTATGTTATTTTTAACTATTTTGACTATACATTTTAACTATTTTGTCCTTCTTGTGATATTTTTCATTATTCATTTTCTATTTTCGTAAGTAGATACAAGCTAAGCGAACAGTTCACGAATTAAGCAGCGCATTCACGATCAAATTTGACTTTTATCTCATTGTTCTAAAGTATAAATTAGAATATTTGCCGTGAGTTTGATAAAACTCTCGGCCATCATTCTAATGTATACCTTGCCTTACGGAGATAAGAGTTACATTGCAATGTCTTACTAATGGTTTTACGTAGATCGTGAATGTTTGCGAATAGTTATTGAAAAGACTAGCCAGTAATCTAGGTTCTAGCGGGGCTAACTGGTTCACCAGACGTATTTAGATTCCTACCGTTATTACGGCCTTGAATACGCATTGACCGGTGGAGGCATCTGATGGAGTTTCTGTAGAAAAATTAATAAGAAAGCCTGAATTTACTGCTTTAGGCCAACAAGGTTCGAATACTCCTATGTTTATTAACTGGCATTGCTGAAATCTTTGCACCACCTGCTTTCCTAAGTCCTCTCAAATAATTAGGTAGTTACTTATTACCTAAGCACCTACTTATAGTTATTTGAAATATTTACATTTCAGATTTGAAAACTGTAGTGTCTGTCCCACGGAGTATAGAACAAACCAAAATAAACCAAAAAACAAAAGAACCGTTTTTCGACAAGGTATTATTTAAGTGGTTTAGAACATCATCTTTTGATCAGTGAACCTGCATTCAAATACACTGGTTGTGGTCACAAGTAAACTTGTGTACCGCCCGATGCAAACTTTATGGCAGCTCGGAACATGAGGCGAGCCGCTGCGTAGTGCGCAGCGTAGGGCAAATAATTTAATTTAATTGACTGGAATTGTGTTTCCTAATGTTAATTACTTATTATTGTATAGAATCCAGTTCTTCTAACCGAACAGGCAGCTGTGCTGCTGGACAGTTTGTTGCGCCACTTCTTCTTCCCAGCTAAAGCAACGAAGTGGTGAAGGGCGGGCGTTTTGGGAGTCTGTCTTATCTTTTTTGACGTTCTAATGGTGCTTATTCTCAGCTTAGTTTTAATAAATGACTTTTGATTTGATTTAAGTAATAAATTCATGTGTCAGCGGGGGTGTGGGGTGGGGTACTGCGCAGAAAGTAGCGCACTTCAGAGCAGCCATAAAGTTTGACGAGTAGGTACTTTACTAAGATTTGGTGGATGACGTCTTACGAGACCCAACGGTAGGTATCAACTCTCGTTCTTACTAAGTACATATTCATAAAAAAATCTTTATTGTATAGCTTCGTTTATCAAAGCACGTTAAGCCGTTGGTCCCGGCAGTCATTTGTAGATCTTTGACAGTCGTTACGTGTAGTCAGAATCCCGAAAGTCTGACAACCAGTCTTACCAAGGGGTATCGTGTTACCCAGTAACTGGGTTGTGGAGACCAGCCAGGCAGTCGCTTCATGCAAAATACTGGTATTCAGCTGCATCTGGTTACACTGGAAGCTGACCCAAACATAGTCGGGAAAAGGCTAGGCAGATAGATTTTATAGCTGTATTTATAAACTTCTAAGTCATTAAATAGTAACGTTTGCGTCAAAACGTTTAATGAACTTCAAAGATTAAATTTGTACTGAAATTATAATTTTTAATTTCGATGTGAAATGCTCAGTCATCGCGTAAATACGTATTGTTAAAAAAAAAACTTAACAAAATTAACAAGAATTCTTATTAGAAGTAATATTACATGTCAATTAGACAGAGATCATTTATGCCGATTAACTATACCTTTTGGGATATATTCTCTTGTTAAATAGACATTAATTAAGTTGTAGGTACTGCGATCACCAGTATTAAAAGCTTGGTGATTATGGGGATAGAGGATTAGGTAATACTAGCTTTATCTCGCGGTTTTGTCGGCGTAGAAGTCGGAAATTATGCCACGTGAACATAATTATTACCGGGATAAAAAGTACCTATCCTATGCCCTCGCTCATAGTTCACCCGTGTGCCTAATATCCAAAACCGTTCAGCCACTAAGGCGTGAAAAGGTGACAGACAGCTGTCTGCCTGTCACCTTTGTATGCCTACACAGGGTCAAATTAAATTGGCTAGCGAAACTCCGCTGACGTGCTGGGTATCGATATCTATAAACACGATAAAATAAAAATTTAAAAGATTTGATGTTTTTTTTAGGGTCAACGACCGCTGGTAGTTTTGTTACATGAAGTATCAGTTGAAAAAATATGTTTAATCGTGTTAAGATACCGCTACCAATCACGACTTTGAAGTTTACACAAAAAAAAACGGATTTTTAAAATGAAATTTCAAGTGAATACACTAACTGAGATCGAACACTGTACAATAAAAATCATCAGATTAATTATTTTTTTGTTTTATCATGTTTAGATATCGATACCCTTCACGTCTGCGGAGTTTCGCTATATATTTTAATTTGACCCTGTATAAAGTCAAAGTCAAAGCATTTATTTCAAATAGGCACATAAAAGGCACTTTTGAACGTCAACATTTACATTTAAATAGAATTGATTCTAGTCGCCCCTTCCAAAAGGTAGTTTCGTATGGAGAAGAATGGGCAAGAAACTCCATCGTTACTCTTTTAAAATGTGTTACAATATTTTGTACACATTAATTATATAATTATATGTGAAGACGATGCACCTATAATAATAATAATTACCCTACCACAATAGGTAAAAATAATTTAACAAATGTAGCAATGATAAATAAGTTAATTAAGTGATAGATACATGGTGTTCACATATTTACAAACATTGTAAAATTATACGATTTCCCAAATTATGTAAGCAAGTAATATGTCAGTGTGTGAGTTAAAGTAATCACAGAATGTAAATCAAATAATCAATGTTGTATGAGGTCCCCGTTGTAATTTCTCGTCTAGCGTGATTCCCAGGAAAACCGTGTGATTAATAAATTCCAGTTTTTCTCCATTCAACATGATGTCACATTCGCTACTTCTAACATCTGGTAATTTAAATTTAATGCATTTGGTTTTTTTACCAAACATAATTTACCAAATATGCGAGAGTAACAGTCTGTACAGACAATCTGGAATTTATAGAGTATTATGTATAGATATGGACAGTAAATGACAATTTATAGAGTATTAAGTATAGATATGGACAGTAAATGACAATTTATAGAGTATTAAGTATAGATATGGACAGTAAATGACAATTTCAGGAAAATACATTTTTAGATTCACAATACAGTAGATCGTCGATTATCCGAACTAATTAGAACATAATACACGGGTGATCGGAAAACCGATTTATTCGGATAATCGAATTGTATGAAAAACTGTTTCAATAAAACCATATATCATGTATTCTGTTATGATATAGTAATTATGTAGTTATACAGTAAACAAAATAGATAATTATGTATGTAAAAAGGAACGTATGAACGCTTAAAAAGTCCTTAATTTTGGTCTGTCGAAGCAAGCCTACCCACTTATGAGCAGCTAATTCCCGCACTTCTTTCAGGACAGGTATCTGATTCAACAAACTAAAAAAAAAAAAAACCTTAAAATGTAATTTATTGACTACTAGCAGTTCGTTCGGATAATCGACGCTCTGCTGTACCTAATTTTATGACGACTACTGAAACCGCATAATTTTCCACAAAAATCTATTTTTTTAGCTTTCATCTCTTGACACAATTTTTTAACAAAATAACCAGAAATGACTAATTGCGTGCTATTCAAGCAATTAAATGACAAGGTGTCAAAACCGATGACGTTAATTCGTATTTTTTTCTGAATTGGGGATTTTCCTACAATGTACAATGGTACATTCATATTCTCAAAATGAACAGTCACTAGATTGTAAACATATTCTGTACATGGGGACGGCTCATTTGTTGGGCTTGGTATAAACTTTTATAACGAGCCTCCCTCTTCTTTGTTAGATTTGCCTTAGTAAAATCCAACCTTTGTTCAAAGGCATACTATTCTATCAACGATTACTTAAACGATAAAAATAGTTGGTCGCTGAGATTAACTCAAGACAATGTTTATGTTCCAGAATTAGCTTACCTACTGACAAGTTATATGAGTTCATATAATTGTTTATTTTATTTAACTTTATTAGTCAATTTACTTTAATTAAATTTTTATATACGTATTGACATAATCTACTAATTTCAATGTTTTTAAATGAGTTGTATTGCAATATATGGTTAGCTAGTGACCTCGACAATTGATCATATTATTATTTTGAGCAACCGGCAGCAACTTCGTCATGCTCCCTTAGATGTCAATGCTTGCGGTAGCGTCGGGGGTCCGGTTGCCTCCTTCCCTCAAATATGGCGAGGAGGGTAATGGCGGATCTTTGCATTATGCTCGTGAACGGGTGCTGCTTGTGGTGACAGGTCATCTTGCTGACAATGGTTTTGTTATTGTTATTAGTATTTAACTGTTTCTTTATTTTACTTCGAAGGTCCTTTTTTTTTTTTTTTTGTTTCCGGGTTGGAAAATCTTCATGGATGTCCGCCGCCCTGGGGCGGACGGCGGGGTCTGTCAGACTCTTACTGACTAAAAACCACCCCGATGTTCCATCTCACACCTTCGCCGGGGGTCGCGGGAACGTACGATCCTTCCGCAACCCCCGACTGGTGCCGGCCCGCCACTGCGGGCCACTCCGGGTCTGGGGGGGAGTGAGGTGTTTGACTCCCCCGTGACGTCTAAGAGGGGCGCGCGTGGAACACTACGCGCCGCCACCTCGGGTCCTGGTGTGTGGGGGGCGACAGACGTCCCCGAGTCCGTCGCCCCTGGACCCATTTAGGGGGGCTGGAAGAGGGCGTTGTCCGCCCTCCGCCGACGCCCGGTGCGCCTTCTGCGGGCCGGGTGAGTGGACGAGACCTCCCTCTCCCTTTCCGCAGCCTCCTTCTGCGAGACGACTGTCTCACAGAAGGAAACCACCGCGTCCCAGGACTCGTCGCTGCCGACCATCGACTCGACTACGGCCGGCAGCGACAAGTCACTGCCTACTTCTGAGATGAGGGCACGGCGCGGCTCCTCCCAAGCGGCACACTCTGCCAGCGTATGCCGCGCCGTGTCCTCCCGGCAGTCGACGCAGTGGTGACACCGGGCGTCCGGCTCCCTGTTTATGCGACACAGGTACTTCCCGAAGCAGCCATGCCCCGAGAGCACCTGCGTCACCCGAAACGACAGGGAGCCGTGCCTCCTCCCGAGCCAGCGCTCGAGCACCGGCCGGACCGCCTCGATGGTGACGAGGCCGGCGGTAGGGCGTGAAAGCCTGTACCGCCATTCCGCCACCAGGACCTCGCGAAGCTGAGACCGACGCAGCTCTATGTGTCGCTGCATCGGTCCCTCGCCCCGCACCCTCGCTTCCTCGCGCCACCGATACAATGAAGCGAGTACTTTCGCCTCGAGGTCCCAGGGCGGGGATCCGGCCAGTACGCAAGCCGCCTCGTAGGAGATCGTGCGATACCCCCTGATGACTCTGACGGCCATCGCCCTCTGCGGCTTTCGCAAAACAGCGATGCTGCCGGCCGTCAGGTCAGAGGCCCACACCGGGGCCCCATACAGGGCCATGGATCGCACGACCCCCACGTAGAGCCGCCTACAGACGGCGCTCGGGCCCCCCAGATTGGGAAGCAGCGTCGCAAGCGCTCCAGCCGCGCCCAGCAACTTGGGTGCCAGCCGTCGGAAGTGGGGCTCAAAGTTCCACCGGCTGTCGAGCACCAATCCTAAATACTTCATGGTGGACTCGACAGCGATCCGAGCCCCCCCGACCACGATGTGTGAGCCGGGTGGCGGCGCCCGCCGGGGGCCATGAAACACCATGGCCTCCGACTTGCTGAGGGCCACCTCCAGGCCTAGGCAACGTATGCGGCCCACCACCTGTGACACCGCAGCCGTCGCCAGCAACGCTGCCTCCCTGTGCGAGCTCCCCCGGGCAGTGACCAGCGTGTCATCTGCATAACACGTCAGGTCTACGCCCGGTTGGAACTCGCCCCTCAGCACCCAGTCGTACCCGATGTTCCACAGGAGCGGCCCTAGGACCAAACCCTGCGGAACACCGCACGACATGCGGCGCTGGTTTCCGCCATCACGTCCCACGTAGGTGACACACCTCTCCGACAGATAAGCCCCAACGATGTGGCGGAGGTAGGGAGGCACCCGATGATAGCGCAGTGCCTCCCGAATACAACTCCAGGGCAGGGTGTTGAAGGCGTTGGAGATGTCCAAGGACACCGCCAACGTCACCCCGCCCCGGGACACCGCTTCCTCCGCCAGGACTCTCACCCGGGACACAGCGTGGATGGTGGAGCGCCCATGCCGAAAACCAAACTGGCTGTCGTCCAGGTCCAGCCCCTCTTTGCACAAGTGGCCGACGAGGCGGGCTGCAATAATACGCTCAAACAGCTTGCCCACCTCGTCTAGCAGCACTATGGGCCGGTACGCGGACGGCGAGTCGGCAGGGCGCCCCGCCTTCCTGAGCAGGACCAGACGACCAGATTTCCACAAAGTGGGAAACTGGCCCCGCTCAAGACACGCTGTGTAGAGTCCTCTCAGTTGGGGCTCAAGCTCCTTCAGAGCGAGGGCTAACACGCAGCCGTGGATCCCGTCGGGCCCCGGGGCCACGTTCTTGGCCCGGAGCCGCATCACGGCTGCCCCCATCTCTGCCTGTGTCACCTCTGGGACGCTGATGGCGTTTTCTCCTGTAGGCTCTGCGGCTGTGGGCACAGCCATCGGCGGCGGACTGTGCTCCACTCTCGCCGGGAAGAGGGCTGCAACTGCAGAACGCCACTCCAGCAACTCCAGCAGCTCGGGTTGGAGACTCTCCGTAAGTGGGGGCGCCGCGGCTCGAAGTTTCCCTCGGACCACGCGATAAGGGCGCCCCCACGGATCCCCGTCTAGACTCTCCAACATCTCCTCCCTGGCTCGCGTTTTCGCCTCGCCGATGGCCAGCCACAGAGCCTCCTTCGCCGCGCGGTACACCTCATACAGCGCGGCTTCTTCGTCAGGGTCCCACTTCGAAGGTCCTAGTTTATCATTTGTGACTGCAAGTTACAGCTACATATATAAACATAATGCAGTATTGCATAATTATGTAAGCGGTCACGCCCTTTATGCCTGGAGGCTTTCAATTCAATTCATTTATTGCATCAAATATGGTAGGTACATGAAGTTCTTATATAGTTCTTTTTATTATGTATTAAGTTCTGTTTACGTTTTTTATTTTATTATTATTTTTTATAATTTAATATTTATTATTATTTATTTCTGCTTGACTATAGTTTTCAATATTGGCGTGTGCTAGCTGACATAAGGCAAATAATTTTAATGTATTTGTGTTTCGTAATGTTAATTACTTATTACTGTATAGAATACAGTTCTTCTAACTGAGCAGACAGCAGTGCTGCTGGGGAGTTTGTTCCGCCACTTCTTCTTCCCAGCAAAAGCACTAGGAAGTGGTGAAGGGCGGGCGATTTGTGGGACTGTCTTATGTGATTTTGACGTTCAAAAAGTACTGATTCTCAACCTAGTTTGAATAAATGACTTTTGATTTTGATGCATCATCGTGGTCGTCTATACATGGTTCTGTCAATGCTAATACAAATACGGGCAAAGGGCGCTTTCCATATCCACAACACTGGTATTTTTTTGTCGTCATGATTTCACTTCTTAGAAAGAGAATTATACTATCAGCTAGGAGTAATACAGTTATTATATTAGGTGATACGTTGAGATCCGAAGACTTACGAAGGTTAACGATATCGTCAAACGACTTTTGGATCTAAAATGGAGCTGGGCAGGACACCTAGCAAGGCGCAGTGATGATAGGTGAAGTAAGGCAGTGACCGAGTGGCGACCAAGGATTGGAAGAAGAAGTGTCGATCGTCTGGCAGTGAGATGGGCTGACGACATTGTTACCACCGCGGATAGAACTTGCATGAGGCTGGCATACGAGCGTGAGTATTAACACAAAAAAGAAAGGCAATGGGTGAATTTGGGCTGTGGATGATGATGATGTAAATAGAGTTCTTTGTGAAGAAGATTGTCGGAAGGCGTACTACCACCACTACTATTTCTGCCGCCAAGCAGCTGCTTTGCTGTGTTCCGATTTCAAAGGGTATGGGTGCCGCTGTAACATCAGGCACATGAGACGTGTTTCAAAGGGTATGGGTGCCGCTGTAACATCAGGCACATGAGACGTGTTTCAAAGGGTATGGGTGCCGCTGTAACATCAGGCACATGAGACGTGTTTCAAAGAGTATGGGTGCCGCTGTAACATCAGGCACATGAGGCGTGTTTCAAAGAGTATGGGTGCCGCTGTAACATCAGGCACATGAGGCGTGTTTCAAAGAGTATGGGTGCCGCTGTAACATCAGACACATGAGACGCGTTTCAAAGGGTATGGGTGCCGCTGTAACAGCAGGCACATGAGACGTGTTTCAAAAAGTATGGGTGCCGCTGTAACATCAGACACATGAGACGTGTTTCAAAGGGTATGGGTGCCGCTGTAACATCAGGCACATGAGGCGTGTTTCAAAGAGTATGGGTGCCGCTGTAACATCAGGCACATGAAGCGTGTTTCAAAGAGTATGGGTGCCGCTGTAACATCAGGCACATGAGGCGTGTTTCAAAGAGTATGGGTGTCGCTGTAACATTAGGCACATGAGGCGTGTTTCAAAGAGTATGGGTGCCGCTGTAACATTAGGCACATGAGGTGTGTTTCAAAGAGTATGGGTGACGCTGTAACATCAGGCACATGAGGCGTGTTTCAAAGAGTATGGGTGCCGCTGTAACATCAGGCACATGAGGCGTGTTTCCGGTTTTTATTTAAGGGTGGTAGTTCACTTGCATATCTACGACGGACATAATATAGCTAACGATATCATTCGTTCAGCCGTTGTCAGCGCCAGCGTACCAACGGTATTAGAACCAAACGGCTTGGTACTTGGCGATGTTAAGAGACTAGACGGCAGAGAGAGTGGCTAGGCCTCTGGTGTGGGATGCAACCTGTGTCAATACCCTTGCCTGAGACCTTCAAGCGGCCCAAATACTGTAACCTTATGGGTAACTACAGCTTTGAGCCGTTTGGGGTCGAAACGCTCGGATCATGTCCTCATCGTCTCCATTTAAGGTAATTTCTCACCGACTGGTCAACACTTCCCGTTACCAGAGGGCTGGCTCGTTCTTTGGCCAAAGAATTAGCATTGCCGATAACCGTGGCCATGCTGCCTGTCTTCTGGGCACGTTTCTGGATGACCGCGATGCAAACAAGTACTGCGACGCCAGTGACCAAAAAACAAAAGGATTTTTTGGATGTATTCGTATATTTAGTTAGTAAGTCATTTAATTTAGTACCTAGTGTAAATAGTTAGTTCCGTCATAAATTGTATATAATCATTTTTAGCCGACCTTACAAAAGGAGGAGGTTCTCAATTCATTGGAATCTGTTTTTTATGTGTGTTCACCGATTACTCGAAGACGCCTAAACCAATTTGGAAAAATCTTTTTTTGTTTCAAAGGGCATAAACTAAAATACAGATCAAAAGACACCGACTTCCGAAATTAAAGTAAATTTTCACTTTGTACTGTTTTTTTGTAAGTCAGTAGTTTTAATGTTTACGAAATATAGCTAAGTGTCTATTATGTCATAGGAAAAAGGTCAGCCAGTCAGTCAGGTTAGCGATGTCGATGGCCCAGGATAAGTTTACCCACATACATACATTGAAGCATCACTCCAGCGGGGTAATGGCGCAACACAGTAACAGTAGCAATCGCTTTCATTTTGATAGTTTATAGAGACATGAGTAACAGGGTGTAAACACGGTGTAAAGTTGACTCATATCTCCATAGAAAAGGGAGTATCCTACGACCAGGGTGTCGTGTCTGGTAGGCAACTGCCCAACGATTGTTGTCGGGACGTTGTATATACGCTAGTTGTGCGGTAAACACTGCTTGCGCGATGCAGGATTTTGCGTGACGTCAGTGTGACGTAGTTCGCAGGTAGCGATGTAGATACTGCCAACAACATTCAATACGTTATTTACGCTATTGAGCAGACAAGTTTTTCGAATATGAAGCAATGGATTATTAGCAAAATGATTTAGATTGTGACATACGCAATTAGGGTACGGAAGGCTATTTTATTATTATTTGCTTGTTTGTTAATGCGCAGTAACTTGGTACAGTATCCAGAGATGACCATGAAGATACAGTAACTGTAAATGCATTCTAAGTGAAACTAAGTTGGAATAGGTAAAATATAAGGCCAATGCCCATGAAAGGACCGCGACAGATAAAGTAGGAGACAAACTATGTACAATAGTAGTTAGGTGTTGTTCAACAATATGTAAATGTATTTTTAAAGGTTCCTTATATTATAGTAGGAACGTTGAATGAGTAAACATTCGGAAAATAATAGTGTAGGTGTTAATTGGCTGTAATACGTAAATTTATGCTTTACGACGTTGTGTTGTGAGAGTAAACAGGGTCAGAGGTCGTAATGATGGCAATTAAATTTATAGTTGCGGGTGCCCCAGTGCTAGATTCCTACTTCTAGAAGACAACACCATGTTGGTATTATACGTCTTCCACATTTTTAGCTCCCGTTTTATCTTGGACTCTTTTGATGATCTTGAGCTCACAGAATGCGCTGCAAGGTATCATTGTCGTGGCGATAAAGATACCGCCTCCTTTTCCCACTCATTGGCAATTCAAGGTCTTCCTAGAGATTACCTATCCTAATCCTAATCCTATCGATTATTATGGGGAAACAGTACACATGCACCTACACTTTTCACACTGCAAAAACGTCTAATCAGAATCCTAGTTAACATAGAAGACACAGATAGCTGCAAACCACATTTCCAAGAACACAAACTTTTAACACTTCCATGTATATACATTCTACAGATATGCAAATTTGTTAGAAACAACCAACAATTATTCACTACACGAGAAAACATACAAACTAAATATACACTACGACACAAAAATAGGCTAAACCTACATGGTGGCTCTAAGCTGAAAATACACTCAACAAGCACATTAGTAATGTCAGTTAAAATATATAATCAATTACCAGAAGCAATTAAAAAAGAACAAAAATTTAATATATTTATAAATAAATTAAAACAATACCTAATCCATAAATGCTATTATAATATTAATGAATATTTTAATGATAAATAAAATCAAAGTCAAAGTAAGTATATTAGAAAAACATTTATAATCTACTCTTAAAAATAATAACGTATTATTAGCTCTCTTCCTCTATCCTATCTTGCTGTGCCCGACAGGGTCCACAATGATCTAAAATTATGTATATTTTTATAATCTACAGTACCACCTAAGTTCACATTGTGGAATGCAAATAAATATATTGAGTATTGAGTATACCTAAAGTTTGTGGTAATTTTCTCTTCGTATGTGTTTTTGAGAGCAGTGGTGACCCAGTGATAACAGCCGTGAATTACGAGTTGTAGGTCGTAGGTTCGAACCCAGACAGGCGCTCTACTTTGTGTAAATTATTTTATCACCACTGCTCTCAAAACGGTGAAGGAATACATCGAGAGGAAACTAGTCCTAGAACCAAAATTCGAAAGACATGTGACATCTACCAACCCGACCTGGGCTGACGTGGTGGATTACGGCCCACTCCCTCTCTCCGAGAGAAGGCCTGTGTCGATGATGTGTTTTTAACTCGCCGCGTGGAAAAAAAAGCCTCCGCAAGTGACGGCACTAAGCGTTCATCCAGCGCACTCAAGAGAGTCCGCCGCACTACTCACCTGCTAACTAGCATCTTAGCTTTGGTTTGTGCAAAAATTTTCGTAAAGATAATGGTGGATAAAGAACTGCCGCACTATACAAAACTGCTGCATTAGAGAACTAATGAGTTGGCAGACCTGGTCAAGTACAATGCAGAGAGCAGATAAGTCTCTGACAAATGACATGTCTTTTAGCTGTGCATGCTCCCTGGCACCCCAGCCTTAAATTACCTCAGTGGCTCAGTCAGTAGGTAGCTGTATTAATGATGATAATAAAAGTATAAATAATATGATTAACACTACATATGTATTTTCTGACAAATTTGGTCAAGGTTTTGGTAGTATATTTAATCAGTGTTCGCATCAATATGTAATTAATAATGGTTTTAATTGTTGTTATCTTTACCCAAGTATTAGCCAATTAATTAATAACATTACTTAGATTGACAAAAATAAACCCCAGTTCAACTGTTATATTATTGTATGGGGATAGTTTAACTGTAAGGAAAAAGGACATAATTGAATGTGTCCATTTGATGTTACATCTCAATGAGACCATTAATAATTGTAAATTTATTTTCTGTGCCTTGCCTTATTATAGATATTTGTCTGATGAGCAATATAGGCACATTTATCATTTAAATATGTTCATTTACAATAGGACAGGTCGTCACAGTGACGCTATTTTATATTTTGATTGTAATCAATTTATTACTGATTACAAACGGACAAATAATAAAATGTATTGGCCACTTATTTGTAGGAGACACTAGATTAGCAATGTGTCTCCTATAACTGCTAATCTATTTGCATACATTGGTGCCGATTCTCTTGTCACAAAATTCTCTAAACTAGACTAAAAATCACCAAAATTTAGTTTATTCCTGTCAAACGACGATTTCCCATTCTGAAATTGACTAAAGTGACACAACTTAACTAAATTTTAGTTTGACAGCACTAAGATGGCACTGAGATTATAATTTAGTGAAAATGGCAATTTTGCTATTCTGAATTTTACGTTTTTCACCAAAAATTTTGATTGTCTTAACTAAATCTGACTATTTTTAATCGCGATTAAAAAGGTGTGGAATAAAATTAGTTGTCATGAACTAAAATTCACACCAACACCTCGACTTCAGATGCAAAAACAGTACTGTATCTTTTTTTCTTTTCTTTTGCTTATATCTCGAAAACGGTGTGTCGTATCGCAAAAATAATGAAAATTTCGACCCCCTTTGCAACCCGCAAACCTATAAAACTCAACGTGTTGGTAATATTTTTTTATATTTTCCATACAAAAAGTAAAAAATTCCATACAAAACAAGTCGAGGCCGCACATAATGCGCGCCTACGGTTCTAAAAAAAGATCACGTGGTACGGCAAACAAGTACCACGTGGAGTCGCAATAATTGTCCAATTTGATTTTAGATGTGTCAAAATTATTTTTAAATTTAGAGATTTTATTTTGCAGAATAGCGTTAAGATTCTCATAGCCAAAAGTAAGGAATTTTAGTGATAGTTTAGTTAGTTTAGTTCGGTGTACAACAGAATCGGCACCAATAGTAGTCAATAGTGACACCGGTACCTGTAGTTTACCGTCGATTACTATTAGTTACTAACACTACTATTGATAGGTATGCCTTATAGTTTAAACTATTAGGTGCGACAACGGGTCAGCCGTATATGTTGAATGTTGTACAGACGCCAGCACATCAAGCTACTACAATCTGTCAAATTTCTTTAATAGATTTTCAACTTTATCACTAAAGCATTAAGGTTCAAGGTTGATTGGGAAAATTTGACAGTTTCGGGTAGCTTGACCTGCAGCTGGCGTCTGTACATCACAATATGCAGGGTCTGTCCGGCAAAGAGGTAGAGTTAAGTTTATTTATGGAGAACTATGATGTTCGGGTGCTAAGTTTGACTTAACACTGGTTGAAAGAACATGAAGTAGTGTTTATCAATGATGATAATTTTACCATTCAAAGTGAATTTGTAAGGAAAAGTGCTATTCGCGGCGGATTTTTAGTTCTTGTTTCAAACAAGTTGAAATGTAAACAACGTTCTGATTTAGTTAATATTTCTATCGAGCGCACTATATAGTTGTCTTGTGTTGAACTCGAGCGATGTGTTATAATTTGCGTTTATTGACCTCCCTCTGAGGATTTTATTCGTTTCGAATCGTTATTGGAGGACTCACTGAATAAATTAAAATCAAGTAATAAAAGTATAATGTTATGTGGTGATTTTAATATTAATATTTTAGAGGTAAGTACAATCTGTTTAGGTCTTTTAATTGAATTAACATGTTTTTTGAACCTACGAGGATAACGCCATCTTCGTCGACTTGTATTGATAATATTTTTAGTGATAAAGCCCTTTTAGAATTAAACCATCGATTGTAGAGCACGATAATCCTAATAAAATCTATGGAGCCCTTTTTGATGTTGTGCAAAAAGAATACCAATCTACTTTCAATGTCAAAACCATTAACATTAATGGCACCTCCGTTGGCTTCAACCAATGGGATACTCCAGGTATTTAAAAAAGTAGAGCGAGACTGTAAGAGTTATATGGTTTGAAAAATTACAGGTTTGGTATCCTTTCCTAGAGTATGTCAAAAATTATTCAAAATTATTTAAAAAGTTTTGTGTTTTTGCTAAACCTAAATCTTTAAGCGATACAATAAAAAAATCGAATAACAAAGTAAAAACCACCTGGAAAATTATTAATAATGAAACGAGTAAGCCGGTTAAACAATAAAAACAATTAGAGATTATGGTCGACAACAAATTAGTTAATAAAGCAGCTGACGCAGCTGAGGCATTTAATGAGTTTTTTTTTTCCAACATACCTATAACTACGACTCGCTCCTTAAATTCGTCCCCATCTGAAGCTGATAACTTTTTGCATAATAGTGTACCTAATTTTAGTCACTTATTAGGCTTCGAACATGTAACACCTCGTGATGTGGTTAGTATTTTTAACACACTTAAGTCTAAAAACACTGGTGATTACTGGGACATCTCCATTAAACCTGTAAGTAATATAATCAACATCGTAGCTAGCTGATACTTTTAATAAATGTGTTGATTTAGGAACTTTTCCTGACCTCATGAAGAGTAGTAAAGTCATACCATTATTTAAATCTGGAAATAAAAATAACGTTGGCAATTTTAGGCCTATTTCTGTCTTACCTGTATTTAGTAAACTATTTGAAAAGCTAATACTCAAGCAGTTGCTAAGACATTTTAATTTAAATAGCCTCCTTCATGATGAACAATATGGCTTTCCTAAAGGTCGTTCGACCACTGATGCGGGTGCTGCTCAGCTGAAACACATATTTAATGCATGGAAGAGCTCGCAAAATGCTATTGGAGTTTTTTGTGATCTCTCCAAAGCCTTTGATTGCGTGGACCATGACACGCTTTGGCCTAAACTAATTCATTACGGTATTCAAAACGAAGCTCTCAACGTATTAAATTCATATTTATTTAATATGCACCAATGTGTAGATGTTAATGGTGTGAAATCTTCTGGGCTACCAGTTCAGTTAGGTGTACTTCAAGGTTTTATACTGAGCCCATTCTTATTCTTGATGTATATCAATGACTTACCATTCTATTTAAAGGGTATCTGTGACGTTGTACTGTTTGCTGATGATACCTCTCTTATCTTTAAAGTAGACACGAATATACAAGATGTTGATGACGTAAACAGTGCACTATCAGTGGTTATTGGTTTACCACAATCACAAGTCCATTTCAGACACCAATCTGCATGGTCCTCAAAGATTATGTCCGCATTTTTATACATATATTGACATTTATTTACTTTGTAAAGTGTTATAATATTATTTTAACTATTGTGAATGTGAGAACTATGTTGGTCATTGCTTTTTTTTTGTATTTTTCTCTCTTAGTGTAATCATGATCTGGCAGCTTGAGTAACTTACACGGCCTACTCAAATGTTCTTTCCTGTCCTTAAGGTCTGAGTTGAGCTGCACGATTACTGACAATTGCGTGCAATGACTGGACAGGTCCACTCAATCTGTGTGGTTCTTTCCTCAAAGGACCATTTCAGACACTGATCTACATAGCCTTCACATGATCTGACCAAGATTCTGTCTGGATTTTAAAAGAGACTGTGACCTCTGAGTTTGTTTCGGCCTTTCTTCTCAGAGTAGTCAGCTTAGAAACGCCTACCTCATCTAGTTAAAAAAAATATGATTGACGTGTAAAAGTGTTTGCACAAACCTACATAGAAATAAAATAATTTATCAATAACCTAGTTCTCAATGCCAAGAAAACAAAATGTGTAATGTTAATGTTGATTTTTAAATAAATTTTCAGTCTAGTATCAAATGGTTGAAATAAGAGTCATAAGGGGTCATATTTGCAACCAAATGACCCCTTCATTTGGTTGCAAATAACGTCCCATACATCCCCTCAATGAATTGCCGACATATTATCAATAACCCTAGTGTATACTCCTATATTTCAGGGTGACGCATAATGCGTTTGGTTAATGTTAAGAATTACACTAGTATACAAAGTATGTGAAGTATGAGTTCAAATTAAGAGGGAGATAAACCGAGTTTGTACTGAAAAAGCGCGGGAGTTGGGTCTGTCACCGCGATTTAAGCAGCCGCAGATTGACTTGACCTATGGTAAGACAGAAATTGTAACAGTGTATCCGCGTACATACATCTCATTGATCGCCGACGACCTACAGAAGATCGCGGGGAAGACCTAGATTAGACCCGCATAGACCAGAGAAGAAGTTTACAAAAGGGCATACTCAGCAGTGGGTGGAACAAGGCTGCCGATGATAAAGGTGATCCTACTTCTACCAACCAATAGATATTTCAGAGTTCGGCCGATTTCAAGGCATATCCATAACTTTAAAATAAAAAGCTAGGAAAAAAATAGTTATTCTAAAGCAGGATAAGCTTTATCGTTTTTGACAAACAACCGACAAACGATAAGATCTTGTCAACTTCGTAAGGTTACTTCCTAAATAATTAACTAGAACTACATGTTTGTTTCATCCATTCAATTTAACATATAAGTTTTACATAAACTTGCCATGATTTGATTAATGAAGTGTTATCAGATCCATCTTAAAACCGAACGGAAATATTTTCTTCGTAAGGTCATTAATATTAGCTCATTAATCAATAGCATTAATGCACAATTTTTCATCTTCATCCGTTTGTTCTTCCGTGTGATGGCAAGGTCGACTTAAAAAGGGTCAAATCGTGGGCAAATTATAATGAGCTAATTATCACACATCACGCATTGTTTGAGCGAAGGGATGTGCAGAGATGTACAAATTAAAACTAACCAGCTTGAACTAACTGGATAACTTGAAGCTTAAAATGCCAATGCATCCCACAAATTTCTTCGACATTTCGTTTTCTGTTTATGGAATGCATTGACAGTTCAAGTAAAACCTGTGTTTAAGAGACTCGTGAAGGAACATTACTTATTGTCGTGATCTTGTTCTCGTAACTGTTGCAATAATCTGTAGGCTATGTATGGTATTTATGTATCTAATAAATGGCATTTTTATGTGTATATCTATGTATGTGATAAAGTGTAATTTATCTATATATTATGTATTTATTATTTTGCACCAATAAAAACCGCATTTTTATGTCCACGCAATTACTGTATATTCCAAGGTTGCCTGGAAGAGATCTCAGAAAGCGATAAGGGCGTCCATTGTTCATTTTGTAGTGTCAAATGTATTTTTTTTGTTATTTATTTTCTGGTTTACAATAATGGTACCTACTTAGATGAAAGTAAATTTATATTACAGCGCACTTTAATATCGTATGAAATAAAACTTTAAATGACCTAAAACGTAATTAAAAAAGCTAAAATTTTAAAAACAAAGAAATTGTAATATAAGTATTCGCGGTTGTTTGGCTTATGCTAGATTTCTCACTTTTGTTTTCAATCTGTCAAATCAAAATGATAAAAGGCGGTCATTGTCGTCTTTCACCATCATTATTGACTTACTATCATGTCGATATTACCAGAAGGATGTACACGTATCGTCACTATGTTAGAAGAAGGCAGAAGTCAGCGAAGTACAGCAAGAACAATAGGCGTGTCACTTTCTACAGTACAGCGAGTCGTCTAACGTTTCCAAGAAACTAGGCAGAACGTAAGAAGTCCAGGAACTGGCAGACCGAGATGTACTACGGCTCGAGAGGGTCGATTTATTGTTACGACCATGCTCCGAAATCGGCACCTCACGGCAGTTGAAGTAACAAATCAACTTCGGGAGACACGTGGTGACGACGTAAGCGAGCGGACTGTAAGGCGGTGGCTCCTTGAAGCTAATTTGACACCACATAGACCCAAAAGCAAATGAACCAAAACTTGAAAGGGAACATCGGGTAGCAAGAATACGTTATGCCCGCGAACACACACAATCGGGGGACGAAGAATGGGCAAGATTAAGTTTTTCTGACGAATCCAGATTTATGCTGTATGCACATGATGAGCGGCGAAGAGTCTACCGACCGCCAGGGGAACATTTTATTCCGGCTTATTTGAGGAAAAAGTGCTGTTTCGGCGGTGGATCTGTTATGGTTTGGGCTGGAATCTCGTTAGAAAGTCACATGGAGTTAGTGCTCATAGAAAATGGTACGTTGACTAGGGCAAGATATGTGGCAGACATTCTTAGTGAGCATGTCGGCCCATATTTAATTAATATGGGTGAAAATTCAATATGCATGCATAACAACGCCAAGCCACATACAGCTCACCCGGCTGGTCCGGGGATACCGTACGGTCTCCGGTGAGGCGGCGAGTCTCCTTGCCGTATTACCGCCATGGGATCTGGAGGCAAAAGTCCTCGCGCACATTTGGGAGTGGTGCGAGGAGGCGAAACGCCGGGGCGTAGCTCCGCTGCCGCGAGAAATCACGGTACAGCGGACAGAGCTCCGGCGGGATCTCAGGGCGGCATGGAGAGTGCGATTGTCGCAACCCAGCGCTGGGCACGCCACAATTGCGGCGATAAGTCCCCTTTTTGAGGAGTGGCTAGAGAGGCGCCACGGCGTCCTCACCTTCCGCCTGACGCAGGTCCTCACCGGACACGGTTGTTTCGGGAGGTTCCTGTTCCGGATAAGGCGGGAGGAAACGCCCGGGTGTCACCATTGTGTGGATCGCCCGGAGGACACGGTGGAGCATATGGTGGAGGTCTGCCCGGCTTGGGCGGAGCACCGCCGTGTCCTCGTGGAAGCGATTGGCGGTGGCGAATTCTCGCGTCCGGCCTTGGTCAAGGCCATGGTACGGAGCGAGAGGGCTTGGGAAGCCGTCACCTCCTTCTGCGAAGCAGTAATGTTCGCGAAAGAAGGAGGCTGAACACGTGAGGGAGAGGCAAAATTTGCGCCCTCACGCCCCTAGCCGCCGCAGGAGACGCCCTGGGCGTCGGGAATTGCAGGCCGATTCCCGGCCACCGTAGGCGTGGGCTTGCGAACGGCGAGCAATGGGCAACTCGCCGTTCGATAAGGACCAGGCCCGGGTCGACGGCGCGTTGTGTTCCACGCGCGCGTCAAAGAGATGTCAACCACCAAGCACCAATGATGTGGTTTGCTAGGACCGATGCCTGCTAGGGTTGCGGAAAAGTCCGAGAGGGATACCGTGGCCCCTCGCACAGGTAACTGAAGGAACACGGGTGGGTTTTAGTCAGTAAGAGTGACACGCCCTCCTGCTCTGCCCAGAGCGGGAGAAGTTATATGATGATTTCCCACCCTCAAAAAAAAAAAAAGGCCACATACAGCTCAAATTGTAAATGAGTATTTTCAGGATGTTGGCATCAATCGCATGGACAGGCCCGCGTGAAGCCCGGACCTGAATCCAATTGAACACGCCTAGGACGAGCTTGGGAGGTGTATAAGAAATCTAAACCCCGACCCAACTACACTACATGCGTTAGTGGAAGAATGGACCAATATCCCGCAACATCGCATAAAAACTTAATACTCGTAAACAGCATGCCCAGTCGCCTGGCAGCTGTGAGAAGAGCCCGTGGAAGCAATACAAAGTATTAATTTGATTTAAAGTTCGTTTTTGTGTTGTATGTGAGGTAGGTACCAACTATTATTTTTTCAACGTAAATAATTATTGATGTTTTGTTTTTTATGTAATTTTGACAATTAAACTAATCATGTTTCTAAAGTTTGTTGTTGTCTTATAAACTGGTAAATTATCTACAACATAAAGTTTCGTATATGCCGCTAGCTATATTATTTTAAGAGTAATTTTAGTTTTTTGTACTGTTTTGTTTTTTTTTTTAATTCTTTGTCCGTGAGTGTATATAGTTATGAGGTTATTCCAACAGCCCACCTATAATGGCTGGGCCTATATTATGTTTGATTTACACGAACCAAACTAATATTCGATTGCTTATTTTGCAATTAGATTTATTCGTTTTGATTACATTCGTCCGACACGGTGTGCGGTTTCGAATTGGTTTTTTTCTTTATTCGTTTTACCTATATTTGAATCTCGTATATTTTTAAGACACAAATAGATATTTATTATGATATAAAACAGGTTTGCCGATGCCTTTCCAATCTAGAAAGCTAGCTGAATATAGTAAAAACTATTTTTACATTGTTTAAATTCAATCCTTTATACAGAGTTGATATGACAGATAAGCTGTGCTGACATTGAATCCATCTTTATTTTGCAAAAGAGAGCTGTCAGAGCCATTTATAATCTACGTCACCGTGAATCTCTCAGGGAACTATTTAAAAGGATTAATATTATGACGGTACCTTGCCAATTTATTTATGAAAATAGTATGTACGTAAGAAAAAATGTACATCTTTTTAATAAAATAAGTGATAGACATAATTTTAATACAATAAATAAAGATAAAATAGATCAACCATTTTTCAGATTAGCTAAAGTATGTACACACATCTTTTATGGGATACTGTGTTAAATGCTACAAAAAAATACCTTGTCATTTAATGCAATTAACAGAAAGAAAATTTAAAACGTATATAAAAGTTCACTGTGTAAACAAGCGTATTACAAATTAGAGGATTATATCCAAGATAAGAATGCTTGGAAACATGCTGGTCCAGCTCCGTAGGACAATCTAGGGTCTAGACGAAATTAAACTTGTTGCTACTTTAATTTGTATAGTTAAGTTAGTTATTTTTATGACATTGATTTAAATTCTGTGATTACTTTAACTCACACACTGACATATTACTTGTTTACATAATTTGGGAAATCGTATACTTTTACAATGTTTGTAAATATGTGAACACCATGTATCTATCACTTAATTAACTTATTTATCATTGCTACGTTTATTAAATTCTTTTTACCTATTGTGGTAGGGTAATTTTCATTATAGGTGCATCGTCTTCACATATAATTATATAATTAATGTATACAAAATATTGTAACACATTTTAAAAGAGTAACGGTGGAGTTTCTTGCCCATTCTTCTCCATACGAAACTACCTTTTGGAAGGGGCGACTAGAATCAATTCTATTTAAATGTAAATGTTGACGTTCAAAAGTGCGTTTTATGTGCCTATTTGAAATAAATGCTTTGACTTTGACTTTGACGTGTTTAGTATTAATTGAATACGATATAAAAATAAAAAGCACCAAAAATAGTTTTTTTTTTCAAACAAACTAAATAGCTTACAAATCAGAGTAAAACGCAACCACCCTTTGTAATGAAATTGCAAGTGTGTGTGTATTTATTGCCATCTTTTTAGCGAAAATATTTGGTTGTACTTATGACTTGCGTCAGAGCGGCATCAACGCATCGTAGGTTATACCTAACACAGGCGTCATCATGCTTGAAAGGAGGCTCCAATCATAAACTAATGTAAACTAGTTGGTACAGAAATAAACATTTTGTATTTTTTTTGTATTTTTTTTTTGTATTCAGATTTATCGTTTTAAGATGCATGACCTATGCGTATAGACATAATCAGCTGTTAGGAAAGATACATCGTGTTCAAACGGCACAAAAAAATTAAAAATCATTTGCGACTAATCTGGTACAGAGCTTGAAAATGGTACCTAAATCATAAACTAATGTAAACTAGTTGGTACAGAAATAAACATTTTGTATTTTTTTTGTATTTTTTTTTGTATTTTTTTTTGTATTTTTTTTTGTATTCAGATTTATCGTTTTAAGATGCATGACCTATGCGTATAGACATAATCAGCTGTTAGGAAAGATACATCGTGTTCAAACGGCACAAAAAAATTAAAAATCATTTGCGGATTTTTTGGTACAGAGCTTGAAAATGGTACCTAGTATAGGAAGTCTATAGGAAAGCCCCTCTGTCGTATCAACTCTATATAATCCTAGTATTGTATAATTTCATCGCATATGTGTGAGTGCTATGTATCTACTATAATTCTACCATTTACTGGGTACGTTTTTCATTGTCTTGAATGTGCCCTGGCGGCTGAGAGTAGATGTCATGCTGACTAAAATGTCTCTTTGATGGTGGGGTGTGTTTTCCCTTCATGGTTGAGCTGAATGGTGCTGATCCATAGGTCATGTTCGTGAACGGGTGCCGTCAGTAGGAAATGGTCATCTCTTTGCTGCCACGGCTTTTTTTATGGTGGGTGGTTTACAACTTAATTAACTTACTGAATTTACTTTAAAACCAAACATATGCTCGAATCAAACGCCATATAACACAATTGCGCGAATAATAAAAGCCACAGAAACACATTTCTTGAAGAAAAAAAAAAACCAGTAAAGAAATCAGGCGTCTTCTCTCTTTTGTACATCAAGAGATTGTCGGTTGATTAAATGTGATGACGTCATTGGCAAACGGCTACTTTGGTTAGCCGGTTTTGATGTTGTAAGGAAGCCTTTAGATTTGAGTGTGACGGTTTGGTTTTTGCCGGACAAGTTTTTGTCTTTAAACATCTCAGGCCCGCTTACTAAAGCTGCGGTTTCCTAGAAGAGCGATGGCCGCCACATAACGGTCACAGTGAAAATAATGGCACCGGGGTTTTACTTTACGGTGTCTAAAAACGCTCTCTAGGAACACACCAACTTACTTGAATAAATTAGGTTTCAGTGACGTCATTCGACGGTAAATGGTTGCCGCTACGTGGCGGCCACCCGCAGTCTTAGGACATCCTAGCTTAAATGCGTTGACCGCTCAACGAATTTAACACATCATTCTGCTTCTATCAATCGTTTAAAAATGACAGAGATAGAATGTTGTTTGAAATAATATATTTGTGGTGCGAGCGGGCATTAATGTTAGTATTTCAAATTAACGTTATATATGAATGACTCGATTTAAAGTACTATTGTTTTAGTAGATGTATAGGACCTACCTAACAATGAAATAGAGCTTCTGGTCACTTCACCTTGTCGTGTTGTTATAACAGATTGGCAATAGCCCCACGGTATTCACGTCGAACGGGCGAGAGCTCGTGTCCGTGCATTCAAACTTCGCATTTTAATGTGAATATATTGTTAATAGCGTAATACTCGATCGATAATAATTAATACACTTATATATTTTGTTAATGGTTTAGTGGATGGCGTACCTAGTCAAAGTAATTTATTTGCTAGTATCTAATTACTCTTACATCGTCATTTGATATAGCGGTTTTCGCCTCAATGTGTTTTCAAACTGGCGTACTACTCATAAAGTTTGTCGAATAAAATGTGCGTCGCAATAACGTCATTCGAATCTTCATATCACTCCCGTCCCGGCTGTCATTCGTAGATCTTTGATAGTCTGACAACCAGTCTTACCAAGAGGCATCGTGTTACCCAGAAGCTGAGTTGTGCAGGTCAGATAGGCAGTCGCTCCATGTAAAATACCTACTGTTATGCAGCTGCATCCGGTTAGACTGGAAGCCGACCCCAATATAGTTCGGAAAGTGCACGGCAGGTTGACTCTCAATGACCTATGTTGCCATCTAACAAGCTAAGGTTTAGGGACACCATACACAACGTTTAAAAACTGGATCCAGTGGTCACGTGCAGTGTAAACACACCGCTACAACTAAATTACATTAATCACGCATTTTTTTAAATTAAATAAACTTGATCTTGTATGTACGACTGATAATATCATAAGGTCATGTGCGGTTTCAACATGCTTCCCGTGTTCCGTACATAAATGCATTGCGATTTTTTGCCGGGAAAAAAATTGACCAGTGAGCGCGCGCGGTGGTAGAGTTAGCCGTCAGATGGTACCAAACCATTTTCCGAGAGGTTGGAGGTTGGTTTACTGTCACCCAACAGTTGCGAGTGTGTGACAAGAAAGGGAAATACAGAAGGTGAACGCATCAGCTGTTCGGTTACCCTCAAATAGTCATTTCAAATAATACCTGAATCTTTTTTTTTTGGATATAATGTTAATGTTTTGGTTATTAGCAAGGTGAGATGTCAGATGCTACACTTATGCGACTACTGTGAGGCTCGCTCGTTTTTTTATACTCACCTTCACTCATGACTGTTGAACAGAATAGACGTACAAAAGAAACATCACTATTTGCCGAATCAATACAACAAATTTGTACAATTCAAGTATTAGTGTATGCATCGCAAACATGTAAACAAATCGAACCTACCTACTACCTAGAACGCTAGACAAATCTGTAGTGTGTAGAAACTTTTAAGACGCATTTGCTGGACTTTGTTCTGGTTCAGTAACGACTCATCATCATCATCAGACTACAGCAGTCCACTGCTGGACATAGGCCTCTCCAATTGCACGCCATTTAGCTTGACTCTCGGCAACTCATCCAGCTGCTACCAGCCACCCTGCGAAGATCGTCGCTCCACCTAACCCGAGTAACGACTGCCGGGAAGAATTACAAATAAATCATTTTCGAGAAAGAAAACTGTCAGAAGGAGCCCGTATGCATTGAAAGGCATTGGATGATAGATTTTGACAGCCTAAATGACCTTGGTGGCCGATAAGTAAATAAATTCTGTTTCTGATTTGGCTTTTCAAAATAGCACCGAAATCACAGTAAAACACACAGGTTCCCCTCATAGCACTGCTCATAGTTTATCTTTTTTGTTCGAGTCTGACAGACGTCAATCACAAATGAAATTGACACCTACCTTCAAGCCTGTACCTAATGAGTAAATAAGTAACTACATTGTTTTTATTCAAGTAGGTATATACTTACATACAGCGAGAAGTATTTGACAGTCATCATGATATTGTATTAAATAAATAATCGTTTTTACATTATCCCAGACAGACCAAAAATAGACGATAGAGGTGATATTAACAAAAATAAAATGGGTAACTCGAAACATACAGATATATAGGCGAATGACACTTCTCGTACATTTAAGACTTTTTCTTTGTTTCATAATTTGATTAAAAACTTTTTTGTGTCAACTCTATTCATTCTTATAGGTACATCTGGTACCGTTCGCCTGTATCATCCCACTGCTGGACGATAGCGTCTCCCCATGACTACCAGTGCTAACGACCCAGTGCTTATGTAAACCACTGGTCATTTGTTTCGACCAGCTTCACCCCTGGGTCCCGAGATATCTCGAAGAGATTATAGTAATAAGATAAGGCGATAACGTCAACAAGAAACATTTTAATGACGTCGGTCGGTACCACCCAGATTTTCTTGCAGTTTGGATTAAGTTTTACGGACACAGAACCCTAAAACTAGATTTTCGAAAGGTATTATTATATTAGTTGATGACTAAAAAAACAGTGGTTTCTAAGAATTTACTTCGCAAGGATGTGGTGGCCATGTGTGACACACGACGACATCGGCAAATGTTTGATGATAAATGTTACCGGATACTTCAAACATGTCTTAGCATATATTCAAAGATAAACTAACCTAGTTAATCTAAACTAAGAATCGGGCATTCGAAAAAAATAACTCTAGCAATAGTGATGACATACTCGTACATTAGAAGGTAATGTTTGATAAAGCCCATCATCATCTGCCCAGCCTTATCCCAACGATGTTAGGGTCGGCTTCCAGTCTGACCTGATGCAGCTGAATTTTACGTGGAGCGACTGCCTATCTGACCTCCACAATCCAGATACCCTTTGGTAAGACTGGCTATCAGACTTTTGGGCTTGTGACGATCCGTAACGACTGTTAAAGATCCACGATTGACAGCCGGGACCAACGGCTTAACGTGCTTTCCGAGGCACGACGAGGGGTCTCAGTATGTAAAGATAGTCACCCTTCCACGGACCAACCGCGGCAAGCGTAGCTTAACCTGATCGATCGACCCACGCGGCTGTTATTTTGTAGCCGCGAACCTTTTGATAATGCTATAAAAATAAATTGCAATGGTAAGCACTTTCAACGTGTAGTTTATTTATTTTATTTTGGGAAAACCAACAGTTACACACATTTCTTAATTTAGTATAATAAAACTTGAAAAGTATTAGTACATACGGCTACACATCAAGCTATACATTTCCAGTATAAGCTGATCTCACATTGTATAGGATTTCCGTACGATGCGAGACCAGCGTAAACTGGTTTGTATAGCTTGATGTGTAGCCGTGTGTACATGTGTAGCTCACGGCGATATCTATATCTTAAATAATAATTTTTTTTTAGGAACTATTTGTATGCGAGTGAAACTTGAAAGAGAAAAGGTCAGAAAAAATAAATTAATATGAGAGTTTAAATTAAACTGAACCTAATTTACATGTTCTACATAACGGAACCATTAATTTAGTTCCTAATTTAATTTAGTATTAGCCGTTTGTTGCAGAAAGGAGTTATTGCCCTGAACATAATATTAGGCACACTATGTTTTAACGCGAGTCTTTGCTAACATATAATTATAAGGAGTTTCGCTAAATATGTCATTCATGCATATTCAATGCAGATAAGCCAGTAAAAAGTAGCAGTGGGTGGCAGTGAGTTTTGAAATACTATGATGAGTAAACCAAGTATAAATAGTAGAGTAGGTGTAGCTGTTTTAGTAGTAGATTCATAATGTTTATACGAGGAGCGTTCAATGTATTCTCGGATCGGCATGAAAAAAAAAATATTTTTATTTTTCAATGTAATCCCCCATTACCTCAATGCATTTATTACATCTCGAAATTAACTTTTCAATGCCCTGGAAAAAAAAATCCTCTTTCTCTGATAAATGCGCATTTATTGCCGCCTTGAGCTCTTCGTCGTAGGAAAATCGATTCCCATAAAGGTCTTTTTTTCAAATTAGGGAACAAATAATAATCAGGCATCAATTAGGGTAGGGGTTAATTTCTTCAAAACCACAATCTCACACAGCAGCCTTGGAAACACGTGCCGTGTGGACCGGGACGTTTTCTTCCGTAGAGGCAGTAACCGGGCCGCCCGAGCGAGTGTCGTCTTCAATACTCTCTCTGCCCCTTTAACATTTACCTAACCACTTTTGAACCTGTTATATATGTATAGCTACTTATATGCAGTGGTCACGCCACCCGTCATTAGTGAATAAACGTCAGTGCGTATTCAACCGCTAAGTGTTTCACTTGTCCCCTGACACACGTACTTAACAGAACCATAGATAACGAAGGTGCAGAATCTTGGTAAACAGCCACCATCTCTTTGTGAATAGTTTTTTGACTTTGTTTGGTAAGGAATTTAATAACAGTGCGGTGCTCGATTTTCTTCAACGTTGTCACGTTAGCCATTTCAGTTGTCGTTGACTAAGGATAACTAGCAAACTAATGATCACAGCTATATGAAATTTAAACTTTATACACTTAGATAATGTCATTAATTAGTCAAATTACCCACATCATTAGTAAATCACCCTCATACCGAGAATACATTGAACGCCCCTCTTATTTCGTTTCAAGCATATCTGATACTCGCTGCGCCCCGCGGTTACTCCCGCATAAGTCTTGATCCCGTTGGAATATCGGGATTAAAAGTATCTTATGTCCTAATCCAGGTCATGGTTTACCCATGTGCTGAATTTCATCCAAATCCGTTCAGCCGTGTTAACGTGAAAGCGTAACAAACACACATACAAAGGTACAATGAAAGGCGACTAACAATACGTATTTACAAGGCAGATATGAGTGGAAACGCCGGTAGGGGGCGCCCTAGGAGGACATCAATCTGCTTAGCCTTTTTCCAAATATGTTGGGGTCGGCTTCCAGTCTAACCGGACGCACCTGAATACCAGTATTGTACATGGAGTGACTGAAAGGGTATCGAATTACCCAGTAACTAGGTTGTGAAGGTCAATAGGACCAACAACACACACAACCTAGTTACTGGTACCTACTTTGTTCCTTGGTGAGACTGGTTGTCATAATTTTGGGCTTCTGACTACTCGTAACAACTGTCAAAGATCTACGGACGAAGAGATGGAACTGAATGATAGCGTGACGGTTGACAGGGGAGAAAGGACGAAGAAAACGAGTTTTGGCGACCACAGCATGAGACGAGGACAGGTAGGTGTTGAAGGTTACCTCGACCTCGTCTAAAGAATCAATCTGCAATCTTTAAAAAAAATGTACTTATGTATGTCTGTGTTTAAATTGAAGAAATGAAGGAATAGTTTTATTAACCTTTATGTGAAAAAGTGGCATTATATAAAAAATAAAAACATGTCATTAAGTACAAAAAAATTGCTAAGTATGTCAGCCAACTGATTTGCAGTTTGACAGAGGTAATATGTCTTGTAAAAAATTATTTCTGTGCTATACACTTTTTCATTTTTTTTCACTTCACTTTCACATTATTTATAAAAATCACAGAAATATTAAAAACAGATAAAAATCAATACCACTTTTCGTTGTAATTTTATAACTGAAGAACGGATGGACCGATTTTGCTAATTCTTGTTTTAGAATATTCCTTGAAGTAAGAGGATGGTTCATACAGAGAGAAAAATAAATGTTAGTCGGTACGAAGTTCGCGGGGTCAGCTGTCTAACATAGAAACCAATCCCACAACCTAAATGCAAAACAGAAAGTCGGTATTTACTAATTAACCCGTCTGTTTACAAAACTCGGGCGAGAATTAAAAACAGTGGTCTATTTAGATGACCCACCGCCCTGTTACTAAATAAATTAACATCACAAAACAATGGCAAACACTTTCAATGTAGACTAATTACATAACAATGTGTGATCTGAGTCTGTTGACTGCAGTATTGATTAGTGAGCTGTTTTATTAATTAATTCATGAAACTATGGAGACTTTCACTTCAACCTATTAATGTCCACCGCTGAGTATGGTGACTTGAGGGAACTACATGACCTAAACGCAAGTTTTATAATGCCTAAAAGTACCTATATGATCCACTGCAGTATCTAAACAAAATCAGAAAATATATGATATTCTTCAGGATACATGCTAGTTAAATAGTGTGTTGAATACATAATAGGTACAACTAATTTGGTACGATAGAAAAAAGTCTCGAAGATACCTCTAAAAATTTCTTTTAACTATTAGAAACCATACTAATATACATGCAATAATTCTGTTTTTTTTTCAGATTGTGCTTCAAGCTACATATTAACGTGATAGTGTTTTCATTTTTTTGTTCAATAAACAGCCTTTATGGGAGAAGGGCCAGGGTAACTCCCACAATTCAAATTTTCTGACGTTTTTTGCAATTTGCAGGTCAGTGTCAGATTTTTTATTTTTTATAAAAAACGTTGCCCCACACTAGGAATTTCTCCTGTATCGTGGGTGCGAACAACATATTATGATTCGCAACCGTAATAAATATGTATTGACAGAATTATATCATTAAAATCATCAGTACAACCTCAGATCATATAAACACATACAACCCTCTAAGTTCATATAATCCCATTAAATAACTTTTTCACAAAATAGTAATTTCAGCTTTAATGCCAGCACATGCAGCTGTATAATATTGGTTTTAAATGAACATTTAGGGAACAGTGACGGGAAGTAACACACAGTTTCTACATACCTAATACATAATGTATAAACATATAAATAAATAAACTAATAATACAAGGAATATTCGCGCAAACTATCTACTTACGGTAGCTACTTAACTACCTGCATTTTTCAACTTTATAATTAGTGCCAATAGAGAATCTTCGTTGGGTGCGGTTTTATTCTCATCATCATGAACATTTCCAGCCCGTAAAAGACCTATTGTTATATAATATCACCCACATATCTCTCCTATGCCAATATTTTCTGATCTGCAGAGCTTTCTTGTGATGTCGTTATTCGAAATCATATTTATGTTTTTCTTATTTTTGTCTACGCCGCGTTCGACGCGCGCGGCGGGTCGAAACTGGTATATAAGGGACATTTAAAAAAAATGCCTATCGAATGATCTCGTCATTCTGAAGAATAATTGTTATTGAACGTTTTTCTCTAAAACTAATAGTTTGCCCGGAAAAATATATTATCAACTTTTGTTGTATGGAATGAAACAAAAACTGCTAAAATTTCTCCAAGTCAAGTTCAAGTCTTGACAGGTCTTGCTTTGAAACTACTTTATTCTTAGTCTTTGGCTTGTTGGCTATAATTCTACACTATCAGCGTGCATCCATTGTTGCCCGTTCAAGAGTTATGAGCAGAGGTCGGAATTATGTAGAGTTATTTATGTACTTGCATCGAAATGTTGATATTAATATGGATCTTCCCGGAATTTCTAATGAACAATCCCGTGTGGCCAACAATATTACAAATACATAATAATAAAATCCTCAGAGATTAACATACAATTTTTATTAGTATTTACATTAATTCACAATACAAATTATTAACAGTCTTAAGCAAATTTTCATACTTATACCTGGCCTTTTTTTATAAATAAGAAAATACTTTTGCTTCTAGCCTAGCTTATTCAAACGGCCCATCAGAATCATTTTCCTTGTCCGATTCATTCAAAGTACCACTAAGATTTGAAGTGTTCGCTTCCGACATTACTGTATAACTTTTTATTTAATAACACGGGATTTTTCTGCTCTTTAAATTTAATCTCGTGATTTGAGGCATATCCACTTTCTTCTTTCACTGTATGAAATCAGTGTATGTACATAAATAGCTCTACCTAAATGAAAAAAAATTAAGTAAAAAGTACTTTTTTATTAATAATGTCATAAATAAAATAATTGTGTTACAGTAAAATACTTAAAAAGGAATATTAATAATTTCAAAACATATTTATCGAAAATAGTACAAAAGAATAATTTTTATAGTTTTTAGTTTTGAATAAAAGTAACTATAACACATTTTTTTTAAATAATTAATAGTTACTCATTTATTTTTAATTTTGTTTAAATTTATTTTTTGCTTTAATTATATTTTATTCCACGCGTCGTATCCGGAACAGGAACCTCCCGAAGCAACCATGTCCGGTGAGGACCTGCGTCAGGCAGAAGGTGAGGACGCCGTGGCGCCTTTCTAGCCACTCCTCAAAGAGGGGACTTATCGCCGCAATTGTGGCGTGCCCAGCACTGGGTTGCAACAGTCGCACTGTCCGTGTCGCCATGAGATCCCGCCGGAGCTCTGTCCGCTGTGTCGTGATTTCTCGCCTCCTCGCGCCACTCCCATATGTGCGCGAGGACTTTTTCCTCCAGATCCCACGGCAGCAATTCAGCAAGGAGGCTCGCCGCCTCACCGGAGACCGTACGGTATTACGGTATCTCCGGGCCATCCGGGTGGCCATGACCCTTTGGGGCGCGTTCAACCGGCGGGCTGGCCGCCGCCTCAAGGAACGCGCCCACGCTTGTGCCCCGTAAAGGGCCATGGACCGCACGACCCCCGCGTAAAGCCTCCGGCAGGAGGCGTTTGGACGGCTCCTGCCCAATCTAGGGGAGATTGGGCAGGAGCCGCTTCAGGCTAGCCCCGGCCCTTTCCAGTCTGGGAGCCAAACGTCGGAAATCTTCCACGAAGTTCCACCGACTGTCGAGGACGAGTCCCAGGTACTTCAACACAGTGGACTGTCTGTGACTCCTATGACAAAGAGGTGTTTATTAAACGACACGAGGCTAAAAGCATATAAAAATGCTGAAAATATAGATGAACGTTGCGTACTTGAACATTATGAATTTCCATTTTCCACACAGATTTTCGTGCTATATTTGCCTCGGGGATTTAGAACGATGATAACACACATCTAGCTCCAATAAATTATGTTCTAAACAATTGCATCAGTTTATAAACACTGATTTCTTTATTGTTTGTTTTGTTTTAGATGTTGAAGTTGAATGAAAATAATATAGGAGCTTGGCTCTTAAATAGAATCGAAGCAGTCATTTTGAAATGTTTTTGATTTGATTATGGAATATAGTGGCTTATTGAATCACCTCTTACATAACAATGTTGATAACACAACCAACGCTTAAGTAATTATTATATATTAAAGGTTCACAAAAATACTGATTCATTCCTGCATTCATTGGTTGTAAAAATATCAAGGAATTTATACGATCTGCGTCTGGTTCGCTGTGTTTCGATAGATGGCGTTGTGCCTTCACACGCCATTGACTGTAAACAGTTTCGTTTCACAGGGCAGTATACATATATGTATATATGTAATCCAAGAAACATTATTGAATTATTCGATCCGCCCCGACCCATGCTCGAGCCAGCCCGCGCCGCTCAGCTAGTAGCTTTAAGTTCGTCCCTTAATAATAATAATTCCAATCCAGCCGGTCCCTTGCTGCCCTCCCAAAGCGACGTCCTAAGCCGAGATCCGTACCCCACAGGGGGTGCCCTAAACGTGTAGTCGTTTAGTTTATAAGTTTCTTAAGCCCTGGCTGGATATCTTAATTTATTAAAGCAACCACAGCCAAGCCCGGTTAAGCAGTCGACAACCTACTAGGTTGACCTGCGAGAAACTATTTATAAAATAAAAATGGAATTACGTGGGTCACACTGAATTTTTTTTGAAAATAAAAAAACGGAATGATTTAGAAGCCTGTTAATATTTTTATTGCTTTTCGAAGTAGTCTCCGTTCCTTTCTAAGCACCGTCGCATGCGATGGAACCATTCACTGAAGCAGTGGGCCCACTCTTCTTTAGGGATATCTTCCACGCCTTTTTCAAACGCATCGACGGCATCTTCAGGGTTCATAAAACGACTTTTATTTTTGGAAATAAATAAAAGTCACAAGTTGCCAAGTCTGGACTGTAAGGAGGATGACTTACTAACTCCACACTTTTGATAGATAAAATATATTCGATAGTCCGTCTGGCGGAGTGAGCTGGAGCGTTTTCGTGGTGGAGGAGGATCCTGCTTCTTGGGCGCTACTGTCTAACATTTTCCAAGACAACTGGTAAACAATGACAGACAACCATTCTGCAGTAACAGTCTTTTTATCTTCTAGGACAATTGTTGCGAAATGACCCGTCCGTTCAAAGAATGAGGCAATCATCTTTCTCCCTTGACTTCTGCACTTCTTTACTTTTGTCGGCAAATCTTCGAATGGAAACATCAATTGCGCAGATTGTTTTTTGGTTTCGGGTTCGTAACAATATGTCCAGCTTTCATCAGCTGTGAAGATGTCATAAACAGCATTCGAGTCACATCCGTCATACTTTTTAAGCATTGAGCGGCACCAATCCAAACGATGGCGTTTTTGATCTTCCGTCAAATTATGAGGTAGGTATCCATCTAGCACAAGCTTTCTGACGCCTAAATGTGCATGTAAGACTTTTATACTTGACTCATAGCAATGCCTAAAGCTGCCCGAATCTGTTGATATGTCACCCTTCTCTCAGTTTCTATCATTAGCACTCACGTTATCTTCAGTAATCGCCGTAGAAGGACATCCTTCTCGCAAATCATCAGTGAGTTTGCTTCGACCATGTTTAAACTCATTAAACCAGTTGTAAACAGTGGCACGGGATGGGGCTTCGTCATGATGCTAATCGAAGTATATCATAACATTGTTGTTGAGTAAGACCGCAACGAAAGTCTTAATAAATCATTGAACGAAAATTTTCTCTAGTCAAAATCCATTTCGACGTACGACAGACACTTTTTTAATTTGCCGCCAATTTGTAAAAAAATTACATATGAATTCATTACACATCTTTTACACATCTACAAATTCCCAAATAGATCCTAATTTGATATAAATTTTTCATCGGATGCTTTTCTTACTGGCCTATTCTATAAAACTTTCAATGTGAACCCCCGTATTAGAACTATTTAATTATAGTTTATTCATGACTAATACTTTCTTTTTAAGTCTTTCTTAATTATGTGTTGTAAAAGGCTGATTTAATAATCTTCTAAAACACAAGTACCTACTACCACCTTCATCTATATAGTTACCAGACTGCCGAGTAGCATTGCTGTGTTCGGCTTATGGCTGATTTTTTAATAGTCAGATATCTCCTAGGGTGAATCCTCAGCTGTAGCCTGCCAAATTCATATTTTGACTTGTGTCTGGGTATGTATATGTATATAAGTATGTACATCAGTCATCAGGTTACCATAGTACAGGCTCTACCTAGTTCGGGACCTGAAGACCTTGTGTGGATGTTGTCTCATATTATATTATATTATATTAATTTCTTATCAATTATCAACTTTGGAAAGTTCCACCTAAGAGTTTTTTTAGAATATTTCAAATCAAATCGTTTATTGCAATCCATTATGTACAATTACTGGTGGTAAATCAAAAATAATAGAAACAATTATGGACCCTGTCGGGCACAGCGCTTCTTACGAAAATTCTTAGGTGGAACAAAATTTCCAAAGTTGCGTAATGTTAGTAAATAATTGAAGTAAGTACATAAATGTAATGAGCAACAGAAAGGAAGAAAAATAGGAAAAGCGGATGTTTTTGCTTTCTACCCGACTGCTCCAGAAGTAGAGTTATAAGATGATATTTTCTAATAATAATCTTCTTTTTGTGTAATTTCCCACCAATTCTGTTACATTATTTTCTTAAAACCGGCAAAATGTGCAAGTAGGTATTTGCATCAAATAGACATCAAACATCACTAACCAACCTATGGACAATCACTCCTTTCACCATACATGATTTAAATAAAACATTAGCTATAATCTATGCTCAAGACAGTGCGGGACTTGACTTGCAAAGGACTCCCGGCTCCATGGCCATGGAGCATGGAGTGACTGGCAACGATTAGCATTACTATACCAATTTCGAATATGATCAGTATGATCACCATGCTTTCACCCTATATTCAGAGTTCCCTTTTAAAGTCCAGAAATTATCGTGGTCAGATTATAAGGCCCATGCAGATTAGTCAAAATCAACCGAAAGTCATTTATTCAAACTAGGCTGAGAATCAGCACTTTTTGAACGTCAAAATTACATACGACAGTTCCCCAAAACGCCAACCCTTCATTCACCACTTCCTAGTGCTTTAGCTGGGAAGAAGAAGTGCGCAACAAACTCCCCAGCAGCACAGCTGTCTGTTCAGTTAGAAGAACTGGATTCTATACAGTACTAAGTAATTAACATTACGAAACAAAAAACATTAAATTAAATTATTTGGCATAATTATGTCAGCTCGCACACGCCAATGTTGGAAACTATACTCAAGCAAAAATAAAGAATAAAAAATAAAAAAGTAAACAGAACTTGATACATAACAAAAGCCTCCAGGCATAAAAGGCGTGCCTGCTTTCATTTGCAATGCTGCATTATGTTTATACAGCTGTAACGTGATGTCACAAATAATAAACTAGGACATTTGAAGTAAAATAAAGAAACAGTTAATTACTAATATCAAAAACAAAACCATAGTCAGCAAGATGACCTTTCACCACAAGCAGCACCCGTTCACGAGCATAACGCAAATATCAGCCATTACCCTCCTCACCATATTTGAGGGAATGAGGCAACCCGACCCCCGACGCTACTGCAAGCATTTACATCTATAGGGAGCTTGACGAATTTGCTGCTGGTTGCTCTAAATAATAATATGATCAATTATTGTCGGGGTCGCTAGCTAACCACATACTGCAATACAACTCATTAAAAACACATTGAAATGAGTAGATTATGTCAATAATAAATATAAATTAAATTAAACTAAATTGACAAATATAGTAAAATAAAATATATATATATCTTTGATGGATTGGCTTAAAAGTAAAAGCTATGATGACATCCTTTTACAAACTATCGTGTGATAATCTGGCGATAAGTGGCGCATACACAAATATACTTCCTTATACACTGACACACTCTTTACAAACACCAACACACCCTTACACAATGCACACTCACTCACACACTCATCCCACACACACTCATGCACGCACATGTTTTTAAATTAATGATTTTTGTTAGTTTTACCTTTTTTTCTTCTATTAGTTAATTAATAATAATAAGTTACCATATTTCATACCATATATTGTAAAATTCCATGTAAGCACAATCCTACATTCTATTGTAATAGTTTTAGAAGAGCGGGGCCTCCTAGCACAGGTATTTCTCATACTTAAAAGGAGACCCCTATGTAAGATTAATTGTAGAACCTGTAAATTTACTGAAATAAATTTATTATTATTATTAAAATAAACAATTATATGAACTCATATAGCTTGTCAGTAGGTAAGCTAATTTTGGAGAAAGAACATAAACATTGTCTTGAGTTAATCACAGCGACCAACTTTTTTTATCGTTTAAGTAATCGTTAATATAATAGTATGCCTTTGAACAAAGGTTGTATTTTACTTTAGCTTTAAACGCATTAAAAGGAAAATCTAACAAAGAAGAGGGAAGCTTGTAATAAACTAGCAGAGCTGTATCAACGTCAGTGTATTGTCTTACTTTCCTGACGGCGGCGGCGTAGACGGCCGGCCTGAGCCTTCCCACTAGGCTTGATATAAGTGATGCCCACTGAAGCTTGGCATCAACGTTATGCCCAGAAACACAGCTGAGTCTACAGTTTCAAGCACCTCTTTATGGAAGACTATGTTGGGGCCTAGATTTCTAACATTCGGTAAGGCGAACTTTACACATTTCGTTTTTTTGGCATTGAGAACTAGATTATTTGTGGTAAATCAATCCGTAACCATTGATAGTGTACTGTTTACGTCGTCAAAATCTTGTCTATTCCTGTCTACTTTAAAGATAAGAGGGGTATCAACGTCACAGATATCCTTTAAATAGAATGGTAAGTCATTGATATACACCAAGAATAAGAATGGGCCCAGTATTGATCCTTGAGGTATACCTAACTGAACTGGTAGCCCGGAAGATTTCACACCATTAACATCTACACATTGATGCCTCATATGTAAATATGAATGTATTACGTTGAGAGCTTCGTTTTGAACACCGTAATGAATAAGTTTACGCAAAAGCGTGACATGGTGCATGCAATCAAAGACTTTGGAGACATCACAGAAAATTCCAATAGCATTTTGAGAGTTCTCCCATGCATTAAATATGTGTTTCAGCAGGTATGAATTTACTTCTCATCATGAAGTCAGGAAAAGTTTCTAAATCAACACATTTATTAAAAGTAACAACTAAATAGGGGGCTACGATGTCGATTATAATACTTAAAAGTTTAATAGAGATGCCCCAGTAATCACCAGTGTTTTTAGACTTGAGTGTGTTAAAAATACTAACTACATCACGAGGTGTTACATGTTCGAAGCTAAATAAGCGACTACATTTAGGTACACTGTAAATGGTTTTCAGATTCAGGTGGGGACGAATTTAAGGAGCGAGTCGTAGTTTTAGGTATGTTGGCAAAAAACTCATTAAATGCTTCAGCTGCGTCAGCTGCTTTGTTAACTAATTTGTTGTCGACCCTAATCTCTAATTGTTTTTACTATTTAACAGACCTACCCGTTTCATTATTAATAATTTACCAGGTGGTTTTTACTTTGTTATTCGAATTATAATTGTATCGCTTAAAATTTTTGATTTAGCAAAAACACAAATCTTTTTAAATAATGTTGAATATTTTTTGACGGAAAGGAGTATCAAACCTGTATTTTTTCAAGCATATAACTCTCGCTCTACTTTTATAAATACCTGGAGTAGCCCATTGGTTGAAGCCAACGGAGATGCCATTAATGTCTGAGTATGGTCTTTTGATGTTGTCTTCACCTATTATATAATTAATGTAAAAGAGTAACGGTGGAGTTTCTTGTCCATTCTTCTCCATAAGAAACTACATTTTGGAAGGGGCAACTAGAATTATTTGTATTTTCTTATAAAATTTGTCGTTCAATAATGCCTTTTATGTGCATATTTGATCAATGATTAATTGGCTTTGAGGAAAGAGCCACACAGATTTTAGCGGAACTGTCTAGTCAGTGTCAAATATTGTTGTCAAGGTGTAGGGACTATTTGTAACTGTGAGTCAATTCAGCCTAGCTTTTTCCCAACTATGTTGGGGCTGCTTCCAGTCTAAAACTGGATGCAGTTGAATACCAGTATTTTACATGGAGCGACTGCCTATTTAACCCCCACAAACCAGCTACTGGGTACGATACCCCTCGGTAAGACTGGTTGTCAGACTTGGGCTGGCTATCCGTAACAAAGAAATACATTCCGAGGCACGGAGGGGTCTCCATATGTAATGGATGCTGACCCATCCACAATCCGGCCGCGGCAAGCGTAGCTTAACCTTCGATCGACCCGTGTGACTGTTATTACTTAGCCATAAGCCTCTCTACCTCCATGCGGAATGTGACTGTGAGTAAGAAACGCAATTAGGGTGCCATTACTTTGTTTCCGGAGAAGTTACTTCATGCAGAAAAGCAGAAACGAGCAATTTCATGGATGAAATAACTAATCATCTATTTCCTGATGGGTAAGGGAAAATGCAAACACTGGGGGGAGTAGGTACCTATAATATAGTACCAGTGAACAGTTTTTCTAAGTGACACACTTAGTAAATTGAGTGTCACGAGTCTCATTTACTACCGTAAAAAGAAAATTATTGAACATGATCGGAGACTGATAAAAAATGTTGATAACAGTCTGTTTTTGAAAAATGTATGAATAAAATGTTGACGAATTAGAAAAGTTTATGGATATCAAAGATTTCCCAGACATTCAAATATTTTTTTCAATGCGCAAGTAATACTCGTACCATGGTCATGCGGTAGACCCATACTGTCAGGTTAGCCATTACCACGGCCACTTACATATGGATGTGGAACATCTCAGTAGCAGCCCAGAGCCTATCCCTTCGGGGAAATACCGACGTGAGGTTATGATTATGATGATGATGGTGAGTTACATATTAATGTAAATGTTGCTGACTATGGTTTTGTTATTGTTATTAGAAATTAATGTTTCTTTATTTTACTTCGAAGGTCCTAGTTTATCATTTGTGGCTACTAGTTACAGCTATATACATATAAACATAATGCAGCATTGCATATGTAAGCGGGCACGCCCTTTATGCCAGGAGGCTTTTTATTATGTATTAAGTTCTGTTTGTGTTTTTGTTTTTATTATTTATTTCTGCTTGAGTATAGTTTTAAATATTGGCGTGTGCTAGCTGACATATGGCAAATTAATTTAATATTTTTGTGTTTCGTAATGTTAATTACTTATTACTATAAGTATAGAATCCAGTTCTTCTAACTGACCAGACAGCAGTGCTGCTGGGGAGTTTGTTCCGCCACTTCTTCTTCCCAGCTAAAGCACTAGGAAGTGGTGAAGGGTGGGCGTTTTGGGGGGACTGTCTTATGTGATTTTGACGTTCAAAAAGTGCTGAATCTCAGCCTAATTTGAATAAATGACTTTTGATATTTTGATTTTGTTGACGTTCAAAAGTGCCTTTATGTGGCTATTTGAAATAAACGCTTTGACTTTGATATTGTTCTTCAGTGACCTTGGTGTCCTAGTCTCCTAGAGATTCGGAAACCGAGGTCCTGATTACTGGACCAATATGACCTTCAACACGGACACGCAATAGTCCAGGTAAACGCTTGAAAAAGAAGATTGCATTCAACTAGACTATTTTCTTTAATAATGTCATCCGTTTGCGTGTAGGAATAATTCATTTATCTCTAGGCTAGATCGCCATTACAAACAATTTACTCTCGTTTGTGAATTAAGCTGTTCTTCTCGGGATGATACAGAAAACAGCTGTTTTGTTCTTGTTTTAACTTTGGGAATCCAGGAAAGTATATCTACATGTACCTTCTGGATTCCTAAAGTACATAGTAGTCCTACTCTGTGCCCAGATACATAGGCACAGAATAGGACCCCCTCCGTCGTTCCTGTTACTTCATATTCTTTGTTTCAATGGCAGAACAATTCTTTAAAACATTGGCCCAAATCTTCGGTGGTCGTCACAATCATGATCTGTTTTATATAATTCTGTGGTCATGACTAACCCGGATGTTAGCCGTGATGATGGTGTTATTTCCTCCACCACTGATAGCTGATCAGTAAAGCGGTCTGTGACTCCTGGAAAATCTCTGTCTCCTTTGTCGACGAAAACGTAAACATCGAACATTATTGGATATAAAGAGTTAGACATAATGGGCTGTTGAACAGTAACTCAGAAACCAATGTATCCTCAATTTGATATCCTTTTGCTCCTTGCTATTAGACGTAGTTAATGCCTCCAGGTATTTCCGGGACCACGTTTTCGTATTCCCATATTTGTGTGAGGAGTGATAATGACACAAACAATACCTTTTAAAAATATGCTTATCTTCGCAAGGACCGTCTGTTCAAGTATCTGTCTATCCACGCTTTATTGCACTTCTTTACACTACGTTGCGTGTTAACCTGATTCACGACCACCGTGCACCGTTCGTTCTCTAGTGTTGTTCGACTACGGGACTACGTAGTGGACAGCAGTAGTTTCTCTATTGCATGATTATCAGAAAGTAACGTCTGTCCAAGTGTCTAGTCTACCCACACTGTTGCACTTTTTGTACGCTACGTCGCGTGTCAACATGATATTTTTGTACGAGACATAAGCATTGCACGGCATTTCCCTCAGTCAACTATGTGTGACGATCTCATGAGATGATAAACGGCTGACTCATACAATTTTTATTTGAATTGATATAAGAATTAGATAGGACATATGCGGTGTGGTGTGTTAATACTGTGAAGACGTCATAATTACGCAAAATTATTAAAATGACTAAAATTCATGTTTTCATAAAGATTAGGAATTTACTGTTTAACTCACTTATCTCTGAGCATTCAGCTCCTACATCAAATTACATATATATATATATATATATATATATGTGTTACAACGTACAGGTTCTTGCTTTTTCCCCAATCTCATCTTGTTTTCGCGTTCTTCGCCACCTCATTGCTTGCTTTATCATCTTCTGATCTTCACCATTTCATCTTATTTTTTCGTTTTCTGCAACTGCTTATTTTTCTTGCCTTCTCTCCCTACCCTCTTAATAGCTTACTTTATGTTTTTCGGTTCTTCACCACTTCATCTTATTCTTTGCTTTCTCTGAAACTGCATAGATTTATTTGCCATCTTTGCCACCTCATCCTCTTATTTGTCTTCATCTGCTTCCCCAATGAAAGGATAACTATGAACATACTAAATGATTTTGACACAAAAAAGGTCAGGGACCTGCTTTAAACGGGTCTATGAAACGGGTTAATCGAATTTCCTTTCTATGAAACAAATAACATAGCTGGAAGTACCTAGTTATATTACAGCGTATTACACTATGTTCATCTAATGTGTGTTGAAATTGTTCGATTCTATTCGTACATGAGGATTTAATTGATTTGTAGGGACATAATACGTAGGTACCTACATTAGTTTATTTACATAGGTGCTACTCGTATTATGTTTAGCACTCTATGAGTAGCTGAGTATGTGTGTACTGCAGCCTGAGTTGGTAGGTACCTACCTACTTCAGACTTGTTCCTATTTGGATTTACCTACCACTAATAGCTACTTAGTAATTATGTGAATGGCTAAAGGGTTTGCATGATGTTTGTTGTAAGACTAGAATCAAACTCACCAAAATATTATTGGATCAATTGCTTTAAGTACGGTCTATATTCTGAAAAGTAAATTACTTATTTGTACTAGGTACCTACCTATATTTTGAAATCACTTGAGCTGCATACAATATACATTTTTTTTTTCATTTTAGTTATATATTGACAGTGAGTGGTCCTAAATCACAATAATGTTGGCAAGAAAATCACAAGTGACAAAGACCTAATAAAAAAAAAAAACTGAATCTATAAGTCATATAATCCACATTTCTGGTAGCAGATTCCCAGTACAAAATTTATAATGAGGTAAAAATAAAAAATATTTATATGATACATACACACAGACCGAACTATTCTTGCGTGCAAACATTCGCGTTAGTACTGTCTGCAGAGAAAAAGTCAAGGACATCGATGTTGGCAAAAAGAAGCTACGGGATGCCAACTTCAAACAACATAAAACCACCAACAAACCACACGTGAATCTTACCGCATCGAGATAAAGTTGAAATTGGAACAAAAATAACTTTATCAACGGCAAATCGATTGGCTTTAACAATTATAACATGACAACAAACTTTAGTAGTGCGCGCGACGCGAGTGTATGAACACGGCTTCTGTTATTTTAATTAATAAAATGAATGTGATATCGTTAGCTATTTGGACTTTAGAAAAGAATTGTTTTATAGTGTATAGTGGACTGATAGTTTGTTTTATTGCATTTACTTTGTATCATAAGAATAAGTTGGAAGTATATTACAGTGAGACGGCGAAAAAGGAGAAGTTGGCGCGAACGGGAACGGGCGGGAAAGGTGACAGTGACATTTATATCCTTTTTTTAATTACTTTTTTCTATGCGCTTGAGACAAACGGCTGTATGAATTATTCGACTATTTATAAAGCATACAGCTGCAGATTCAAATTACAAATATATTTCCCGTTAACTTGGAGTTTTTAATTACATTTTATAGTTTATAATCAAACTTTCCTACAGGATAAGGATAACACACTTCTGCACAAATAACCCGCTTTTAACGCTATCATTTTACCGGTGGAAGGTAATAAAAACTGCGAAGGAATGACTAAGAAACCTTAACAGGATAAAAGAAAATAATAAAAAGGTTTTGGAACAAGTTTATGTCCGCTAACTGCGGTTTGAAGGACATAAAGGTATTCGTGACTAAAGTTAGGTACCTACCTATTAATAAAATTTTCTTTTTGTGTTATAGAATACTAAGCGATTTTAATTAACTGATGTTCTAAACTAATATTAGAAAGTAAACAAAGGTAAAACTCATTAAACACAACAAGAAATCTCGTCATTACGAATGTTTCTGTCTATAGCCCCATCACGAAATTCAAAAGAATGTCTTAACACATTATTAGAAATCAAAGTAGGTACTTAGGTATCTTAAAGTACCTACTGTTGCACACTTGACAATGCAGAAGTTCCAAAACCAAAAAAAAAAATGCAGTAGTTTTTTAGAACAAGTTCCTTATCGCACGTTAAACTGTACACACTTAACGAATGAGAGCTAGACCGAAATCTAGTGTAAAACATTTTGACCGTCACGACACTTTTTTTATATTTTCGTTTTTTATTCTCAAACGTTGGCAATTTATTTTATCGTGCTTGTTATTTCATATTAATATACAGCGAAGGAACGTACAACCGGGTGTATCACGACACCTCTCGACTTTTTTTGATCCAAGCGCTGCCCAAACGTATGACACCGTAAAACGCTCAGTTTTAGCCGCAAAGTTAGGCGTAGGTATTGGTACATATTAGAAGCCAGAAAACAATTGTGTATTGTCAAATGTTCAAAGAAAAAAACAGCTCAAAAAAATATTTTTACGTCGCATAATTCTCAAAATTTTGAGCGTACCTAAACCATATTTTATGTAATATAATAAATGGAATTCAATCAATAAAAGAAATACCTTAAAATATACTACCAAAAAAAAAATATAGGTATATACCAAAACTGCAAAATTTGGGGGTCATTCGACTCAATTAGTAACATCAAACGCATCGCTGTTCTAAACCTTATCGGTCTTATTACAAAACAAGGTTTTTCTTTTGACATGGTTTAAACCATCGAGCCTGTTTTTGAAGTAAGAACCTAACATAAATCGAAATACAGTTACTTTTACAAAACTGACAACTTAGTCCGGTCTTAGATTGTCAATTTTGTATTAAGAACTTTACTAAAGTCGGCATAAAGTTGCAAATACAAAAACTGAGGCGAAGGTTTAGGCTCGGGCTAAAGTTAGATCGTGTTTTGTAATAAGACCGTATTTGTTGCCACGATGCGCCTAAAAAAAATGCTTTTTACCATTATTATCGTACAAATGTGACCTAGAAACCAAATAAGCACGCAAATAAATCCATCAAACAGAGTAACATAACCCGCATAACCTAAAACTGAACAAATAAAGATAAACTAACAACATATTGTATATTTTAATACGAGTATGTCAACTGTACTCGGCTGCAGCACTTATCACCAGCGTGGGGAATGAGGGAAGTGGGTTATCAATAGTAGGTTGAGAGCTCCTCGACCCTTTGCCATGTCGATTGGTGGAAATGATCAATATGTTTGTGAATAGTTAACCTACTTATGTGCTCAATGTTCCAATGAGAGTTTATGTGAATTATAACTTCTCGTCTGAATTTGCCGAAGTGTACCTATACGAAAAACGTTTGACCAGTTTTGTGTTTAAGTCCCATGAAATAGGGGGCGAGCCTATTGCACAAATCCAGCTTGGACTATCTGTGAAAATCTGAAAACTTTATAAATATCACTTTCCCGACCCGGGGATCAAATACAGGACCCCTAATTCAGGAGTCGCAATTCTGAACTCCCCCAATTTCAGTAGTCACTGCCAATGACGTTTCATATTAGCCTAATCACTACCGCCACACTTCAGAGATAAATTTGTGATTAAGTACACACGGCTACACATCAAGCTATATTTTTCCAGTTTACACTGACCTCTCATTGTAAGGAAATCCTATACAATGCGAGATCAGCTTATACTGGAAATGTATAGCTTGATGTGTAGCCGTGCGTACGTACTGTTTTTATGGTTGTGATCATCGCGACCACATCCAGTTCGACTTATCCTAATTAATATTATAAATGCGAAAGTTAGTTTGTTTGTTTGTTTGTTACCTTTTCACGGCTAAACCACTGAACCGATCATCCTGAAATTTTGTATATAGACGTTCTCATGTGTACAGAAACGGACATAGGGTACCTTTCATCCCAAAAAAAAGTACTGTTCCCGTGGAAAACAACGATAACGTTCTAATGATAATAGATGGCGCCACGTGTAGTGTTTTGATAGACCGGTTTTTCATCTTCCTAACTATAATATTATAGATGCGAAAGTAAGTTTGTTTGCTTGATACCTCTTCACGCCCTAAACCGCTGAACCGATCATCATGACATTTTGCATAAACGTTGTCGGTGACACAGAAAAAAATACCCACCTTTCATCCAGAAAAAAAGTACTGGGGCCGTACCTACTATGACCTGTTAACGCCATCATGATTCCGTTGAGAAAAAGAGATAGTGCTATCGGTCATGTACCTATAGCTCCGTCTCTCTTCCACGCTGGAACAATGATGGAATTAACACGTCATAGTACGGCCCCTGTTCTGAGCCTATGAGTGCAACAGCGAAACATAGTACAACCCGAATTGATTGTCAAATTCTAAATTACCCGCGAGCAAAGCCGCGGGCAAAAGCTAGTTGTTGATAAATATTTATGAATCATACTTTTATAACTTGGGTAGGTAGTTTTCCTCAGGTGAGTGGAAAACGTTTTCACGTGGGCGAGTCTACCAACTCGTACCGCTACCTCGTGTTCTTTCTAAGGCTTCTTAATATCGAATACTTACATCCTAGCAGGTATGTTTTTCTTACCCATACTAAGTCAAGGTAATAACAGTGTAAATATTTTTCTAGTATTATTTGAGCTAATACGGTTACAGGGTAAACTTATTGTAGGAATTACTATATAGAGGTCAATGAATAAAAAAAAAAATCATAGGTACCTATAATGTTACCAAGGGGTATCGTGTCACCTAGTAAGTGGGTAGTTGAGGCCCTATAGCACAGATTATATAATAGTTACTACGTAACTATCGGCAGTCGCTCCATGTAAAATACTAATAATTCAGCTGCATCTGGGTTAGACTGGAAGCCGACCCCAATATAGTTGAGGAAATTCTACGCAAATTATGAAAATGAAAAAAGCCTATAAAACTGCAAAATGTGCGCGTTAAACGATAAAAGCATTATCACACAAAAAGTTACCAGTTTTTGGTAACTTTTTGTCAAAAAAATAAACGTTTTATGTGATTGTGTGATTTTCTCAAGAGGTCTTTAACCTGAACTGTAGGCATGACTGAATTTGTAAAAACGCTGGCTTGTTATACCGTCTATAAGAATGAGCCACATTGTAACCACCTTATCAATTTCAGAAAATGAAGTTTTGGGGAAAAATAACAATTCAATTCATTTAATTTGCATCACACTTTAATTTTAGACTAAATAGGCCTCATTAAACCGCAATACCTATTTAATAATAATAATAATACCCCACCGCCGTATCTCAACGTTGACGTCGCGGTGGGGCTTGCGCGCTCCGAATTCTAGGTACCTATGTGCAGGTAAAGTTTACTTTGCCAAAACAAGTCTAGGGGGGAGGGGGAGCCTGACCAAGAGAGATACATAACCCGCAGGGCAGTATGTGGCAAGCTGTTGGGCAGTAGCGACCCCACGGACCCTATCTCCCGCGATAAGTCGTGTTTCTCATCTCTGGCTCGCGTTCAGTGGCCGGCTGGAGTGAACACTGACGAAGAACTGTGCTCCCACCTCATTCATGCCTTTATTAGCTGGCTTGAGTGGAGATTCGCAATAGCAAACATGCTCAGAGGCAGGAAGTGTTCCAGAAAGATGCTGGTAGGGATCATGTTCGTACTTCCGGGATTGTCCTGATAGCCGTGGAATACCTCTTCACTCCTCAAGTACCTCAGGAAGTGTTGCCCCCTTGTGGCTACGTCACTATGTGCTAGCGACTATTCCCGGGGACCCATTATTGAGTGTGCAAGTCACTCCTTGACATTTTATCCGTGTATTGTATGTATAAAACATTGGTCAGGAAGGGGCCACAGTCCTCTCATAGTTTTTGGTTACCAGTCCACTTTAGCCACCCAAATATATCGTTCAATACCTTTATTTCCATATTCTGCAATAGCCCTGCACCAACCGGGGGTTATCCTTGGGCGCACTTGCATAGTGCGAACAGGGACCGCGTCGGTTGGTGCGTCATTTCATTTAAAGCGTCTAACGGGCCTCTGCGAGTTGTCTTCGGCCCCTCGTCCTCCTTCCAAAGGTCCGGGACCCAGGGTCCCGAGATATGTCAAAAACACAATAATAATGATAAAAATCTTTATGAAATATTAATTTAATATGAATAATAAAATATTTAGGACCACATGATCCATGAAAAATACAATAAAAAATTAGATAATACAAAATAATAAATAGGTAGGTACAATAAAAAATGGCATACGTAATTACATACACACAAACATAAACTCACGCCTTTCCTCTCTTGCACACAAAAACAATCATTTACGCGGCTATTTCCAACCACCTCCACCGCTTGTAGGTCTTGGTAGCATAGGCTGTATGCTATGAATCAGCGGGTCAGAGTCCATTCGTCCCCTAAGATTCGCACCCTGTGCCCACTCGTCCCCTGGAACTTTTGAGGGGCCCATTCATCCCCTGAAGAATATTTATTTTTATTCATTCTTCTAATATAAGTACATGTATATGTGTACACTGCAGCTTGGTAGTCCTGGTACAGTCGCGCAGAAAATATTATTATTATAATATTAACAGTATTGTTTATTTCGTTAGGCGAACTTCATTTAATAAAAGACCAAAGACACATTGAACAGTCTCGTATTCGCAGTCACTTTCAAGAACCAATATGTCACCGAGGCAGCCATAACATACAAACAAAACACCTTATCTATTTTGTAACCCGTTTTTTTAACAAGCCATTCGTGAGACGAGAGACAATATTACATCGTAAGCCTATCGTCAGGTTATATTATTATCATGACGGATTATCATTGATCATAGCTCTTTTTTCAATGATCTGTTATGATTTATTAAATTAATTCCGTTAATAAACTGTTCACAAGTGTACTATGTTAACAGTTTCTTATGTAAAATATAGTTAATTTTATCTCAGGGGACCAATAGGTACCTGAAAAGGTGCCGAATCTTTAACTTATATTGTATATATATTAGAGGGGACGAATGGGTACCTTAAAAATAATATTTTTTGTTAATATATTAATTGGTCCCCTACTAGGAGACCAATGGGCACCTATATAGGGGCCGAATCCACAACTTTTATGCTGGGGGACGAATTTTAGGGGACGAATGGGCTCTGACCCGAATCAGCAAGGTCCTTAACTATACTGTTTCTACACGTACCAACCCTGGTCATGAATGATGCAATTCTGCTTCTCTGAATGGCATTGAACGCGTTCAGCCTCGCCTTCAGCCGACACTGCAGTAGCGCTTCAACCTCATTAAGTATCTGTAGATGTTATTGTACTGAACACGTATGGCCTTCCCAAGACTTCTTTGTATAATCAGTCCAGAGCTGGCACGTATAGAAACTTAGGACAGTAAGCTCTGAACAGGTGCACTTAAGTTTGCAGTGGCAGGCATGTTTCCCACAACCTATAGGGCACGACGCTGGCGATCGATATCCGCATCGTCTTTCATATCCGATATCAATATGTGACCAAAGTACTTGAACCTCTCCACTACCTTCACAGTCTGCCCTCCAATGCACGCTGGCAGAACATTTTGAGGCCCCTTTCCGACCTGAATATCATCAGCTCTGTTTTTCTAGCATTGTAAACTAAGTCATGGTTTTTAGCATACTCATTAGAAATAACGAGCAAAATTTTTCTTAAGGTCTTAATTGAAGGGCTGAGCAGAACCATATCATCAGCATAACTCAGGTTATACACATAACGATCGCCCAACCTGAGACCTACCGGTGTCTGCTCAACTCCTCAATCAGGTCGATCACGTAGAGATGAAACAGTTCGGGAGAAGTCTAACCCCCCTGCCTAACATCACACGACAGCTTATAGTCTTCGCGAACACAGCACAACCTCTGTCACTGTCATTGTTGGACTGATTACAATACCAATTTCTAATCAGGCCCGTAACCCCAACTGGCACATTACTACTTTCTAGCTTACCCCACAACAGGTCATGATTTATGGTGTTAAAAATGAATAACAATACAACTTATATTTCTTTTGCGTTATCTATTTCTTATACGATTGAATCCAACACGATTTTTTTCACGTCGACATTCGTCACGATTTCAGAGTCATCGGATTATTTACAACGTAAGTAGCTATGAAGATTAAATATTAGCAGCTTTTGCCAGAGGCTTCGCTCGCGTTAGCTCCGGGAAAGTAGGTACTACCGGGATAAGTATCCTATATTATCCATTCCTAACCCAGGTCTGGTCTACCTATGAGCCAAATTTCATCGAAATCCGACGCCGACGTGAAAAGGTTACAGACAGACGGACAGAAAGACTTAATTTCGGATTTATAATAATTATTAGTAGGTATGGAGAATGAATGAATGAATGTACCTACGACAAATCGATTCGATTAAATTAAATGGCATTCGTATTTTTAGATTCAACTTTTCCTTTATTAACCTATTTTAAATTAGTTTTGTTATCACCAATCCGTTTAGTAAGCTTGGTGATTGCAGTAATATCATAACATTCCACCACATCACGGCTGTTAAAACCCCGATGGGTTAGGCAGAGGTGTACCTATAGTACGCCCCTATTTCGCCATGTAATAGGGGGCGAGCCTATTGCCATATCATGTGACCTGTAATGTTATTGCATAATCATAATCAGCCTATAATGTTCCCACTGCTGGGACACAGTCCTCCTCTCTGTGAGAGGGAGTGGGCCATAATGCACCACACGGGCCCACCCAATGCGGGTTGATAGATGTCACATATGTCTTCGAATTTTTTGTTTCTAGGAAATGCCGGTTTCCTCACAATGTTTTCCTTCACCGTTTTGAGAGCAATGGTGACGAAATAATTTACACAAAGTAAAGCGCCAGTCTGGGTTCGAACCTACGACCTGCAAGTCGTAAGTCGTGGCCGTTTCCACTGAGCCACCACTGCTCTCATTTAACGATTACAGGCTGATAACTTATTTAAATAAAAAATACAGTAGGTAGTTAGTAGGTTAGTATTGTATTCAAAATATCTAGTCTGAACTAAGTTGATAGTTAAAAGGCACGTTCATTTAGGACAATTATTGAATAAATTGAGAGCATTGGTGACCCAGTGATAACGGCCGCGACTTACGAGTGGAAGGTCATAGGTTTGAACCCAGACAGGCGCTTTACTTTGCGTCAATTATTTCATCACCATTGCTCTCAAAACTGTGAAGGAAAACATCGTGAGGGAACCGGCATGTCCTAGAACCAAATATTCTACCAACCCGCACTGGGCCCGCGTGGTGGATTACGGCCCACTCCCTCTCACCGAGAGGACGCCTGTGTCCCAGCAGTGGGAACATTATAGGCTGATTATGCTATTTAATAAATTGACCTACTTAATAACATTAATTGAGCAAATGACGTTAATTGCTTTTGTATTGGACTTTCAACTTGATCTATTACTACAAATTAAGTTTAGCTATACCTGCCGAAATTTGGGTGTTCTATAGGTACAACTCTGCCACACCCTTATGAGAAGCCGGGCGTGATATTATGTATGTTATCTAGCTAAATAATATTTGTAGGTACCTACATAATGATATTGTCAGTATGTCTATGTTTTTGTTTTCTTAGGTCTCTGGAAATTAAATGAGAAAATATTTACATATTTTTAAAGTTAATAGGTAGGTAAAAGCTTACAACACCTACCTCTTTTACATAAATAAATGGTTTGTTTTGTTACCGCATTAAGTAAATACATACTTTCAAAACAAAACTATTCTGTATAACTTTAAAAATATAAAGCAATTTAAGTAACCAAAGTTTCAAGGTCATTGAACTGTGCCATTTATGTGGGTTTTTTTTAAATTTCAATCCATTCGAAATTCACATTTATCATTATCATAATAATTTATATTACAGATAATTCTACTAATATTATAAATGTGAAAGTTTGTATGTTTGAATGTTTGTTACTCATTTACGCAATCACAGAAAAATGGCTGAACGGCTTTGGATGAAATTTGGCACACATATAATTATGTAGTTTATCACATAATAGTAGATTATTACCCAAGGGGATAAAGCAGTGTCTTCTGTCGCGGGTGACGATTTAAATCGCGAGCGTGATGAAGGACTCGAGGTTTACTCCCGAGCGTAGCGAGGGTGTTAAAAACTTAAATCACGAGCGAAGCGAGGGATTTAAGACGAGTCCTGAGTGTAGCGAGGGATTTAAGTTCACCCAAGACTAAGACAGCTTTATCACCGAGAAAAATACTCTACTTTTCGTACCATTTGCGAAAAAAATAACATAATAATAATATGAGATAAGCATTTATTAAATATAATGACAATTAAACGTATTTTTAGAACATTAACTTATTTATAAAAATAAATTAAAATAAACTTAACGTTAATGTATTTGAAGAAAACAAAAACGCGGCAAATTCCTTTCCTAGACTAATATTTTTTTGTCGGAAAAGCAAAGGCATCAAGCTCATACGGCCTTGTCGGTTTTCGTAATTTTATTTAATAATCATAACTGCATAATAAATGCGTGTTCCTTTTTCAAAAAGATGTATAATGCTTTATATACAAACTCAATGATGTAAACACAGATGTAGTTCAGTATAAATTTCGGTAAGTATTCCAAATTTAAATCACATTCTCCCCCTAGAGGATGAATGATATTCAGTACAATTTTCTTTCCCTGTTTTTAACAGATTAAAAATGACTATTGTTATGTTCGCTTTTTGTGGCATAGAATGTCACTTTTTTGAGCAAGTGCTACGAAAAATACTTTGTATCCCGGTACTACGTTCTTGTGGGATAGTTTCCGACATACACCCGTGCTAATAATGTTTCTTTTATCTATTAAATGATAACAACATTACCTATTTTATTTCATGATATGATAACGTAACATTTACGTAATAATCTATTTATGACTACACAAGGTACGTCCTGTTTGTTACAGTTTTGCTGAAACAGTAGGTAGTGTGTAACATTTTCTTTCAAATATTCTTCAAATCAAATCTAAAATCATTTATTAAAACTAGTCTGAGAATTAGCACTTTTTGAACGTCAAAACTACATAAGACAGTCCCCCAAAACGCCCGCCCTTCACCACTTCTTAGTGCTTGATAGCTGGGAAGAAGAACTGGCGCAGCAAACTCCCCAGCAGCACAGCTGTCTGTTCAGTTAGAAGAACTGGATTCTATATAGTGAAAAGTAATTAACATTACGGAAACCAAACATTAAATGACCTTATTTGCCATATGTCAGCTAGCACACGCCAATATACTTACCAACAAAAACACTGAAAACTATACTCAAGCTGAAATAAATAATAAAAACGTAAACAGAACTTAATACCTTCCTACTGTTTATCTTTCTACTAGAACAGAGGAGCAATACCTGTATTATTAAAAACGTTCACATTCTAATCTCAGTCTCAATCTATGAAAAGTTGTATAGCGTTTACCTACATTTTTGACATTTGACTGTCGCTGAGATGAGATTGTGACTTGAATTTGAACGTTTTTAATTACGGGAATTTGCTTTCAGACGCTTGACAAACAATAGATAAATATTTACATAATTTTAGTTTCACCTCTACCTAAGTTCCGGCTGTACAGGCGCGATGTTATGTTAAGTGTTTTAGGTGTCCTTGTTAGATTTGTGAACGCTGTATTTTATTATTAACCTAACAACAACAAAAGAAACCAGACTACCTACCTACATCAAAATACAAAAAAAAATACGTTCCTTGGCTCAAAGTTCAAAACCACACAACACAGGTAATGTAATAGAAAAAAGCAGACTTCATTAAGTAGTTACAGTCATAATTCCATGCACAAACAGTGATCTGAGCTCAAGGAACCAGTAACTACGTCAGTTATTCATAAAAACCAGTCAAATGCGAATCTAATTACTCTTGTATTGTATACGGTGTGGTGAGTGAATGGAATGCTCGAACGCACGCTTACATTTGTTGCGATTTTTGCATCGAATCTCCCTTGATGCGCGGGCGAAATGCGTCTGTCTTATGTGTCTGGGCTCTATTTCGTAGATCTGACAATGCGACATATTTGTCAAAACATTATAAAATTGAGATATTTTCACGACAGGTGCTGTTAAACAAAGCAGGGGCCGTACTATGACGTGTTAATTCCATCATTGTTCCAGTGTGAAAAAGAGACGGAGCTATACTTGACAGATAGCACTATCTCTTTTTCGCAACGGAATCATGATGGTGTTAACTAGGGCTTTCAATACCGGTATTCCGGGATCCCGTAATACCGTGATCACGGATTTAATATGGGCCTTTTTCAATACCGGTATTGACGCCTCAATACCGTGATTACGGTATTACAAACATTAGATTAGATTGATCTTATTAAGTCCGCCTATGTATTTTTTTGTTGCATATACTTACCGATATTATCGTAAATTTACTTGCACGTTTGAAATATAACAATGAGAATTACACACGAAACGCTCAAAGAGACACTGAGACAATGACTGATCATGAACATGATATGACGATAGAAGAACCTTCTACTTCATTTAATACGAGCAGTGAAAATGAAGACACGTCCATACAGAAACAATTAGAGAGGGAGGTATCCAAATTGCCTAAAACCAAGAGTGCTACTTCAGCTACGAGCACCGATTTTAAATCTATAATAAAAGTCGAGATGTGTGTCTTCGAAACTGCTGGGGGTGGTCGGGAGATATTTCTATCGGCAGCTTACCGATATTTACTGTCTGTGGTACCTACAAGTGTTGAAACAGAGCGTGCTTTTTCTTCAGTAGGCTATTTATGTAACAGGCTGAGAAGTTCGCTGTCTGATTCAACATTAAATGCGCGTTCCTTTTTGCGATCACACTTTCAAAAAAAAAAAAATATAGTACGTCTAAAATTCAGTTTTTTTTTTTTTGTATTATTGTGTACTTATACTTTTACATTTTTTTTTACTATGTTTGTCAGAATTTTTTATAAACGCTTGATTTATTTTGTTACTTTTAGAAATTTTTATTGATTTTTTTATTGCATAATTATAATAAAGTTGCTAAAATGAACACCAAACGATTGCTAGCTAATTAAGCTATACTTAAATTTTTACAAATATTGATACCTATGTTGATTGTTTACATGAGTGAGACATGATGACATTTCAATAATTATTAGTAAGAAGTTTATGTTTTTTGTTATTGTACTTTACAATACAAAGTCTATGTGAAATGCCTTCCTTCAAAAAGACTAGATTAAGGTTAAGTTTTGATTACGTTCCTAATTCCTAATCCTACATAAATAATTAAACAACCAATACCAAATTGTTATTTAAGAGAGCTATGTATAAAAGGTATCTATAATAAATAAGAACAATAAAGACTGATTTGAAAATAAAAACACGTATTTTAATGGTTTTTTAATGTCCTAATTGAACTTGCGTTCAATACCGGTATTAATACCGTGATCACGGTATTGACTTCCAATACCGGTATTGGTACCGGTATTGAAAAAATCCGGTATTTGAAAGCCCTAGTGTTAACACGTCATAGTACGGCCCCAGAAAATGTATGAATAAAACTTTTATTCATAAAGTTGTCAGATTGTCACCTGTCACCTGTCCAGGAGCAGTGGTGGCCCAGTGGTAACGGCCGCGACTTACGAGTTGTTGGTCGTTTGGTTCGAACCCAGACAGGCGCTTTACTTTGTGTAAATTATTTCATCACCACTGCTCTCAAAACGGTTAAGGAAAACATCGTGAGGAAACCGGCATGTCCTAGAACCAAAAATTCGAAAATATGTGACATCCACCAACTCTCACAGAGCCCGCGTGTTGGATTACGGCCCACTCCCTCTCACCGAGAGGAGACCTGTGTCCCAGCAGTGGGAACATTATAGGCTGATGATGATGACCTGTTCGATTGTCGGTTTTTATTAAATAGGCAGGTATGGCCGTGTTGGATACTATGTGTTATCAGACAAATTCACTGGTAATCACGTTGTCCCTATTGACCCTATTACTAGTTACTCTATGTAGCCAGGACTCATTATTGCTATCGTCACCTTCATACCCAGGCCATATTGGAGATATTTGATGTACTTAATGATTATTATGATATAACAACATACTGGTTGTTACAAAAGCTTACCTAACCTGTCTGAGTTGGAGTGCCCCAAGTCCCGAGCTCGCTTCTCTCGCTCTTGCATCCTAAGTTCATCACATCAATTTTATTTCGACGAACGGCTCGTCGGAGACAAAAAACACCAAGATGCGTTTAGCTTTATACAGGGTGTTTGGTAGGGAGCTGTACATACGCCTAGGGTAGAAACTAGGGATAGTCTGCTACCTACCCCCGCCCATTATATTGACCTTGGCCTCAAGGTTTTTTTTACCTTACTACCTTACCTTAAAATTATTTCTTTACCTTACTACGGTACTTCAGGCCCCATAACTTTTCTTCTCCACAATTTTCTGGTGTAAAATAATTTTTTGCAGGACCCTAAGACTCTAACGATTAAAACAAGACCATTAGCCGACCGGTCCCATGGATAGATTTTGAGCTACAGGTAGTTTTAGTCAAAAAATCACAAAAAAGTCAAATAAAAAATAAAAATAAATTTAAAAAAAACCTTGAGGCCAAGGTCAATATAATGGGCGGGGGTAGGTAGCAGACTATCCCTAGTTTCTACCCTAGGCGTATGTACAGCTCCCTACCAAACACCCTGTATTTAGGTATTCTATTATGATAGAATCGAAAAACAAAAAATTGTTTAATTTGACTTTTTCCTCAGTAAGTTAAAAAAGCATTCGAAAGCCGATTTCTCGGAAACGGTGCGTCGTAGGACCATACGTCTCAGAAGCTAAATGGTTTCTATAGACAAGGGTAACGATAACCGATCCTGCAAGAAAATTTGTAAATTTCCGGGTTTTTTTTTAAATTCCCTAGCTCCCCAAATACTCCACTCCAACCGACTTTGTTTCTTTACGATTCTGTGCTGCGTTGCAAAAACAACACCAATGATAATATTATTATGTCCATGCAAATAATATAAATGTGTGTTGGAATATGTTATGTATAATATCGTTAATAGTACAGCGGTTATTCTGCAACCAAATCGTGCAATTAACATAAATCATACTCAGTCGTTCAAAAGATAATAAAATTGTTAACAGCATAGATGTCACCAAAATTGTGCTATGGTTTTGCAAAATAATCAGTTGCCGTGTCCCAAGACTCAAATTCGAATCAAATTCTTTATTATTTAGGTAGGTACTCGATACTTAAATTTTATCTTATCGTTTCTTGATTCCGTATCTACAACAAAACCTTTTTTTACATAAGCTACTCATAATTCCTAATGTTATGGCGACGTCAATGGCGTGTTAGAAAAATCGATCGTCATAAATTATGTATGAAGTAATAGGAGTTTTCCGAGGTTATTGCTAAGTGGCACGGTGAATCGATTTACGTAGCATACCTAAGACCTTTTATAAATTTTATTCACAAAAAAAAAAACATAATTTAAAAAGAGGAACGAACAGGAGTACAGTCAGAAAAATAAAAAAAAAATGGGAAGGGAAGCAAAAAATAAAATGCCTTTGTTTTGGAAGGGAGCTTATCAAATATACACATATAGCATAATCAGCCTATAATGCTCCTACTGCTGGGACACAGGCATCCTCTCTGGGAGAAGGAGTGGGCTGTAATCCACCACGCGGGCCCAGTGCGGGTTGGGGGTTGTATGTCTTCAAATTTTCGGTTACCTCACGATGTTTTCCTTCACCGTTTTGGGAGCAGTAAATTGATGAAATGATTTACACAAAGTAAAGAGCCTGTCTGGGTTCGAACCCACAACTTGCAATTCGTTATTCGGGGCCGTTACCACTGGGCCACCACTGCTCTCAAAGATATTAATATTATTAAAATATTGATCAGCTCCAATTGTCCCACTGCTGGGCAAGGGGTTCTCTACTCTCTATCCGCCTCTCTGTGTCAAATAATAATATTAAATGCCGGTTTTTCAATTCTCAGATGACTTTTACCTGAATAATAACTATAGTGGTTTACAGCCTTTGCTTATAAAATATATCAAACTTTCAAAGTATGTATTATTAATTCTTCCGTTAAAAAGCTATCTGCCTGTTAAAACATCAGCCCTAAGTGACGTCGTTGGCCTATTGTGAATAACTATCTACTTTAAAACATCATTCTAACCTAAATAGGAGGAGCATATGCGACTGGCGAGGTTCTAAAGCATCCTTTAATGACAGTTGCTGGCTGATACCTTGTCAAAAGTGTTATCAATACTAAAAGCATGCATTAATATGTATGCATTAGAATAGTGTGAGGGTTAGTGAGTGCAGCTCGCCGTTCGATAAGGACCAGGCCCGGGTCGACGGCGCGTTGTGTTCCACGCGCGCCTCAAAGAGATGTCAGCACCAATGACGGGGTTTGCTAGGACCGATGTCTGCTAGGGTTGCGGAAAAGTCCAAGAGGGTTACCGTGGCCCCTGGCACAGGCAACTGAAGGAACACGGGTGGGTTTTAGTCGGTAAGAGTCTGACACGCCCTCCTGCTCTGCCCAGAGCGGGAGAAGTTATTTGAAGGTTTCCCACCCACAAAAAAAAAAAAAAAAAAGGGTTAGTGAGTGACCTGCTGGTTATACAGGGTCAAATTAAATTAGCTAGAGATACTCTGTATTTGAGGGTATAGATATCTAAACACAATAAAACAAAAAAGAAATTAATTTGATGTTTTTTGTTTTGTGGGGTCTTCGTCCGCCATTTGTGTAGGGAGCGAGGGGCTTGTTGTAACAGTTTTCATTAAAACTAATATATCTTGAAATCTATTAATAACGCACACCGCAGCCCGATGGACGTGGCGTTCGCACTGAGCGCGATATACTCCGGTATATACTCCTCCAAGTCGTCGCTGTCGCGGATCCATTCCCTGGGGGTGAAAGGTTACACAGGAGCGCAAATACCGAGCATCGCCCTAAACACCCTGTTCCTGGTTCATACGCAGGAGGAGAAAGCTTCTCTTGGGAACCAAGGATATGGGTCCGGCGAAGGGTCGCGCCTGTTGACCATACACGAAGCTCAGGGCCTGACCTACGACAGCGTCGTCATCATCAACACCAAGTCCAGGAGGATCCGAGTTCACGACAGCATCTCCCACGCGGTAGTGGCGGTGTCGCGACATACAGCCAGTTGCGTCTACTACACCGACGACGCCGATGACGCCATAGGCCGCTTCGCAAAGAAGGCGATGGGTGCGCCAACTAAAACGGTCGTCGATTACAATCTAAAGACGGCCATGCAGCACCGAGACGCAGCTGTCGTGAATTCTCTCCTCGAGCTAGCGAAATCCCTGGTCAGAAAACCCCACCAAAACACCACATAAAAGTCCCATCCAAACTCCCAACAAAACCCAATCCAAAAACCTAACCACCCTGTGAAATCCCTTCATGTATAAGTGCTATGTGAAGCTGTATGGCAGAGCGAGTCCGTCATACTCGCGTAAGTGCCCTGCCAACGGTGGCGCTACACGGCCGGTCGTTAAGTTCCCTCAGATATGGTTGAGCTAAGCGGCGCGGGTGGGTACGTCACGTCCGTGAACGGAGGCCGTTGGTCGGGGCTGGTCGCCTCGCACTGCCAAGCAGCTTCTCCCCGGAGAAGTGTGTCAAAAAGTGTAACCTCATAATGTATTGTAAGTGTAACCTCATAATGTACCAAAATAAGATAGTATAAAAAAAAAAATAGTAGCGAAACGTCTGTATAATATAATTGTAGTCAAATATTGTAAACATAAGTAATATACCATAGATAATAACAAGTAGCACGATAGTAATAAATTGCATTGCCTGTATAAAATTGTATTGCCTGTATATATATAAATAATAAAAAAAAACATTTACACAATATAAATATACACACACACATATACACAATTAAAAAAAAAAAAAAAAAAAAATAATATATTAAGAGATGGACTCACGTAGACTTAAGTTTAGAAATAAGAAAATTTGTCCGACGCGGGAGCGTCGTTACTGTATTAATATAATAATTAAAACTGTAAACAAATAAAACATCATAAAAAAAAGGCGCGGACCACCATGTCCGCGGTATTGTATACTCATTAAAAAAAAAACTATTAATAAAATTTCTACTAAATAAAGATGGATGAATACTGTAACTCTTCCTCTACCAAATCAAGTAAAAATAATACCATAACTATTGGTCATTATTTTACAATCAATTATTTTCTAGAAGTGCGGTGTTACAACTTACCTCGTGCTTGGGGCAAGTTGTAACATCTACCGGGGCAAGTAGTAACGACAAAAAAAAAACGACAATAATACCTCTAATCATTTATTCTTTGTTTTTTTTTTTAAATTGACATCTTTCTAAAGTAAGTATTACGTAATTCTTATCAAAAATCAACTCAAATACATTTTTTTAGTAATCAACACTTAAAAATTAAGTAATTAACAGTTTTATTTAGTTAAACACTACTTATAATCATCATGGCACTTTAAAATCACAGTAAGTAATTAAATTACTTATTAATGCACTTGTTGTAACACGTTACAACAAGCCCCGGGATTTTGTTACAACTAACCCTATGGTATGATTTTCAACATTTATCAAGATAACTATTTAAACAATTTAGCAATCATAAAAACTGTTACACACTATCAGAGATAGATAAATTTGAATGGAAATAAGATATAGAAAATTTGAAATTAGTCGATATTAAATACGCAAACCGAAATTTTACGACAGTACAATTTTATATTACCTGGCAGAAATGAAGCACGTGCACACTTCCGCTCACTGCGCCGGCCGGCGGGACATTGGCTATGGCAACATGATGCGGCGCGGTTTATAGGTTAAATCGAGTCAAAGAAATACGTTAATAGCGTTTAAGATCCTAGTGAAAAGGGCCTGTTACTACTTACCCCTGTTACAACAAGCCCCTCGCTCCCTTATTCACTTGAAAAACTTATCAGTTTAAAAAAATCGTTTTCTTGTGTAATCTTCACAGACGTGGTTGGTATCGATATCTAAACACGATAAGACATTATTTCAACTCATTATTTTTGTAACAACACTACCAGCGGTCGTTGACTCCTAAAAAATACATTCAATCTTTTTATTTTATCGTGTCTAGATATCCGATTCCCATCACATCTGCAGAGTTTTGCAAGCTAATTTAATTTGACTCTGTAGTGCGGGGTCAGTTGAACTTAGTAAGATTATCTAAATACTTGAACTCACACACTGAGATATTACTTGATTAAACAATTTGGAAAATCGTATACTTTTACAATGAGCACCAGGTATCTATCACTTATTTAACTGTCATTGCTCCATTTTTTTATTTTTTTTACCTGTTGTGGTAGGGTAATTTATTATAGGTGCATCGTCTTCACATATAATTATATAATTAATGTATGCAAATTAGTGTAACACATTTTAAAAGCGTAAGTGTGGAGTTTCTTGGCCATTCTTCTCCATACGAAACTACCTTTTGGAAGGGGCGACTAGAATCAATTCTATTTTAATGTAAATGTTGACGTTCAAAAGTGCCTTTTATGTGCCTACTTGAAATAAATGGTTTGACTTTGACTTTTATAAGTTGAAATATTTTTTAAACCCTTGGAAGTTATTTATAAATAATTAATGTCTAGTTATTGGGTTGTAACCCAACCTATTTTGTAAAGTACTACTTACTGGCTAAGCAGACGTGTCATGCCTGGAGATCTTTTGAGCCCGTTTCAAAAACTTATCATACCAATGGGAATTTTGTTAAACATGTTTGATATAAACCATTCAATCAATCAACTCGGCCAATCTTCTTCTTCTTTTCGTGTCGATAGTAAGTACTCTTCTTCGATGTTTTTATATTGATTGGCGTCAGTGACATTCTTTAGGACATTCGAGGTGCAGGTGCACTTAGGACACTCAAGGAAAGTGGGGCATGGTCTGATCAGAAGCACCGCACTCGCACTGGATGTTGGGTGGGTCAGTTATCCCCCACTTTGACAAATTGTGTCTGTAGCTTTCGATTGGTCAATCGAAGTGCTGGACACAGGCCTCTCCCAGGCTGCGTCAAAACACGCGCCTCGCACCGCCTTCCGCATCCAGTCTACCCCAGCCATATTTTTGAGGTCGTTGGTCCATCTAGCTGGGGGGCGTCCCCCACTACGCTTGCCGACACGTGTTCCCCAACCCCAGGACCCAGAATACATTAGATATAATATAATTATAACAACACAACAAGCACACTGCTAACATGCATGCTGGTAACTTTGCCAAAGAATAGATCCCATTACAGTAAATTGTATGTCAGTTAGCAACGCAGACTTTGTATGTAATCGCATACGCAGCTGGTAAACATATAATAATGTATGTCGTTTATTATTGTTATCATTGTCACGATATATTTCAAGGGAAATTACAGTTGGTTATTATGTTTCAAATGAACGGCAGACGGGAAATAATAATTACACAAAATACAAACGCTGATAGTATGCAATTAGACCAAACATTTTTGAATACAGTTTAATATTGTGTTTTTGTTGTTTGCCCCAGTCTGTATTTATACAAAAATACAGACTTTGTAATAAAATGGCTCTGCAAGTGCTGCGGTATAATAGTTTTAATAATTAGCGATGCTGAAATACAGACTTGAAACTGTTATTAAAGTGCAATTAAATGATATTGTTTGTAAATTGTTGAATAAAAATGTACAAGTTACAAGAATAACTTGTACATTGTTATTTATTTACGATAGCAGGTTCGGGAAAAGTGTTGTAGGGTGTTTTCATTAGCATTTTTTTCAACGGTAGCCTGAAGTTTAGACTTGTACCCAGTTAGTAGCAAAAGGACCTGAGGAGGGTCTGGATTTGTTCCCGGCTGATGGCAATAGGCTCGCCTCCTATAACATTTACTCGGTCCGTGCGCTGCTTGGCTTAAAAACGTGATTTTTCAAACCAGATTGTCCAACAACCACTAATCTTACAAACATAAGAAATACTAATAACTTTAGGAAATATTGTTGTCTGTTTTTCTAATTAAGAGGTTTTTTCGATTAATACAACATTTGTGAATACCATCAAGGTAACTGAACAGAGGTTTACTTGATTTCACTTTCAGTGTCAATTTCGAAGCTAGTAATATCTGAAATTACTAATAGATCTAACAAACAATTTTTTTTATTTAACTGGAAATATCCTTAACAAAATTTGTAATTAAAAGGATTTTTTATTTTAGACTCATATCTTAAGAAATAAAAATCCAAAGAATATGATTTTTTTAGAAATTGCAGTCGATAAAATGATTATTTTCACCATCTACCTTACTTAATTTAATATAATTTATACTTATTTATAATAGAAGAATGTCTTCTTTATAATTTACACCAAAAAAAAACAACAAATATAACTCTATTATTTTTCTATAAATATTTTAAAACTACTATAAAACTCTGCGTACGAACCGATTCAAATCAGTCGGCAGTGAGCCTTTCCAGAGAGCGGACACGTCGCTGGGCGGTCTCCCTGACCCCTGTTGACCTTTGTCGTGCGTACACGGATAGCAAACGTAAAGTGTGACCGTCAAATCTTAGTACTTTGGTAAGTAAATTATTTTATTTTTGATGACCAGCAATATTGTGTGATCGTAAGTACTTCCTTACTACATATAACCGAATTTATTTGATAGTGACAACAAAATTATGTTTCAGACGGAACGGGAAATAAATCAAAGAGAACTATAAGAAAGATCAAATGGAAAAATTTTGAAAGTATGACTAAGGCAAGAGCTAAAAGGTTGGTTATGTTATATTAGCTTCCACCCGCGACTTTCAACCGCGTGAAATGTACTTATTTTTGACTAGTCAAAAGCGCCTGTACCACAGATTATTATGTGCAGTTGATGGCGCGAAGGACACTTGCGCGAAAAGACAAATGCGCGCATGGACTTTTGCGTGACATGGCCACCGAGGTTTACTCAGTAGAGTAACCATAACATCACGCCTGTTATTTTTATGTACTTGAAGGTGGTTTTTTATTTGATTTTCCGTTATGAGTGTCGTTTTCATGGTTTTCGGGGTCGCTGATACCGAAAATGTGGTCAAAATGAAAATCCAAGAAGGCGCCGAGGAAAACTTTCGGTTTTTTCATCATGGGTGTTGTGTTGTTCCCCCCCATGTTCATAGTGTAGTAACATAGTAGATAACTATTAGTTACGTTAATTAAAAACGCTACGCACGACAACCTACCCTATTAGAGTTCACTCACACATTTGCACGTGTACTTGATGTGTATTTGATTAACTAGTAGTAATAGATATTTTAAATAATATTTTACGAGCGTTGTATGAAGTGTCCGATGTGTGATTAAGTATAGTTCAAGTGTAACGACTGACGTTCGGTTGACTGTGCGTGTTACGTAGATTAATTACGTCTAGTCATTGATAGAAATGCATTAAATTTTTTTTTCAGTCAAAAAAATGTTTGTTGTTTGCGGTGTGGACAGGACAGGAATTCGCTGTGAAGACCACAAAAATTACTCGAGACGACGCGCGACGGCTTTTGGAAAACAAAAATGGAATCCAAGTTATTGGAATTCTACGATAAATGTCTATTGCCTGAGATGATCGACCCAAGAAAAAGTCTGTCAATGACAATTAGAGATGTGCGATTTTAAAATTAAATACTTACTCTAAAGTTAGCTTGTTTTAATTTATTACAACAGTTCGATCCAAAAAATTAAATCATAAAATACATCCTAAATAAATAAAAGTATCAAAATTATTCGTGCTAGCTGTTTAGCGGTCATGCACACAGAGAAACCATTGTACTATTGTAGTGTGCCGCAGCGCGTACGCCGTTCGATAGATCGTGTACATTTTGACTTGGGTTAAATCGAACCAACGCTCTTAAATATAACTGGCGAAATGTGGGTGTACTATAGGTACACCTCCGGCTAACCCTTCGAGGAATACAGGCGTGATTTTATGTCATGCTAGCAGCATAAGGCTTGCCCCCCTTTTACCAAAAGGCTCGCCCCCCTTATACCAGAAGGCTCGCCTCTTTTTTACCAAAACGCTAGCCCCTATTTTACCAAAATGCTCGCCCCCCTTTTACCAAAAGGCTCGCACCCCGTTTACCAAAATGCTCACCCCCTTTTTACCAAAAGGCTCACCCCCCTTTTACCAAAAGGCTCACCCCTTTTTTACCAAAATGCTCGCCCCCCTTTTAACAAAAGGCTCGCACCCCGTTTACCAAAATGCTCGCCCCCTTTTACCAAAAGGCTTTTTTTTTTTTTTTTGAGGATGGGAAATCATCAAATGACCCCTCCCGCTCTGGGTGGAGCGGAAGGGAGTGTCAGACTCTTGCTGACTAAAACCCACCCGTGTTCCTTCCTTGGCCCTTTATGTTCCGGGTCAGCGGTACCCCTTTTGGATGATCCCGCTTTCCCGGCAGGCTTGGGCCCTAGTGGGCCCCCTCTTCGATGCTGACATCTCTTTGAGGCGCGCGTGGAACACGTACGCGCCTTCCAGCACGGGCCTGGTCCTGATCAGACGGTGAGCTACCCATTACTCACCGCCCGCAGGCCCTTACCAAAAGGCTTGCACCCCGTTTACCAAAATGCTCGCCCCATTTTTACCAAAAGGCTCACCCCCCTTTTGCCAAAAGGCTCACCCCCCTTTTACCAACAGGCTCGCCCCTTTTACCAAAAGGCTCGCCCCCCTTTTACCAAAATGAGACCTGTCAGTCACTATCCACGACAAACAAAAATTAAATTAAACATTTGCCATTAACCATAATATTATATTATATGTGTCATCAAAAATCACAAAAAGGTTAAATATGACTGGCGCAATATTGGTGTGAACACCTAAGCTCTGCCCTACCCCTTCGGGTGTTATTTAACAGCGATGCAATTGCGTAACTCACTAGCAATTGTAATGCCTTTCATTTTGACAATTCGACAACATTCATTGCGTTAACGGGAAGCGCCAGGTTCCCCGCGAAATTCAAATTGTCTTACGCTTTTGCAATTTGCAGGTCAGTGTCCAGTTGTATGTTGAACAAAATATGATTCGCGATCGTAACAAGTATGTATTTACAGAACTATAATCATTTAAATCATCCATACAAGCCTATAAGTTCATATAATCCTATTTTGAATGACAATGTAATTGTCAAATACTCGTATATCAAATATCATCCCCTTTATTAGGTAGATTGTTGTGCAGATGGTTGTTTCAACAATATGAAGCAGGGGATTGGGAATTTCTTTAAGAAAGTGTATTAATTACACAATTGGGATACTGGTGCCATGATAAGTATGCCATACTGGCTGGCGCGAATCTGCACATTGTTTACATTGATTTAAAACTAATCAGTTTGTAATTGTGTTTCTGTGTTATTGATAAGAATAATTCGATGCATATAGTACCTACTTAATCTCTAGTAGTGATAGTATATTGTTTGCCTTTGGCATTAAACTATAATAATAAATAATCCGCCAATTGAAGCCCAGCATGGCTGCGAATATTCAGGGATTAAACTACCGGTCTTATTAGTCACAACGAACTATAAATAAACGACACGGGAATCTACAAAAAAGGTGACTGAAGACATGAATAACTAATTACAATTAAAATACGAGTATCCTTATCAAGGATAGTATAGAAAGGTCATGCGATGTCTACGGGACTTTGTACCGAAATAAAACGTGATACTTATTTACACAATCATGACCTAATAACTCGGTGGTTATTGTTAATTATCATAGTAATTACTTTAATTGGGTTCGTAACAAAAAATTGTGATGTGGTGCGACGAAAGGCGAATGATCTCGCTTTTTAAGTTGATAGGTTTAAAATTGCGGTGAGCTTAGGATTAGGAACCAGGTGAGTTAGTGCTGATAAGTACGGAAATTCTTTTCGTTCATTTAGACAGTTCATTGTTGGGATGTTTTGAAAACCAGCGAGGTAATGGCAATCGATCGCAATGCCTTTCATTTTGACATCCATTACTTCATTCGTTTGAAAAATTCGTCTGCTCAACCGCGTAAATAACGCAATGAACGTGGCAGAACTGTCAAAATGAAAGGCATTACCGGACACCCTGTATACTTTAATACGTAGATAACCACCGTGCCGTTTGTTCAACAAAAAAAAACTGGATCTAAGCTATTCATCCCATTTTTATAAAGGTTTGATGAATTGTTATCAAAATATAATTTTACCATCCCGACAATATTGAACGTACAAGGTAGTATACAGGGTGAAATTAAAATGGCTAGCTAAACTCTGCAGGCGCGTATAATATCTAAACATGCTATAACAAAAATGATTTTTTTTATGATTTTTTTTGTGAGGTCATCGACTTCAGTTGTCGCTTGAAATATCATTTAAAAAAAAAAACATTTTTTATTCGGGTAAACTCCACAGACGTCATGGGTATCGATATCTAAACACGATAAAACATAAGAAAACAGTTTTTCTCAACTCATACAAGTCATCATGAATATAACAGCGGACGATGGCAAATTTCTATTTTATTTTATTGTGTTTAGATACCGATACTCTTCTTGTCTGCGGAGTTTAGCTAGCCAATTTAATTGAACCCTTTATGTATTTTGTTTTGGGTATCATTTAAGCTATTACCAATTTAATTAGTTTTGTGTTTCTTAAATAATAGGGTTTGTCCTCCAAATAGTAGATCTGTCACCAAAATGTAGTCACCAAACAATGCAAAATCAGTTCCACAATAAATCACCTAAAATCCTGAGATATCAACCTGGGAACAATTTTTGTTTATCTGAGAACGAAAATATTTCGTGGCGATAGATCTATTTATTAGGTGATACAACTTGATGACAAATATAAATTTTGGTGATAGAAAATATAGTTCCCTTTTGTTTTACACATTTACCAGATGCCCGTTTGTGCAGCAGACGGCACTTTCTCAGAAACTCCGTTCTTTAACCGCGACTGGTGTTATTTTTATAACAGTTTATAAAGAACTAGTTAATTGTACATCATTATGTAGTTACCGGTTAGTACCAAGAAAGGAACTTAGTGCCCATACTGGCTATACAGGAGGTAGGTATGTGCACTAAGTTCCTTTAGGTACCATTATTCATAGTTACTAATTATACCCTAAGCTGTTCTACCCTATTAACACATTTTTTTTTACATTGTAAATGCCAATTATTTTTAAAGAGTGACCGTGAAGTTTCTTGGCGGCTCTTCTCCATAGGAAACGACCAGTTGGAACCGTGAACCTGTCTTCTGACGTTACATGAATGCCCATGTAGGTTTATGTGAAATAAATAAAATATTTTGATTTTGATTTAATATTATTCATAGAAATTTACCATTTCGGCAGTAACTTTTTTTTTAATACCGTTGCGATCATTCCGTGAGTTATTTTTAAATACTGCTTTTTAAAATAGGTGTCCTTGTCATTTAATATCAACATAATTACATACACACTTTAGATGATATTCTTACGTAAAATAATTATTAAATGGTCACAATATCGGAGTTATAAAGTATTTATAAACGTTTACACGTCAATAAATGTACGGTTTAAAAGACGTTAAGCATTAATTACTTTAAGCAACGCTTATAAAGAAACCCCTTAATGCGTAGTGTAAACGTTGTAAAGATACCCCTTAATGCGTAGTGTAAACGTTGTAAAGAAACCCCTTAATGTGTAGTGTAAACGTTTACAAAGAAAGCCCTTCATGCGTAGTGTAAACGTTGTAAAGAAACTCCATAGTGTGTAGTGTAAACGTTTACAAAGAAACCCCTTAATGTGTTGTGTAAACGTTGTAAAGAAACCCCTTAATGTGTTGAGTAAACTGGCAGTAATACTGCCAGACCATGATTAAAACTGGAACAAAAACACACATAGTCCTCTCATTCACCATAATTTAAAATAATATAATACTTTATACAGTAAATATTAGTGTCATTGTATATGTAAATAAGTATAGATACTTATAGCAAAGATTAAAAGTAAAAGAAGTTAGCGAAATAAAATAAATTAACATTGCCTGTGCTTTATGGGAGCAACTCAATCCCAAGCCTTTTTGTCCTCAATATAGTCTTTGACAGTATAATAGGCATTCTGGCATAGTTTCCTTTTTATAAAAGATTTGAATTTATTAAGGCTTAGTGCTTGAATGTGGCTAGGAAGTTTATTATAAACACGTATGCACTGGCATCTAAACGAGCCACCTATTTTGTTGAGCCTGGTAGTAGGAACAACAAATTTGTGTTTGTTCCTAGTATTTAAATTATGGATATCACTGTACTTTTTAAACAGATTAATATTTGTATGTGCATACAAAAGATTTTCATAAATATACTGAGAAGGCACAGTCATTATATTAATCCCTTTAAATTTGTCTCTGAGGGAGTGTCTGGGACTTAATTTATAAATTGAACGAATTGCCCTTTTTTGTAAAACAAAAATCGTCTGAATATCGGCGGCATTTCCCCTTCCCCATTTCCATTCCCATTTCCCCGTTGTAAAGAAACCCCTGAATGTATTGTGTAAACGTTCTAAAGAAACCCCTTAATGTGTTGTGTAAACGTTGTTAAGAAACCCCTGAATGTGTTGTGTAAACGTTGTAAAGAAACCCCTTAATGTGTTGTCTAAACGTTGTAAAGAAACCTCTTAATGTGTTGTGTAAACGTTGTAAAGAAACCCCTGAATGTGTAGTGTAAACGATTACAATGAAAGCCCTTAATGCGTAGTGTAAACGTTGTAAAGCATCCCCTTAGAGTGTAGTGTAAACGTTTACAAAGAAACCCCTTAATGCGTTGTATAAATATTGTAAAGAAACCCCTTAATGTATTGTGTAAACTTTCTAAAGAAACCCCTTAATGTGTTGTGTAAACGTTGTAAAGAAACCCCTTAATGTATTGTGTAAACGTTGTAAAGAAACCCCTTAATGTGTTGTGTAAATGTTGTAAAGAAACCCCTTAATGTGTTGTGTAAACGTTGTAAAGAAACCCCTTAATGTGTTGTGTAAACGATTACAAAGAAACCCCTTAATGTGTTGTGTAAACGTTGTAAATAAACCCCTTAATGTGTTGTGTAAACGTTGTAAATAAACCCCTTAATGTGTTGTGTAAACAATTACAAAGAAACCCCTCACTGTGTAGTGTAAAAGTCGTAAATAGCAGAAGTTTGGTTAGAAAATTAAAATTTACATCAATCAAAGTCAAATCATTTATTTCAAATAGGCACATAAATTTATGCCACTTTTGAACGTCTAAGTTTACAAGAAAATACAATTGATACTAGTTACCCCTTTCAAAAAGTAGTTTCGTATGGAGAAGAATGGGGAAGAAACTCCACACTTATTCTTTTTAAAACGTTTTACAATATTTTGTATACATTCAATACAGGATAAAATTGAATAGGTGCGCCAAATTAAAATATTTAATTCAACGTGTCATAATAGTAGATTATTAACCAAGGGGATAAAGCAGTGTCTTCTGTCGCGGGTGACGATTTAAATCGCGAGCGTAATGAAGGACTCGAGGTTTACTCCCGAGCGTAGCGAGGGTGTTAAAAACTGAAATCACGAGCGAAGCGAGGGATTTAAGACGAGTCCTGAGTGTAGCGAGGGATTTAAGTTCACCCAAGACTAAGACAGCTTTATCACCGAGGAAAATACTCTACTTTTCGTACCATTTGCGAAAAATTAACACAATAATAATATGAGATAAGCATTTATTAAAAATAATGACAATTAAACGTATTTTTAGAACATTAACTTATTTATAAAAATAAATTAAAATAAACTTAACGTTTATGTATTTGAATTTTGAAGAAAACAAAAACGCGGCAAATTCCTAGACTAATATTTTTTTGTGGGAAAAGCAAAGGCATCAAGCTCATACGGCCTCGTCGGTTTTCGTAATTTTATTTATTTATCATAACTGCATAATAAATGCGTATTCCTTTTTCAAAAAGATGTATGATGCTTTATATACAAACTCAATGGTGTAAACACAGATGTAGTTCAGTATTTTCGGTAAGTATTCCAAATATAAATCACATTCTCCCCCTAGAGGATGAATGAAATTCAGTACAATTTTCTTTCCCTGTTTTTAACAGATTAAAAATGACTATTGTTATGTTCGCTTTTTGTAGCATAGAATATCACTTTTTTGAGCAAGTGGTACGAAAAGAATATTTACAGCATGTCATTCGGCCGAGAGAAAGGAAAGGGATAGCTTATGCAAGCGATTTGGCAACGTCGCGCGCCCTTTTTTTCGTAGCAACGACGTTCAAAATTAGGTAGGGGTATACCCGCAAAGTCCATTTTTCATGTAGCAATATTTTTATATCTCTAGTAGGTAACTCTATATTTTTCCGCACAATTTCGATACTTATATCAGATCTTACCTTCGATCAATATTAGAGGATCTTACCAAACACAGCTATGTCCGATAGAAAATCAACTTTAAAGTAGGCTGTAAGTATCAAACACCGCAAAGTCCATCATAGTTTAATTCAAAAACTGCAACGTCCCGACTAGCCAATAGCGAGCCACCATTTTGGTCACGTGACACTCAAAACTATAATTATGGCGGCTTAGTTTTTGTTGTGTTTTTGTCGTGAAAAAGTCAATTATTTTAGTAGATACTGTGTTATTTTCAAAGTAAATGTGCTATCTTTACGAAGATGGATACAACCCCGTCCGTTGTGGATAAAAGTAAAGTTCGGAAACCGCAGAGAAATCCGAAACAATGGAAAAGAAACCTGCAGAAATTAGAGAGGTAAGTAGATACACTACTATGAGTAGTTTTGATCTTTAAAAATATTTAAAAGTATTATGTTGGAACTATTTGATATTGTTTCTTTGTATTTTTTTTATCTGACTTTCGGGACACTGTAATATTCGAAATGTCGATGTTTATTTACGTGAGCCGATGCCCAACTTTTGACGTACATAATTAAAATTATTGAAATTTCCGATTTGTACAAACTTGGTTATTTTTTTTATCTGTCAGAATATTTTATGAAGCCAACACGCGGACTCACGTCTGCGTGTTGAGCTTTTTGAATATTTTATTTATTTTGTTGGGTCCGGTTCAGGTATTTTTTTTTAATAGGGTTTATGTGCAATTTTCCCAACCTATTTTCTTCAATTCTGTGTTTTGTCTTTTCAGATATACCGCAAAAAATTACCGGAAAAACGTAACTGTAGGTACTCATAAAACAATGATCAGTGTACCTATCTCTCTCACAATGAGCGATATGAATACCTTTCATTCTCGTCATTACAACAACAAGGTTAGAAGATCACAGGATGCTGTTATATTAAAATCCTTAAAGGATCTATTATACATTCTGGACGTTGCTCGAGACGGTAGTAGTAGTTTAGTGGTAGTTATAATTTGAAAAAATATATATATATATAGGTACCTACATAAACATTCATTGATTTGTTTTTTTATTTTCTACAATGACCTTTTTGCAATGACTACGTGTTAATTATTATGACATAGGTACTGTAAAAGTACCATGACATACTTTAAAAAGGCTTGGGATTGAGTTGCTCCAATTTTCTGCATACTGAATGTTGTTTTTTTTTCTCTTTCTGTTACATACACTGACAATTGATGATTATTATAACACAACGACTTGAATACTTACCTTGAGAAGTACAATTTATTATTTTAATTATTGTGAATGTGAGGACTATGTGGGTCATTGTTTCAGTTTTAATCATGATCTGGCAGTTTAAGTAGTTTATGCGGCCTACCCAAATGTCCTTTCTTTGGTATTGTTCGTCGAATCGTTGTGCTTCTTAAGTTCTGAGTTGAGCGGCACGATTACTGACAAATGCGTGCACTGACTGGACAGGTCCGCTCAATCTGTATGGTTTTCCTCAAAAGACCGTTTCAGCACCAATCTACATGGTCTTCACATGATCTGACCAAGATTATGTCTGGACTTTAAAAGAGACTGTGACTTCTGAGTTTGTTTCGGCCTTTTTTCTCAGAGTAGTCAGATAGGAAACGCCGACCTCATCTAGTTTTTAAAATATGATTGACGTGTAAAAGTTTTTGTACAAACCTACTTACAGAAATACAATCATTTATCAAAATGGTTCCAAGTCGATGCATACATCTTATTAGTCCAATGTCAATGTCCATGGATGTTAGATTCAAAACTAACAATGTCCGAACTTCAGTTTAAAATTCAGCTAAGTCCATATTTTTTTTGCTTTTTAGACGTTTATAAAACATAATAAATTAATGAAAAAGTTACAAAATGTAATAAAAGCGACCAATTTTTCAAAAGACACAATATTATATTTAATTAAGTAATGCTACATGAATTCATCACAATTTTTCTATTCCTGGATTATAAACGTCACTGGACTTGGCGGTTTTTGAAACTATACCCCTTTAATGACCGCTAGCTTATCGCGTTGTCAACTTGCTTCATGTTGTGAACTCTGCAATGAATGGATTGCTCTTTGGGCGCGCTAAAATTGATACATTAATTTTTTTAATTTGTTTTATTTTATTGGAACGACGATAATTCGTGTCTACTTGGGGGCAACAACTTAGTTTGCGACGGTGATTACACGATTTTTCAAGAATTTTTATTTTCATTTCAAGATGGCCCAAGTTTTCAATGTCGCCTGTCTATATAATTATAAGTATGTGAAGATGAATAATTCAGTTAGATACTCGATATTTGATGTTTACTCCTTTGAAGACTTATTACCTACCTATGAACCAGTTTTTGCTTACCCAGGTCTTTGAATATTCTATATTTATTCATACTAAATGCGCCATAGCTCGCTTAGCGCATCAGTAATCCGAACTCTTGTTGACTGACCTCTCATTTGTAAGAACCTGATATTTATAATTTACCTACAGTACGACACAACTTAGATGTAGCATCGGCAAAATTCGTAAAACCGATCACATCCGAACTGAGTGCGCCTTCAACATCACTAATCTTTATTATTGCTTTGTCTTTATGCAAACTCCATAACTTGTAAAGTCATATAACAAAACACATTCGTGAAATTGATGCATAGATATACATTACTAGCTTGCAAAATAAATGATCACTTAAATAAAGTCTTTGTTTTTTAGATTCGATTTGAAGGATACAAGGCTAGAATGATGAATATTATCACAAATCAAACTTTTAGAGATGTTTATTGTTAAAAACTTCAATTATAATTATTATTAAGGGCATGCAATAAATGGAAGGTTACATTAAAAAAAAATATGGCTTTGAACGACACCAGATATTATTAAAATTGTTTATTCTTATTCGAATACACCTTCGACATCCATACTTATATCCTCAGTCTCAACAGCTCCGTTGTAGTCGTTAAACGATTCGTCGCTGTCTGATGATGAGTCATTTAAATTTATGATGAACTGATCCAAATATCGGTCTGTTCTATCCTCGTGTCGCATATGCTCTTTTTCGCATTTTATCGCGTGATCGACTACTTTTTCCCATTCGGATACGTCAATAGATTTGAATTTCTCCATTAATAGTTCTTTGACTTTCGTTAGATTAATCGAGACATTTTTAGAACTAACGTGGCCTTTCACTTGGGCCCAAATATTCTCGATTGGGTTAAAATCTGGATGATAAGGAGGTAACCGTAAAACAGAATGACCAGGTTCCGCCATTATTTGGTCAATTGAGTATTTAATGTGTTCAGATTTGTGGCGTTTAATTATTTCATACAATTCTGGTTTCAGCAGATTTGACGCAAAGGGTATATTTTTAGATGTAAGCCAAGATTGCATGGATGCTTTTAGAGAATTGGAATTCGGTGCATTGTCTATCTGTGTGTTATGGTAAGAAGCGTTATTTACGACCACAACAGTATTAGGTCGTAGATTCGGAATAAGATGTTGTTTTAACCATTTTTCGTAATTTTCTTTATTCATCTCGTGGTGATAATCGCCAGTACTTTGAGAAGATTTATAAACTAAGAGAGCGCCAGGTACAAAACCTCTTGAGCCACCAGCGTGGACAATAATTAATCTTTCACCTTTTGATATCGGTTTTTTTAAGCCTTTCTTAGAACTATCCGTCCAACTACTTTCCTTTGTATGTGTGGCGTGTATGTAAGTCTCTTCAGTATAAACTATGTATATCCCGACCTTCACTTCTAAAGTTTTGTATCTGTCGAAGATACTTAATCCGCTGAAGTCTTACTTCATCTTTCTCGGCCAGTAAAGATCTATTATTTTCCATTTTCTTGAATTTGAAACCCAGTTCAAGCAATATTCTGCGCAAAGTTTCTCGACTGCCTGTGAAATTTATATCTTCCTGTAATTTGGTTAACAACGATTTTATTGTAGGCAACCTTTTTTCAGTGACATTAAAGTCATACATCGTCCTTCTAATGACATCATAATCAAAACCGTCTAAATTTGCTCGATGTTCTTTCTTTTTTCTGGACTTTTTAGGCGAACTAAAAGTTGCACGAGTTGAACTAGTCGAAGCCAAGGCATTGTCATGCTCTTTTAAAACAGCACTTATTGTTCTACGTGACACACCAGTTGCCTTCGCAGTTCGCTCTTGAAGGTTTTGAAAGTGATCATTCCCAAAAACCCTATTTTTAGACTCCGTAGCCTCTCGACTCATAAATTGATAAACATTAAAAATTATTTCACGACTTTGGCTATTATACGGCTTACAACGTTTCAACGAAGTCATCATGAAAAAAAACAGCAACAAAAAATATATTATTCACTTTCCTATTAAATTGTCACGAAGTGTACGGAATGATTCACTCACGTGCATTCTCAACGCTGTCTCGAGTTGAACTGAGGCGGGAATATATAGCGCGAATAGCATTGAATGGCGCGATAGTGAGCGATTTCTATTGGTTGTGTAAATCGGATGTGATCGGTTTTACGATGCTACATAATAAGATGTGTCGTACTGTACTTGAAGTCAACAAACCAAGAAGGCTAAGACCTGCTTCGTTTTTATTGGAAGTTCTAAAACGCTAAAGTATTATTCATGGTTCTTTTGGCGCTTGGCTCAATTCAGAATGAACACCGCCATCTTGTTTTTTCAATACATTTCACAAAACAATTGTACAAATGTTTACCAACAGCGTCGCCCTGTTAACGTCATTCAAGCGCCAAAAGAGCAGTACAATATTATATGAGTAACGCTTATTTTATCTGTCCTAAGACCATTTGCATTTCTTTCCAGCTCGAGACTTCCGAGACGACGCTGATGATGATCCTGACCTCCTGGTGCCAGCGATACCAGAAGACACTCCTCAAGTCCCCTACAGACCTCCGAGAAGGGCAGATGACGAGGTCCTGGAGAGGTCCCGGGAGTATTATGAGCTGATGGCTGAGAGGAGAACCGTCAGGTCTTTCAGCCCGGAGCCGATACCTCAAGAAGTATTGGACAACCTTATAAAGACTGCTGGTAAGAAAACAGTTTTTTTTATATTCTTGTAAGTAGTTTTTCGGGGAAGACCTGGATGAGACTCGCACAGACCAGGGAAGCATGGCACAAAAGGGAGGAGGCTTCAGCAGTGGGTGGAACAAGGCTGCCAATAATGACGGTGAAGTAGTTTTTCGCAGTAGACGTTGTAAGCATGAAGAAGTAGAATAATGTTGAGACGCGATTTGTTTTTTTTGTGTGTATTTTTTTGTTCGCGTTGTATTTGAGCCCCCTTATGGCAAAAGACTTGCCCCCTATAACAACATAGGTACAGCTCATGCCTTGAGGTGCATACACACTCACAAATGCATGCCAAACACATCTAAATAAGGAAGCTATTGCGACCACGGCATGCATCTTAATTCCGTGTCGTTTAGTGTGAACTTGGTAGCAACTTATGCGATGAAAGTCCCTGTGTGCATACGAACCGATGAGTATCAAAGTCAAAGGCGGATAATTTATTTTATTTTATTATAATAAAAACGTATATTTGACACTAACAATAAATGTGACACGTGCACGTTTTTCTACATCGTTCTCACACGTTTAATTTCAACTTGAATGAAGTAACCAATATTTTGATTTAAACGAGTGGAGTGGAGTTAATCTCCATAGGACTTCACTGGCCTACTTTGGAATGAGCAACTAGCATCATCTTTCTCGCCGACTGACTGCTTGACCATTCAAAAGTGCCTGTAATTTAATTCAAATAAATGCTTTGAGTTGGAGTTTCGAGTTCAAATCAAAATTAAAACGCTTATTTGAAAGGCTTATTGCTTTAACTTGCGTAATATTTTTCTTTCTTTCATAAGTATATATTCTTATATGGGTAATGATTTTCCAAGGAAGTAAGTAATCGAATCGAAAAGGTAGTCTTTATACGATTAGACTACATGGTTAATAACAGAAGGCACGTAATCTAAGGCTGTTAACTTCAAGCCCTAGAATACAAGATCTACCAGTTTCACTCTTACATTTTGCTCAGGAAATCCTGTCATTTCAAGTTTACCTTAGAAAGCTGGAAAATATTTATAACTTTCTATAACCAGCCTTACTTACCATAAGATAAGGTATTAGATAATGTCTTTCCTATAAGACGTATTAATTAGGCAACAATGTGATGTAAGAACGCCTTGATCCAGCCAATGACGATAAAACTGAAACAGATAAACAAACTGAAAAAAAAATGTATCAAGCATATCAAGCAAGGGTAGCTTGCTAAACATATTGTGCTCTTTGTTGATAAATATTAGTAATTTGTGGTCAAGAGGAATTTATCAAAAAGTGATCAAAAATCACCAAAAAACGCATGGAGATATCCTTGCAAAATTTTGAATTAAATGTGCAAAGAAAGTTCTCCGATTTTGTAATGTTTTATTTAATTATGCTGCAGAAATCATGAAGTTGATTCGAATTAATCGTTTAATTCACAACTACGGTTTTTTATTGATCATAATCATTTATGCGATAGTAAATACAGTGTATAATCAAGTACAATTCGTCATACAGAAACGCAAAAATGAAGTCGACTCATACAACGGAAGTTCTGGAAATACAATTCTTTCCGAACATTCTAAAATAATAAATACAGAGAAACCGATACAAACAAAAAGTAGTTTGTCACTAAAGGCATAAAGGCACGTATAAAAGTTATAAACGTAAACCAGACAGTTTAGAATTTGTTTTTGGGACCGGTGAACCGTCGTGGTAATGTTATAGTAGGTAATACAAGTCCACTCCGATGTGTTCTACTTTAGTCAACTCTTGGAATATATGAAGAATGCCCATGGCATCACGAATTCTCTGCTTATCATCTCCCACGATTTCTGGGATGAAGAAATCAACGAACTTGTCGGAACGATCCGCTTTGCCAAATATATACAAATCTTCTATCCGTATTCATTACAGTTGTACCAGAATGTGTTTCCCGGGAATGACTCTAAACTGTGCACTGAAGGCAGTGTTTGTAAAAACTCAACATTAAGAGATCCTAAAGCTTCTCAAGCAAAGCTCCACTGGTGGTGGCTCGCCAACCAAGTCTTCGACAAAATGCCCATTACAAGAAATTACGACAATGACATTTTATTTCTCAAAGAAGGCAACTACGTTGCAACAGATTTCTTATACATTTATAGGTTGCTTCAAGATTCTAAAAAATTACACTGTCCGTGTTGTGATCTGACTAGTTTGGCTGCAAACTCAAACTCAAACTCAAACTCAAAGCATTTATTTCAAATAAACCAATTACAGGCACTTTTGAATTGTCAAGGGGTCGGTCAGTCAGAAAGATGAAGCTAGTTGCCCATTCCAAAGCGTAGTAGGTACCTATGGAGAAGAACGGGCAAGAAACTCCATGGACACTCTTTTAAATCAAAATATTGTTACAATAGAGTGGTTACATCATTCATGTTGTAATTATACATGTGAGAACGATGTAGAAAGACGTGCACGTTAAAAGCGTCCGTAATAAAAAGATAAAAACAATTATGGAATTAAAATAAGCCGTGGCAGCTAAGAAATGACCAGTGCCTACTGACGGCGCCCGTTCACGAACATGACGTATGGATCAGCACCATTCAGCTCAACCATTTTGAAGGGAACTCAATGATCCAATACACACGCCACCACCAGCGACACATTTGAGTGAGCATGACATACTCTCAGCCGCCAGGGCACATTCAAGTCAATGAAAGACGAACCCAGTAAGCTTTATAGTGGGTACATAGTGCTCACACATGTGCTATGCAATTATACAATACTATGAGATTGAATTTATACAATGCAAAGATAGGTTGTACAATCTTCATCAGCTCCAACACTATTTTCGAATGCTAATTAATTAGTTTACGCGCCCTTGTGGAGCAGGACCAGCCCTGAGCCAAGCATTTTTGTCAGCCATATAATCCCCCAACTTATAATATGCTTGGCTGTATAGTGTGCGTTTTATACAGGATTTAAATTTCGTTTCATTCAGTTGGAGTATGTGGGGAGGTATTTTATTGTAACATTTTAAACAGTACCCCATGAAGGATGAGTCTACTTTAGCCAGTCTGAAACCTGGTTGAACTAATTGGTCCCTATTTCTAGTCCTATAATTGTGTCTTTCACCTCTTTTACTGAAAAGATTTAGATTTTTCCTTACGTACATGATGTTTTCATAAATATATTGACAAGGTACCGTCATGATGTTAATGTCTTTAAACAGTTCCCTTAGAGAATCGCGCCTGCGGAGGCTGTATATTGCTCTGATAGCACTTTTCTGTAGAATAAAAATAGACTCAATATCGGCAGCCCGTCCCCATAATAAAATACCGTAAGACATGATACTATGAAAATAGCTGAAATAGACTAGCCTCGCGGTATCTACATTAGTAAATTGACGGATTTTTCTTACAGCATATGCTGCTGAACTTAGCCGTCCTGCAAGAGATGTTAAATGAGGACCCCATTGCAGCCTTGAGTCTAGCGTTATTCCCAGGAAAACAGTTTCATCGACAAATTCTAGTTTCTCGTTATTCAATACTATGTCACAATCACTACTTTTAACATTCGGTAAAGCAAATCTTATGCATTTAGTTTTTTTTCCCATTTAATACTAAATTATTAGCAGTGAACCAATTATGTACCTGCAGTAGGGCATTATTTACGTCGTCAAGATTTGATGCACGTCTATTTATCTTAAAGATTAAAGAAGTATCGTCAGCAAATAATACCATTTGTGGTTGGTTTTTAAAGCCTGCTTTTTAAAGCTGCACACAAGCGTATTGACACCAACGTGTATCCTAGGACACAGGACACAGTAGTGGTTGATGTTTGGACTGATGTTATGCCCAAAACTGGTTTGGCCTTCAATAGGGAAACTTGGAATGCCATTAAGTCATGGAGTACGGATTTTTGTTATTATAAGGACACTCGTTGGGATAGATCTTTAAAGAATCTGAAAAATAGAAAATGGCATGGAAATATGTATGTTAGTTATATCTATTAAAGTTCCTAGGGTTTTTATTTGAAAAAAATATACGCTGATTGAATTAAAGTTTATACAAGGAATTTATAGAGAGCTATTTCCTAGGTATCTCTTTCTAGGGTTAAGGAAAGAAAGGGAAATGAATAACACTGTGCCATCAGGAGTTCTGCATTCACTTCACTAAACGTAGCCTTTGGTATTAAATTGTATTGCTTTCAATTACTTGAATAGTTTTCTAGTTGATTTATTGAATAAAGGACTTGTAAATTCATTTTTGTTTTGTATTTGGTTTCAATTTGGCATTCTCCTTCATATACAAGTAGTCCGATTCCTATCTTGAACTAGCTAAATGGTCATGTTTTTATTCAGTTGACAAGTGATTTTTCTTCTGTTAGAATTAAAAGTTTTAGGTAATACTTAAAGCTGTTAAAAAGATAGAACACAAAAATGTTGAAACTATAAACTGTGCCGTAAGCTACGAAAAGGCTAAACTTTTCTGATTGTAACCCACAAACAAATAATCCGTTTACGTTATCTGCTTGTTGTCTATTCCATCTGTGATCTCATCAGTCATTTGTATTTTTTTTTCAATTATTTTCAATCTTAGCTTGCAATGGCAGTTTGTCAAAATATGTAATCTTTTTGAATTCAGTGATTAAATTTACAAAGAATTTAATCTTAAATTCATGTTCGATAAGTTGGAACCATGAATCTAAATCCAGAGCATTTAGCCCGTGTTTACATCTTCATTTTTATCCTTGTTATTTCTACAGTAGTTTATGCAGTGTACCAACAGGCCATGTTTGTAAAGAAACAGAGGAGAGACTTTCTTCAGAACTACGTAGAAGATCCTGACAATATCACTTTCACGGATTACTTGGACACAAAGTTTAGAAACAAGGTACAAGATATCCAACAGATATTCAAGGTTAAAGATATAATTAAAAAGCTAAACATGGAGCAGACAGTGTACAATACAAAGTTTGGGCCCATCAACAACGTTTCGCACATTGTGCTAATACAAGTCCACTCGAATATGTTTTATCTCCAACAGCTGTTGATGTCTCTTAGTGCTGCCAACGGCATTAATAAAGCGTTGCTTATCTTCTCCCATGATTACTTCAGTTATGAAATTAACCAACTCATCAAAAAAGTTAATTTTGCCAAATACGTGCAAATTTTCTATCCATACTCAATACAGTTGCACCCAAATGTATTCCCCGGGAAAGATGATCAGTTCTGTTCTGAAGGCTATGTATGCAAAAAGTCACTACGCAGAAACCCCGAGGCAGCTCAGGCAAAGCATCACTGGTGGTGGGGAGCCAACCAGGTTTTTGACAATATGAAAATTACACAGACGCAGCGATTCAATAATACCATTTTATTTCTAGAAGAAGGCGACATTGTGACTAAAGATTTCCTATATGTATACACACTACTTAGACATTCTAGATTGCAGCATTGTCCATTTTGTGAGTTATTGAGTTTGGGAGCACACGAACCTAAATTATCTAAGTACGACAAAAAGACTTATATATCGATAGAAACTTGGACAGATAAAATCCCTAGATCAGGGATAGCCTTCAACAGGAACATTTGGAACGCTTTGAAATCAAACAGCGAAGTTTTCTGTTACTATGATGACTTTAACTGGGACAGCTCCTTCAGGTATGTGGGTGAACAGAAATGGGAAGGGAATGTTTTTATGACAGCTATTGCTGGCACCAGAGTATTTCGTCTTGGGGAGTGTGCCGACTTTGATAATGTTTGCAAGGATCGCCAAGTTTCAAAAGTGGCATCATTCGTTAGACAAGTCGCCAATAATTTATTTCCATGGGGTGTCATTCTGGTTGTTTTCAATGAAGTGAACTTCGATGAAAAACCTGCTGGGTTGTGGGGAGACGTAAGAGATCACGAGCTATGCATGCATTTCACTAAAAACAGCGTGTGGTATTAATGTTTTTGAAGTTTTTTTAACGTTGTGAAAAAAATAAAAACTAATGTTATGTTGGCCATTGTTTTTTTTTTGTATAATCTGGAGATCTCTAGTATTAGCGTCACTGTCTGTAGACAGTGACGCTAATACTAGAGATCTCCAGATGCACTGTAGTGCACATTTTACTTATCACTAAACAACAGCAAGAATACTATGAACGATGAAAATGTCGTTTGCAAACACAAATCTTAAGGATACTCTAAGTCTAGATGTAGCATCGATCTTTGCAGTGCAGTAGTGGCTAGAAACAGCTGTTTCAGAGTAGCCGAGGATCTAGTTAAATGGCGTGCGATTAGAGACGCCTGCTTACCTTCAGCAGTTGACTGCTATCAGGCTGATGATGAAACAATTGGGTAGATTCAAGTTGTCAAGTTATTGATAAGTGGCTGTGTATAAATAGTAGATTATTAACCAAGGGGATAGAGCAGTGTCTTCTGTCGCGGGTGACGATTTAAATCGCGAGCGTAATGAAGGACTCGAGGTTTACTCCCGAGCATAGCGAGGGTGTAAAAAACTTAAATCACGAGCGAAGCGAGGGATTTAAGACGAGTCCTGAGTGTAGCGAGGGATTTAAGTTCACCCAAGACTAAGACAGCTTTATCACCGAGGAAAATACTCTACTTTTCGTACCATTTGCGAAAAAATTAACACAATAATAATATGAGATAAGCATTTATTAAAAATAATGACAATTAAACGTATTTTTAGAACATTAAACTATTTATAAAAATAAATTAAAATAAACTTAACGTTTATGTATTTGAAGAAAACAAAAACGCGGCAAATTCCTAGACTAATATTTTTTGTCGGAAAAGCAAAGGCATCAAGCTCATACGGCCTCGTCGGTTTTCGTAATTTTATTAATCATTAAATGCGTATTCCTTTTTCAAAAAGATGTATAATGCTTTATTACAAACTCAATGGTGTAAACACAGATGTAGTTCAGTATAAATTTCGGTAAGTAGGTATTCCAAATTTAAATCACATTCTCCCCCTAGAGGATGAATGAAATTCAGTACAATTTTCTTTCCCAGTTTTTAACAGATTAAAAATGACTATTGTTATGTTCGCTTTTTGTGGCATAGAATGTCACTTTTTTGAGCAAGTGGTACGAAAAGTAAGATTATACTTTTTAAAAGCAGGTTTGTAAATAAAGGCAATATGATAATAATAATTGATCGGGTGTCGATAAACACTTTTTAATTCAGTCCAGCATCTATCATCCAGCGCTGGATTAGAATCGAGAGAGAGCTAATTGGCCGATGCCCGATCCAGTGCCGATGGATTAAAATACTGGATCAATGTAAATCAGCCTGAATAGCTTTTTATCCATCTTAACGAAGCCTACAAATTGTATCGGAATGCGGGATCCGATTGAACAAGCCCGTTTTAATTATTGTTCTCTTCAGCGATCCCATAAACGAATTATTAAGGCGCGCAGCGGTCCGGTGAAATCCAGACTTCACGGATTTGGATTAACTGTTTGTTAAGACATAATTATAACAATTAAGAACATGGTGCTGGGTCTCTTTTCATAGTCATTTGCAGGAAAGATAGGTACGCCTAAGAGAAAAAAAAGCAATAATAAAATTAATGACGTAATTTAATCATCAAGACGAAACATTTAATTAATGAACCAGATGCTTTCATCAGCAAAGCGCATGCAAAGCTCGTGGTCTCGAACATCGCTCCAATCACCCGATTCCGTTGAATTCAAATCTGCATCAACCGTAACTTTAACTCTGAGACTCAAAGGGAACATGTGTTTACTAATCAATTTAGTAAAGTTATTCACGGCTTTCACTTTATCCCGCTCGTTGCAATCAACATCCTTGACGTCGCACTCGTCAATACGGAACACTCTGGGCCCGTCTATAGTCACCAGATAAATATTTCCGTCCATTTTAGCAGCACCAAGATTTTTCAGTGAATTGTCCCACTTTGAATCATTGTAGAAACAGAAAAGCTCTTTCCAGGATTTGATGTCGTTCCAAATCTTCCTGTCGAATGCGATAGCTGTACTAGGCATAGTGTCCTTCCAAGCTCCTATTGTTACCATGCTTTTTCTTTTTTTGTATTTCCATAACTCAGGGCCGTGTGCCGCCAAACTTATCATTTCGCAAAAAGGGCAGTGTACATTTCTTGCGTTAACAAGCAACCTGTATACAAATAAAACATCAAGAAGCACATAGTCGTTCGCGTCAAGAAATAGAATCGGTTCAGAAAAAAATTCCAAGGCCTTTAAATGGTCAAATATTTGGTTGGCTTGCCACCACCAGTGGTGCTTCGACTGAGCCGCTTCTGGGTTCCTGGATATCAACTTCACACAGGGGACACCTTCGTTGCAGGACATACGTTCTACTCCTGGGAACACTCCTGGGTGTAACTGTATTGAATATGGATAAAAAATTTGCATGTACTTTGCAAAGTTAATATGCTGAATGAGTTTATTCATTTTATCACTGTAGTAATCGTGTGAGAAGATTAATAACGCTGAATTGATGAAAAAGGCTTTTTTTAAAGAGTTCAAAAGCTGCTCTAAGTGATTCACATTGGAATGGCACTGTATGACGATAACATATGTTTTAGGACTGATGGCTCCCAAGTGTGAGTTGTGGATCTCTTGCTTTGTGTTGAAGCTTTTTATTTTTGGTCGAATTTTATTCATCGTTCTCGTGTATATCTGTCTGATCGATTTTCTTCCGTTTTCACCATCAACCTCATCTCTGTAATAGTTTTGGATAAAATCTCTTCGTTCCTTCTTTACATGCATTATGTAAAGGATCGTGGTTGTAGTTAATAAGATCAACAAAAGGTAGACACGTCGCGAATTCAATAGGCGTCTCATAATTTTGTTTAAAATACATTTAGCATAATATTATTTTCTACCTCTTCAATTCAAACCCAAAAATTGCAGTGTGAAGTTCACATCTTAAGAAAATGTCAAACGATAAAAAAGTACTCTGTGGTCAAACCTTAGAATAATAACTATAGTGCGTTTCATCAAAGAAGTCCCTTCGCTGTAATGTTGGTAGCGCTTAAATGAGTGCTGCCAGGCTGTGAAAATTATATTACCCAATAAATCAGTATAAATTGAAAACGAAAATTTATTTTGGTTGTTCTTTTTGTTTGGTCACCTTTCAACAAAGGTCTATAGAAAATTAGACCTTACGTGTAAAGATAAGTATTCATAAAATTAAACTCTTAATATAACCATAATAATTATTTATTTGCGAAACTTCTTAATAAGCTGTAATGATTAACAACAAAATTACTTTTTAAAATAACTGTGCTCCTCCAAAGGACCTACACCCGATAAAGCACTATCTCCAGGGACACTATCGTCTGAAGTATCTCCTATAGTATATCTAGTCAACTCCTACTTCTATTATAAATCGATCTATTTTGTTATTAACAGTTACTCCATTGTTGAAGTACTTATCTTCTATGGTTTCTATGTTTTCTTCTATTTTTACAATATTTTTTGCTTCCTGACCCACGTTTTTTTCAGCAATCCGCCTTTACAAAAGACTCCATATGAGTTCGATTGGATTCAGGTCACAATGATAAGGAGGAAGTCTTACAACTTTATGAACAATGGATCGACTTCGTAGATAGGTGGTTCTTTATGGTCTTTAATTATTTTAAACGGTGTAGGTAGGCACCTACGGGGTAGCAGCGGGGACTAGGGAGCATCTAGTTCTGGCAATGGCAACCCTATTTTATGACGGCGACGCGAAGTCTCACACATTCTAATGAAATTATTGGCGCTTTGTTACGTTTTTCACTCTCACAAAACGTTTTGACTTTCAACACCAACTCTCTTTCGCCACTTTTAAGTGTCTTCGGCGTGATTAAAACCGTAAAACAACTATAAATCTTGGAAAAACTCAACTAAGCCTACGATGCGTCTAGCGTTTGACGTTCTTGACAGTCAGGTGTGCCAATATAACGGCGAAGGGAATTCTTTCGTGAAACCAATGACTAAAGAAGAAACGCACAATAAACGTCTCAAGAGGTCTCAAGTGACATGAAAATGAGATTTTGACTTTTTTTACCATTTTAAAGTTTAACCCATGGATTTAGTAAGTTCAATATCCGATTATAGCATGTGATTATAACGTAGACAATGATGCAAATATTAAAGAAGAGTTCAAGACCCGTACGTTTACAATCTTAGCCCATTTACAGTACAAACTTGCAGGTTATGCTAGGTACTTAAGATGTATTAATATAATACTTATATTACTACTTATATGCGTCGACTGCCGGGAGGACACGTGGCATACGCTGGCAGAGTGTGCCGCTTGGGAGGAGCCGCGCCGTGCCCTCATCTCAGAAGTAGGCAGTGACTTGTCGGTGCCGGCCGTAGTCGAGTCAATGGTCGGCAGCGCCGAGTCCTGGGACGCGGTGGTCTCCTTCTGCGAAACAGTCGTCTCGCAGAAGGAGGCTGCGGAAAGGGAGAGGGAGATCTCATCCACTCACCCGGCCCGCAGAAGGCGCACCGGGCGTCGGCGGAGGGCGGACAATGCCCTCTGCCAGCCCCCTTAAATGAGTCCAGGGGCGACGGACTCGAGGACGTCCGTCGCCCCGCAAACATCAGGACCCGAGGTGGCGGCGCGTAGTGTTCCACGTGCGCCCCTCTTAGACGTCGCGGGGAGACAAACACCTCACTCCCCCCCAGACCCGAAGTGGCCCGCAGTTGCGGGCCGGCACTAGTCGGGGGTTGCGGAAGGATCGTACGTTCCCGCAACCCCCGGCGTAGGTGTGAGATGGAACGCCGGGGTGGTTTTTAGTCAGTAAGAGTCTGACAGACCCCGCCGCCCGCCCCAGGGCGGCGGACATCCATGAGGATTTTCCAAAAAGGTACTTAAGGTAATGACGTTATCACTAGCCCATTCCCAGCTGAGCCATTCAACGATGCTAACAAATATGTTATCATTCCAGGTACCTCTCCATCGGGGGCACACACGGAACCTTGGACTTTCGTCGTAGTTCAAGACCAAGAAATGAAAGCAGCCATAAGAGAGATCGTGGAAGAAGAAGAAGAGGAGAATTACAACAAGAGAATGTCAAGGCAGTGGGTGACGGACTTGAAACCGTTTGCCACGAAGCCACTGAAGCCGTATCTGTCTGATGCCCCAGCATTGGTGCTGGTGTTCAGACAGACGCACTCCTGGAGAGATGATGGGAAGAAGAGGATGCATTACTACAGCGAGATCAGTACGGCGATCGCTGCTGGAGTTTTGCTGGCGGCTATCCATGTAAGTTAAATTATGTTGGTTGTAGGGTCTCTGAAATTTTAATCAGCGGGATAATGCGTAACACCAAGTATATTTAAATGTTTCTGCATAACACTTACAATGGCAATGCCTTTCATTTTGACAGTTCAGCAACTTCAATGTCGATATTTAGGTTGTTGAGCAGACGCGTGTTTCAAACATAATGAATATTAAATATATCAATAATCAATATTGAGTGTGGTGGTATATTTTACAAAGACATGATATCATTGTGGACCCTGTCGGGCACAGCGAAGTAGCAAAGCAAGCCATTGATGAAGCATTGGATGAAGCAATTCTATCAAACGCTACTTCCATGTTGATCACAGAAATGTTTTCACATAATTATACAAAATCACCAGTAAATCAAACCCAAGACTACAGATAAATCAACAGTAGGTGAAACGTCCGTTAGTTTAATCAACCTTAGGTGAATTAATTGTAGTTGAAAAAACCGTAGATGAATTCTCCTTTAATGATTTCTTTCATATTCCTTATGATTACCCAAAACGACGAGTGCCGAGACATGATCTGAGGCCCAGACGTACTCAAAGCTAGAAAACATAAAGAGTTATAAAAATAACCATAACATAAAAATAGAAAACTCGTATTTTATTAACACTTTCGTGAGGGTTTGTTTATTTGTTTGTTAGTTATTACAAAAATCGGTGAAACGATCTTTAGGTATCTTAAACGGTAGGTCTTTTGACCATAGTTATCTTAAAAGTAGTTAGAATAAACTTAGGTATTACGTAACCCAACAAACACATCAGCATCAAAATGACAATTTATGAAAATATACACGACTATAAGCTCGTGCCTCAGAAAGCACGTTAAGCCCTTGCTCCCGGCTGTCATTCGTGGATCTTTGACAGTCGTGACAGGTCGTCAGAAGCCCGAAGGTCTGACAAGCAGTCTTACCAAGGGGTACCGTATTACCCAGTAACTGGGCAAGGCAGATGATGATGATGATGATGAAACACGACTATGAGCTTATACAAGGTACAGTACATTGTTGACCTGCTGCTTGGCGTACTCCACCATTTTGTATTTCTTATTCAGTTGCTTTTATTTCCCCTTCACTACCCAGAATTACCCCATAAAATTAGTTGTGTGTTTTCGTTGGGCTCGTTCATTGTAAACATGAAATCAACTGTAGATCAAAGCATTTATTTCTGGCGATTGATTACCTAGTCTTCGTAACCTTGACTATGCATATAAAGTTCAACCTAGAAAAATAATTTATTGCTTGGCTTGTGTGTAAACGCCTTGCTATTTTGGCTTTATCACCAAAGTAGCTTTGTGTAAAAATAATTATAATTTGGTGCAACAGCATCTTTTTGGAGGTCCCTGAGTCAAGTTTTTCAAAACGAGCTTCCTACGATCTTAACTTCCAATCATAAATGGTCGTAATTATTACCAAGGTCAGACTGGTGATTAAAGGATTTTAATCATGCAAATACTGAGGCTCCTAGGACGTTATCTAAAACTACAATGTGGAAGTTCTAATATAATTTGATAAGCTTGGCATATTTTTAGCAAAAGTATGTTACCTATCTAGAGATTTAGATGTAGATCTAGATCTTAGGATGCTTACACCGAAATATATTCAGGTAACATAATTAGAATCATGATTAATTCGAATTCCAGTACTGCGGCCTGGTAGCCCTGACCTCAACACCCCTCAACTGCAACGCTCGACTTCGAGACCTGCTGTCCAGGCCGCTGAACGAAAGACTGGAACTGCTCCTGCCAGTTGGGAGACCACACCAGGATGCCACGGTACCAGCCCTGCAGCGGAAGAGTTTGGAAGAAATCATGATTAAGATCTGATAGGATAATTTGTGATATTTTTTGTACATATTTAGAAAGCTGTTATCTTTGGTTTTTGGGTTGGATATCGAAGTCATAATCGATAAAAGATTTTCCCGGTTTTTGGGAATAGTAGCCGTAACTTACTACATAAGAATACTATTTAAGTTGTACATTATTTTTATCTGGGGATAAAGAAGATTAAAGATGAGTTGAATGGTTAGCATTTAAAAAACAAAAGAATTCATCAGTAGAAACCATACATTTTTGTTCATTGGGTACACTCATCCATGGTGCGGAACTTTCTCTTAAAACTAATGTTGATATAATAACATAACTATGTCTGATTATAATAGGAATATTTCAAAGACCAAGATAACAGTCATTATTTCCTGAACCCCAGTTTGACCTCAAATAAAGACTTCAAGTACACTACGTAGCATTACGTTTAGTAATTATAAATTTTGCTTGTTTCATTTATTCCACAATGGGCATTTTTCCAAGTTATATAAAATCCTACAAAGATTATTCTCCGACACCGAATTTTGGTTACAGCGGCCGATTTAAAAATAGCTGGCCATTACAAATTCAGCCATTTTCAAATGTCAACTACGCAGGAGATGGAGGTGTCACGGGGAATGATCGAGTAAAATAAATAAATAAAGTAAAATAAAACACAGGTGCACTCCGCTTTTCTTTCACTCTCATAATAATTCCAATGGGACGGCAATCTGACACGACCAGGGAGCGATTAGGCACAGAACCGTAGGTTTTACGTGCTCTCGAAGCTAATTCCATGCCTCATACTACTGAAATGGGTTGCTACTAAGAAATTCTAAAATTTCATGATGATGCGGTCACCTGCATAATTCTAGCAGACAACTATGTGGTAGGTAGGCCTGTATTTGATCGAAGCCAAATCAGTGTTTAAAGTCCCGTATTCGCTAGGAGACAAATCTGTAGCTACAATTTATCTAATAAAAAATGTTTATTTACATTTAAATAAATAAAATACGCTTACTTCCGGTAAAAATGACGCAAAGAAAGAACACAAACACAAAAAAGAGCATGTTGGGGGAAAATATGCGTCATTTCCTCGCAAAATGGCCATCGCTCAACATAATTCGCAGCATTATGTTGAGCGATGGCCCTATACAAGACAGAGCCCCAGCGCTGGTGAAGCCAACCCCAACAGAATTCTGAAATGGCTAGGCAGATGTTAATTCAATGTTACTTGAAATTCAAGCGGCGATATAAACCTATACCTATAGCTTACACATTTCCTTGATGTGCCAACCCTACCCGGAACTAAATAGGGTAGGCATGAGTCGTAGTTAGTGGAGACAAGCCAACGTGGGGGGATGAGACGTAATTTAATTTTGAACCTAGATAAATTAGTAAATTAAATTTAAATTGTAGTTAGTTTGTGCACTTCCTGTACGAGTAGCAATAAACACTTTTTCTTTCTTTCAACTATGACGAAGTGGAAAGATAGTGTTCTTTCACTCTTCTTTTAAAAACAGCAACAGTTTCGCAGTCTCTAATGTCAGGCGATAGTGAATTCCATAACCGCTCCGCGTGCACAGTGCAGGAGTAGGAGTAGAAGTCGGTGGAGTGGGGAGGGGACATATGGAGGTTTCTAAGATGCGACCTGCAAGGCGCAGCTGAAGGTCGGGGGTAGGAAAAACGCTTCCGCAGATAGGATGGTGTTTTAGGATTGATTGTGAAGGATGTTGAATAGCAGACACAGTATACGAAAGTTCCTGCGAATCGAATCGGGAGCCACTTGAGTATCTCGAGTTAATGAATACAGAAAAGAGAAGAGGAGAAAGAACGCCACCCTGGGGCACACCTGCGGAAAGAGACCATCAATCAGAAGATGACTCGTCGAGACGAACCCGCTGCAATCAGCCTTTAAGATTGGAGTCAAACCAACCAATGGTGGAACAGGAGAAATTAAAGATTTTAAGGATCCCTAGAAGGATGTCGATATCAACAGAGTTAAAGGCACTGCTAAAGTCGAGAAGTAAAGTAAGAGATTTGTGGTCCATAGCCCAGTGGATGTCATCAGTAACCTTCAAAAGAGCCGTTACTGTGCTAAAGAGGCGTTACTAAGTGGGCATTCGTAGATAGAAAGGAAGAAAGTTGTTGATTAACGATATGCTCAAGAACTTTAGAGAGACATGGGAGAATAGAAATGGGGCGGAAATTGGTGGGTAAGGCTGGCGTAGGAATCTTAAGTAAGGGGATAATATGAGCTTGTTTCTAGGCGTCAGGAACAGTAGGTACTAGAAAACAAGGAGAAATTAAAAATGTGGGTCAAGACGGGAAGTAGTGTGGGCAGGATAGGAGAAATCAGTCTTGAGAAAAGATTATCGTTATCAACTGCAGTAGAGTAGATATCTCAAATAGATATTTAACCTCAATTTCACTCACTGGTAACTCAAAAGATGAACACTGCGGCACTGGCAAACAAGGAAGTTTATTTAACGTAGTTGATTTGACGTGCGGATCAAAAGTAACAGGGGGAAGTGAGAAATGTTTGTTAAGAACACACTCGTCAGTGTCATTACTGGAAACGGCTGGAGATTTGCCAATGCTGACAGTTTTAAGAAACTTCCAGAATTCAGAGGAGTTACGTTTGTCGAGAGAGTTATAGAAGGAGCGTCTCTTTGCTTGTCTACACATACGCCTGTAGCGATTACGCAGCACCTTATACGCATTCAAGTTGCGCTCGGAAGGACAGCGTTTTAACCTCCTTTTGGCTCTGTCCCTACTTGCTATCGTATCCTTAACCCTTTGACCGCCACGTCAAAAAAGTAAAATCGTGCTCTCGGCGCCAAGCTATGAATTCATTCTTTAATACCTACAAAAGTAAAGGTCGAAACCTTTAAAGTAAAGGTCAAAAAGTTTTAAAGTGTCACGTTTCCGAGATATGAGCTATCAAAGTAAAAGTTACTTTGATAGCTCATATCTCGGAAACGTGACACTTTAAAACTTTTTGTCTCATACACAACTTGTTTGTATTGATTCCAGCTATCGATTAATATAGGTCTTATGCGTGGCCGCTACATTGAAAAAAAAAATTAATGGCGGAAGTTAATCCGGCCACCACTCGTATTCACTTCACTTCACTACTCATATTATAGTCATCTATGTATTATTAAAAATATTTAATAACAACGAACTACTCTATTGAAATAAAATCCGCGTATGACGCCATGGGAATGGGACTGTCAAGCATAGACGACTGTGGCGTTCCCGGCACAGACAATAACAACAGTGTGATCGTAGACAGAGAAATTCTCTGTCTACGAGTGTGATAGAGATTGGCATTACAGTCATTACGATTAATCGATAATCAACTAACACTCGTCTTATTGATAGTGCGTAGTTCAGTATGAAATGTTTTATTTTTATACTAGTGCAGAATTCAGAGTAAATTAAATATAACGTAAGTTGCCGTCGAGGTCGATATTCGTGTTATATTGACTATTACCTGCATCACTACGTGTCCTGTTATGGTGACTGTGGCGTCGAGGGCACTATGTTTTTCGAACTTTACGACTGGTTTTCGTTTTTGTCATCTTACGTTACTAAAATTAAAATCTAACGAGAGCAGTTCACTTCAAATAAATTACGAAGAGTCAAGGTACATAATTAACAAGGGAAATGAACAAAAAATGCTGTTTTATGACATTTATTTACGTATAAAATTCGGTCACGCTGTCGCGACCGTGGCGTGCTGGGGGCACATTTTGGTTTGTCGTCTATACACGACTGTGGCGGTCAAAGGTTAATGGCAGGAGTAAGCCAAGGAGCCGCACCATATTTGACTTTGACCCGACGGATAGGGGCATGACGGTCACGATCAAGCTGAGGAAAGTGCTGTAAAAAATGTGAACCATATCATTGATGCATAAGCTCTCCAAGATATCAGTCCAATCGATGCTACCAGCACCACGCAGTAATGTCTCCAGGTCTATGGTTTTCATTAACACAATGTCACCATGGTAATTGCTTAATGCCAAGTGCCAGGCTTGGTGAGTGGAGTAGCCCTAGCAGGTCATGAGTGTAGCTATTCAAGGAAAAACAAAACTTTTAGATACATTTTATTAGAAAAAGTCTGAACACAAACATTACGCTGAATTTAACTGGCACAGGCCTGACGAGCACAGTTGGGGGTTTAGCAGCGACGGCGGCGTTTGCGACGGCAACCAAGGCGACGTTTGCGACGACAGCTGCGCCTGCGCCGGCGGCGGCTGCAGCTGCGGCGGCGTTTACGACGGCAGCTACGCCGTCGCTTTTTGCGACGCTGACAACAACAAATCATTATACTACTCATCGATGTTCGCAGGCAAAACGAACCACTGCTACGTTATACACGATGACAAAATTGGACGTACAATTCTTTTCTACAACGCTTTTGGCCGAAAGTACGTAGCGTAATTCTCGGCAAGTGTGTCACTGCACTAAGGTGCTTGTCGTGTTAACGATGGCGTCATTATGTGTGCGGGTCCAGTGGCGCACGCACCATATAGAGTGCTATAAGGATATTTTGGCGCCTCAATAACATTGACAGGAAGGTGTTGGTAAACATTTGTGAAATTGTCACAGGAATTGTATCGATTGACAATTTTACATAACAAGATTGCGGTATTAGTTCGGATTTTGCGTGTAGCGCTGTGTATGTATGGGCTGCTAGTGCTACACAAATTCTCGGTTGGACATGATTCAACACAAGCCGGGCGGCATAATCAAATATCTATTAAGACGCCCGGCTGTGCTGAATCATACCGTATCATGTCCAACCGAAAATGCGTGTAGCACTAGCACCCCATACATACAGCCGACTCGCGCAAGCAACATGCTCAAGTGGCTTGCACCGTATTGAGGCACCAATAGTCATTAGTTTACAAGTGGGTATATTTACACAAGAGCGGCGGCGGCGGCGGCGACAGCACTTCTTGCGGCGCCGGCGGCCGCAGGCGTCCTCGGGCTCGTCGCCCGTCCCGGAGCGGGACAGCGAGTGGGCGCGGTGCATGCACTTGGCGCCCCCGCGCCTACTAGGGATGAAAACATACGTCAAAACATTTATTGCAATTATACCATTTACATGCACTTTTAAATTGTCCAGTCACAAACATGAGGCTAATAGCCCACTTCAAAGTGTAATAGGTTCTTAGGGAGAAGAACGAAAGCCTAAAACATCAGACGTTTCACTCGAGCGAATGTTCATTTTTGTTTTATTCCAAGTTCACATGACACCCACAAAATTATCTGTATGAACGTTCACCTGCTTCCTCTCATTTTATGTTTCGATCATTGGGTAGGCGAGAATGCCGAAAACCCACATCGTTGGATCGGTTCACTAATTAGTAAATTTTTCACTTTTTATTTCATTTGTGTTCAGATGTTTTCGTTCGAATGGAAGATACTGAATGAAAGGCAAACATGAGGAGAAAAAAGTGAAGCGTCTGATGTGGGCTAATCGACAAACACATGACGAGGCTCTGACACAGGATGATCACTTCGCAATGTTAAGACGACATAGTTCGCTGAACGACTAGTAGGTGATTAGTTATGACATCAACCAAGGCCCAGCCCTACACCAGGGCCCCAATTTGCTACGCTGTGGCACACCACAGCATCACAATTGCATGCTACAAAAACCAACATTATGCGACTTACGCACTATGCGGCTGATTAATACATAGCAATATCTAATCTTCCATCGGCAACTTATCGGTCCAAGACCACGTCAGATACTGACACAGGTACACATCATCTAACCCGTATTTTAAATACACGGTATATGGGAACATCGGCGCGCAAACTGTTACCATAATAATTTTAAATTCTGTTTACGTTATATTTTATTTTCTGCTTGAGTATATTTTTGAATGTTTTTGTTCGTAGGTATACCTATTGGCGTGTGCCAGCTGACTTATGGCAAATAATTTAATTTAATGTTTTGTGTTTCGTAATGTTAATTAATTACTTACTACTTTATAGAATCCTGTTCTTGTAACTGAGCAGACAGCTGTGCTGTTGGGGAGTTTGTTGCACCACTTCTTCCCAGATATAGCACTAGGAAGTGGTAAAGAGCGGGCGTTTTGGGGGACTATCTTATGTAATTTTTGACTTTCGAAAAGTGCTGATTCTCAGCCTAGTTTGAATAAATGTCTTTTGATTTGATTTGATTCAGCACATGATACCCCAACTTAAAGTATTACATAAGTAGGTTTTTTTTTAAACTGCTGTATCATACAAAAGTGCTGCAATACCTCCACGGTCAAAAGTGTCAGATTTTTTTCTTATAAGCGACGAAAAATTTCACCTTATGGGGTCTAGAACCATGTAGGTACTGAATTCATGGTCTTAGCTTACACTGTGTAAAAATACCAAGTCTATCAAGTAATAGTTACCTGCTGCTCATGCGATCTTCTTCACTAGCAGGGTGTTCTCTGGAAAAAAAAGTTGGATCAATTCCAAATATCAGAGATCGGCCATTTATTATTTTCTTGACTTGACTGTACGCACAGAGGGTGGGAAGAATTGTTCTAAATGTGGTGGAATTTAGAACAGCAAGTTTTACATTTCACCGCAACTAAACAATTTTATCTGCGGGGTATTTAAGCCGCTGATCAATATTAGATGAACAGTGAAGTGTCACACTGTGTCAGGCGATTTTGAACTACGTGTGGTGCACCTATTAAACTGCCTCAGGTATGAATTTATTTAAAATAATGATAAATATATACTGATTCTCCGCGCTCTTGTCCTTAAGTTCACCATCGTTTTTCTTCCTGGAGGCGGAGTTTGGTTTCTTATCATGGTAACCACCGGAGAGGCGACGCGCGGCTGCTGCTCGGCGACGCCTGATTTAATTGTAATAGCAAAGTTTAGATATCGCAACATATTGCCTTCAAAGCACGGGCAGGCGTATATATTTCCATATTTTTATTGGGTCGGCTTTTAGATCAAATTGTGATTGTAAACGGTATCTTGTTATTTGTTATGGGTATACTTGAATGCAATAAATTTTGTTTTAATATTAGTAACAAGATCAGTATGGTCGGCTTTACTAAACAAGATGGGTCACAATAATTGCATCGACCTCAAAAATGGTTTTCACGCATTATACTATTAATTATTTTATTATTTATCAGTAAAACAGATACAGATACGACATATTAGTATTGAGTACAAAGGTACTGCTTATTTCTTAAGAAATTTCTTCCAGCGGGCCTGCGAAAGGAGAAATGAAAAAGAAATGTAGACATTAGTGTGTGAGAACAAGAAGAGAAGAATTTGGTCCTGTGACGTCTCAAACTAGAATATTAAATATACCTACAAATTAAATAAAAAAAATATATAGTAGGTATACATAATGCTAAAATATAAACATATACAAAGTGGCGCGTACCTTATCACATTAAATTATACCGCGTATATATGTTTTTTTTTTTTTTTGTGAATCGATTTCATTAAAATTTTATATATCGTCTAAGTATACCATGTATCTAGTATACGTGGTATAATTTATTGTGATAGGGTACGCGCCACTCTGTATATTATATACCTAAAAAGATGTAAATTCTCATAGTTAAGAGGAAAGGTAATGCTCTTTTAACCGATATTTGAATTGAGAAATAGATATTTTAAATCTCGAAAGCTAGGCGGAAGTGAGTTCCACAATCTTACAGTCTACACGTTGCGTCGCTAGTGCGAGCGTAAGATAATTGCTCACGCAGGTAGGAAGGATAAGACGACATTGAAGAGGAGACAAAATCCAAGTGTTTCTGCGAAGGCGAACCAGGAGCCACTTCAGTTCCTTAGTAAGGTGAGAAACAAGGTCATACTTTCGCAGACCAAAAACAAAGCGAATGCACAAGTTGTGCAAGCGCTCAAGATAGCTTATTTAATAGGTCCTCAGTAGCATCCAAGTAAAGAAATTTTAGTCTCCAACGGCAGGAGACTTTGAAGGCATTTCGGCGAATGAAACGAGAAATGTACCCTTCGACTGACCTCATTGACCTGAGTACGCCACGAAAGATTGGGAGTCGATAATTACACCCAGAGCTTTGGCGGTTTCGGTATAGTCAATGAGAACACCATCGAGTTATAAAGTAGTGCAGTAGCGGTATCTTAAAACTCAGGGTGACGAATTTGCGCCCAAGTTTTATAGGTACATACCAAGCTTTTCACTAGTGCAAGAAGCTCTTTTATTGCCATCCTACATAGGTACAGTCAGCGTCACGATGTGGGTACCCCCCCCCTGCCCCCTTCAAAGTTAATTTTAATACAAGTGGGGTAACCAACTGATGCAGCCCACCGTACTACTAAAACAATCGTTTTTATTATTTTATTTCTGCTCGAGTACAGTTTTCAATGTTTTTTTTGGTAGGTATAATGGCGTGTAGGTACCTACTAGCTGACATAAGGCAAATACTTAAATTTAATGTTTTGATTTTCGTAATGTTAATTATTTACTATTGTATAGAATCCAGTTCTATTAACTGAACAGACAGCTGTGCTGCTGGGGACTTTGTTGCGCCACTTCTTCCCAGTTAAAGCACTAGGAAGTGGTGAGGGGCGAGCGTTTTGGGGAACTATCTTATGTAATTTTGACGTTCAAAAAGTGCTGATTCTCAGCCTAGTTTGAATAAATGACTTGTGATTTTGATTTCGACTCACTTCTTCTGGAAGTTGACGTAGGTCTTCAATCTGGCAGTGTATCGCGGCGCCTCGGTCTCGCTGCGCTTGCGCATGAATACCACCAACTCATCGTTAAGCTTCTTCTTCTTTTCGTCTTCGGGCTCCATGGCGCCGCGCGATATCCAGTTCAGTGGTCACCTGGCGAGACAAAGACCAAGGGCCTATTAATCTGTGGTGCTAAGGTAAAAGGGGATAAGTCATAAATATTGAAAAACGAGTTATTTACATAATTCGATACTAAACATTAAAATCTATTAAGGTTAAAAGGAGATAAGTCAGTGTTTGTGTTACAATTTCGTACAACTCAAATTGCAAATCGAGTCTAGTCAGGAAACAGCAAAATACTAAAAGGGTTTAAAGAGTTAAGTTTACTCATCTCATTATTGCGTTTATGACTTATCCCCTTTTACCTTGACATTGACAAAATAGGGTTTTTATGTGCACGGAGCCTTAACACCACAGCTTAACATAATTGACAATGCGTCATATTTGTCAAATAAAAACTTAAATAGATTTGGTCTTTGATAGGCGATCTGTGTGCGCGTTACCGAGACCTAATCATTATGCCAAAATTAAAATTCCTATTTTGCATAGATCACGAAAAAAAGCCTCTGTGAGACGTACAAAAAGTGATTTTATAAAAACTCGTTTTCTTTTTTAGGTTCGGGACCTTAAAAATTACAAAATTGACACATTTTCACTACAGACGCTGTTAAAGAAAGCACTAATAGGTACTAAAAAAAAAAATATGTATTGTTAAAACTTTTCATTGTTGCCTGTCGGGTTTCTGCTAAATAGGCCGAAAAGTAAATGTTTGTTAGAAAGATTTGATCCGATTGACAATACATACCGAAAGTTATGCTAGGCATTTTTGCTTTCGGTTCAATTCCCGGCATAACCAAACGACTTTTCGGAAATCTTTGAAAAAAAAAAGAAAATAAATTCGGTTGACGGGCAGGCAGATGACGTGTGCTTCATTTAACCATACATCTTTGCCGTTTAGTAGTTATTGTTTGTTTCTAGACCGACAAATCGTCTAGTTTTAGGTAGATAATAAGTACCTAGCAATAAATGGCCGTGTCGTCTTGAGGAAATACCCTATCTTTAGCAATTGGTGTATAATTTTATTTGTTTGTTTTTTAGACCAAAACGAGCGGTGTTTCAGGTTCTACTAGTAATTTTTGAAATTGAAATAGATAATCAACTTTTAATCATTTGAGCTTGTCGGAAAAAGAGCTATAAATTTTTAAAGAAGTCCCCCAAGGATTCCTAAAAAATTAAAACAAAAATATTCGTAATATCTCCTAAACTATCAAAAATCGCGGAACATACATGGGGATGGGGTATTTTCGGATTCCCCTGGGTATGAGGAATAATTTTTTTTTATTTAAGTACCTCTCTATTTGGACCAACCTGTATATCTGGAAAATAATCTTCAGAAATCATCTGAGTATGAAGAGATTATTATGAACAGAAGAACCATCATTTTAATTTAACGGATTGCGTGCACACAAAAATGTTGCAACTTGCACGTAGTAATCGCTCCAGCCATCATGTGCACAAATCTTTCATGCGGTATCAGCCACACACGGTAATAGATTGTGGTGATTTTGGTTTAGTAACGGATCTGAAGGTAGAACTGACGTTTTATACGCACCATGGCATTTACCGTAGGGTTTTCTCTTGTTTTGTTGGCACTGCTTGAAAAGGACACAAAAATACCTCTATCACTGGATATCACCACAGCACAGTTTCTTGGATCACCACCTCAAAAGTCTTCCAACATTTTTGGACGATAATTAGCACTTATCGATGTATTCCGTCTATTGTGTGACGCTTACAGAGAGCAGCCCATCCTCAGAGGCTGAAGAATGCGTGGCAAAACATTATGGGGACTTCGTTTAGAATGCGATGCCGATGCGGGAGGGAGACCTGTAACCACAGCCCAGGTAACTTTTTAAATACATACCCCTTATGTCGCTCGCCGCCAGAACATAATTGTCAGAACGTTAAATAAAAATTTTGAACAAAAAACTAAACCAATATAAAAATAATTTCCTCAAAAACTATAAAATATTTGTTGACATGACCGAAAATTTCTTCGTTTGAACACTATTGTTCTTTTTATAAAAAGCTGTCAACACTTCAGAAAAATAATAGGTAATCTCGCAGCCAGTTTTTTTTTTACAGTTATGCTTTTTTGGTAGGTCTCAGCCTTCATGGAAGCATTAGGGGAGAACATGAAAGTATCTAACATTGTCTGTGTGTTATTTATTCTGGTTCTCTTTGAATAAGAAAGGCATAATAAACATAAGGCAAGATATTAATTTGACGGTATTTCATTAGCAAAATCAGTGCTGAGCAAAGCATATTCAGCATATAACATTCCAACTGCTGGGACCCAGGCCTTCTTTCTGTGAAGGAGAGCGGGCCGTAATCCCCCCACGCGGGCCCAGTGCGTGTTGACTGAGCATAGGCCTCATTCTATTACCAATGGTTTGAGAAAAAATTGATTCACAGACGCTCTGCAAATACGTAGGTGATCGCAGTAAGCCATAACTAGGCCTGCTATGGAAAAATATAATAAAATTGAGATCGTTTTTTTTGAAGTACCTACATAATTTAATTCGTATTATCTACTATATTTATATTATCTGTAACCTCCTCTCAGCGTTTACGTATTCACACAAGAATTATTCTTGAAACGTCAGGCATTTAAAAATCAGCTGCTAAATCGCGAACAAGACAAGAAAACGACATTTTTAGTCCCTTTTTCATAAATGGGTTAATGGGATTGCGGCTCGGAAGCGGCGTGTTACCATTAAGAATGTATTATTACAACAAAATTACTTTTACATAACAATTAAACCTTAACACGTCGCATTAAAGAACATTTTTCTATGCCTACAATGTAAGGAATGTTAAAGTTAAAAATACGTGTTCGGAAACTTTCGTGTGTTTCCGCCGGCGATCGACAAAGCTCGGCAGTGCGCGGCCGCCCGCCCGCCGTACGTGCGCATACGCGTTGGGCGGCGCTAACGATCAATTAAATATTAACAGTTTTTAATGATATCAATAAATAATTGATTCAAAAATATACCCAATACATATAACAATAAAAATAGTACTTAATTTTGTTATATAAATTTAAAAAACAATAAAGTTTGTATACAGCTTTAAAATAGTTTAACTGAAGTGTGTAAGTGAAAGTGTGTAGTGATATGGACATATAATATAAAGTGTAATGTGATAATCCTAATTATGCCCAAATATTTCTAGACATATTAATAAAATAATGTTTCAATAGAAATCACGATTGTATCAAAATGCATTCCGTTATAAGTTGTCGTGCCGCGCCACCGGACGATGCACGTGTTTTTATTTTCATTTATAAATAGTCCAGACACAAACCGACACCCTGCGGCTGCACCATGACGTCATTCAAAGAAAGCAGTGACGTCACCGATGTCAGTCACGCAGAAGATGAGAAGAATAGCAAAATTGAACGAAAAGAGCCAAAAGACTTGGCCGAGTTACCGCCAAGTGGCACATCTCTACACAAGAGACGTCGGGGAGAGCCCCCTGTTACTCTCTCCGTCAAGTCTCCCCAAACTCCTTCGGATGCTGAAGGTTCCTCGCCATGCACGGCAGGCCCGTCCCCTCCTGAGGAGTACTGGTCTCTCAATGATGGAGAACTAACAGATCCCGGAGCAATATGCGAATCCATGCTACAAAGGCTACGAGATCAGAACGATGCCATTTCTAAACGAGGAAAAGAAGCGGCTCAAAACACGAAAGACACGGTCGAGGCTCTGGATCAATTAGAAAAATTACTGGAACTATTAGACCAGTTTGTGACCTTAAAAGAACATAACACACGTCTTTTAAAAAGGCTAAAAGACGTAAATCATTTGAAGAGACTCCACAGCGCCCACAAGAGGATAGACAGTGAGAATGAAAGATTGAAATCGGAAACTAAAGAGTTGGAACAGATAAACGAGGCTTTAGACGCGGACTTCGAGTGTGAATATGGACAAATAGCCTTTGATTCCGTGATGATGGGCAACCGAAGTATGAAGAGGTCCGGGTCAAAGTGGAAAGGTCATGCGAGGTTCGGAGGGTCGCTGCTAAGGAAGCAAAGGTCGAGGTCTGCAGGAGGAGATGACAGCGACGCGGCCCCTGGCACCCCTCTGAGAAGGAGGTCCGAAGGAATTTTCATGAAAGAAGTTGAGAAGTCAAAAGTTTCGAAGTGGACAAGAGTTAAAGCTGCATTTAGGTAAAATATTGAACTTTAATCAAACTCTCAGTTATTTCATAAACCTGTAGGTGTAAGCAGAGATCACGATGATTTATTGAGACGATTAGTTTATTTATGTCAGCATTATATTCCAATGCTTCCAAGCTTTCGATTTAGAGTTGTTCCCCTAATATACCTTATATAACTTAGGCTAGCGTAGGTAATGTATTTCCAACACAAAAATATTACTAAGTACATATAGCATAGCTTTACCTATAATATACTAAACCCTGCTTCGCACAATTTTGACGACATGACAAATCATCAAGATTTCTTTATGTTTTATACACGATAAACCTTCCGGAATAAATTCTCTAAAGTATGCAGTCACAAAGACATACCCGAAAGCAACTTTGTTCTGTACTACTTATGTATAGATTACAGCAGATCTTTATTGAGACTAAAGCTTTGTGCGATTAACATTTTTCTAAAGCGATTTATCGATTTAGTTTTTCAGACAGTGCCATTGTGTTATTCCGGCAGGAATTACTGAGTAGCAGCCTGGTGGATTTGGGCCCAGTTAATAGGCTCGCTATATTGTGTCAGTTTTCACCATGACAAGTAAACAAAACGTGTACAATACAGGCACGTTTAAATTGTCAAGGAGTCGGTCAGTCAGAAAGATGAAGCTAGTTGCCCATTCCAAAGCGTAGTAGGTACCTATGGAGATGAACGGGCAAGAAACTCCATGGATACTCTTTCAAATCAAACCGCAGTCCACTGCTGGACAGTAATAATAATAATAATAATATGCGTTTTCAAAGTTGCGCCACACTCGGTTCACCGCCTTCTGCACCCAGTCGGTACCCGTCGTTGTTCCATTTAGCTGGCCATCGAGCTATTCTACCCTACTCTAGTGAATTTGACTCAATGACTTGTCAACATACGATAGTTTATCCCTACAGGAACTCAAATTTGGAGTAGTTGCGTAGGTAGATAAAACATTAATCTAAGTAAATTTACCAAAGATATTGACCATTCATTTGTTTATGATTAATGGAGAGTGATTTTTTTAAAGAATCAATGAAAGTGAGTAATGATGCGGATTTATCTGAAGCGGAAAATTATTAAATTAGCTATGTGGCGGAAATATGTAATTTATCTCGGATCACTGTAGACACTGCAAAGCTTTTTAAAGCGATGACCTAGTTTAGTGCCATAGAAAAACAAAATACTTCGAAAACTTGATAGTTCACTGTAAAAGCGAAACTGGGCGAACTTTAATTCCTGATGAAACAACCCAAAAAGATTTTTCTCGACCTACAAATTGAACCCATTGGGAATTTAGGACCCATAGGTACTCTCTGAATTCTTATGAAAGCTATAATTTCTTTCAATGATTGGCCAAAAAATAACAACTAATCAAGAAGGTGATTGCCACAATCACCGTGAAACGAAAATTATTTAAAACAGATGTGTGCTTATAATTTTGTTTTGTTACATAGTGTAGTTGAAAGAATACGTATCACCGTCATTCTTCAGCTATTATCCCAATTGAAGGCTCCTACAAACTGGCGCAACACGTGACGTGAATCGCACCCGACACAAAGGCATCGCTCGTCGTGCGACTGGCGCGATGGCGGTGCCGTAGTGTCGCGTGTGCGGTGTGATTCTCTTGTGCTGTGTGCTCTTCCCCAACTTATGAAAACATCCACTAATGCATACTCTAAACCTACCTCACGACATGACATCGTAAAGAGTATTCTTTACGATGTCATGTCGTGAGGTATGAGGTCGTGGGGTTATTTATTACATTTTACCTAAACTACGAGTAGCCACCCCTTAGCAAGTCAAACGGGGGTTAATATAATATAGCGATTGATCATTTATTTTCTAAACCAATAAAAAGCTTCTTATAAAATACCTACTTAAGCTATAAAAGTACTATAGGTACAATTACTGAAACATTCACTTTATGCACCAATCATTTCATGTACAAAGTGATGTGTGAACAGATTTATAACTTTGAACTAGAGCATACGGTGGAGGTCTGCCCCGCTTGGGCGGAGCACCGCCGTGTCCTCGTGCAGGCGATTGGCGGTTGCGATCTCTCGCGTCCGGCCCTGGTCCAGGCCATGGTACGGAGTAATGCTCGCGAAGGAGGAGGCGGAACGCGTGAGGGAAAGGCAAAATTCGCGGCCTCACGTCGGGAATTGCAAGCCGACCTTGGCCTTGACCTTGGTGTGATACCGGTACTAGAGTAGTACTTGTACTATTAGTATTTATAATCAGTATCGGTACTTTACCGGTACCAAACAAATATTTCCGTAAGTTAGAGTGAGAAAACAGATATAGCAAGTGAAAAGGATAGTTAATAGGCATTAGAAGAGTAACTTCAAGATTGCCAGCCGTACGAGGTTCCTCGTACAAATATGAGATAAGTGGCAGGTACTCGCCAGGTACCTGGTTTTAGTACCGGTAGGTACTTGTTAGGTGGAGTACCGGTACCCGTCTGGAACCGATACCGAGGTACCAAAATACCGATACAGAACCTGTACTTTTGGTACCGGTTCCAAGCCCGGCTGCCGGTCTGACCTCCACAACCCAGCTACTCAGGAACACGATACTCCTTGGTAAGACTGGTTGTCCGACTTTTATTGGGTTTCTGACACTGACCTCTATTAAAAATAGAGGTCAGTGGTTTCTGACTACCTCTAAAGACTGTCAAAGATTTACGAATGACAGTCGTTATCAACGGCTTAACGTCCTTTCCGAGGCACGGTTTCAATATGTAAAGCAGTAAATTGCCAAAGGGCCAGTTCACAAAATCGCGCGCGGGAAAACATAAAATGGTTACAATAAAATTGTCGCGCGGAGAGTGTAAGAAATTAAATGAAATTGTTAATTATTCTGTAAATAGGATATCGGAATCATTCTGACACGTCGTATTATAAAAAATATATAGCTATACCTACTTATTAAGGTGAGGTTTTCGGGGCCTGCAGGCCTTTAAAACGTCCCGTCCTCCGTCTCCCCCAAATGCAGCGTGACGTATTTATTTACGACGTGCCGCCAACCATTTCGCTGAAAATCCACGCCACAGTATAAAATATTTACAGTAGATCAACTGAATTAGTTTTCCTTAGGTCCGATGTTTTTCCTTAAGTTTATATTTCGGTTCGGTTGTTTCGGTTTTCGGTGTAGTGAACGAAAATTATTTATTTAAATGTGCTGTGTACCTAATGGGCATTTTCACACGACAGTAACCCGAAACCAATATGTCGGCGGTTATACCCACATCGATCCGATACCGATACAATTATTATCGGTCTGATGATTTTGGGAAAAATGCCACGCACCAAACGACCACAGTACTAAGTATCGACATCTCGAAGTTAGCAGTGAGAAAAAGTGGTTTCAAGTGAAAGATAGTCCGTTATTCTCACTCCGTACTGTGTCTTTGCCGGTAGATATCGTGCCAATATCGGTGTCGGTTGCTGTATGCGGTTTTAAAGGTGACAATATCAACACAATGTGTAAAATCGTTTAGTTACTAAATGTACATATATTGATATTATCCGATTTCGTGTCGGTGTCGTTATCGGCCTTAGAGCATTAATGCTCTAAGTTATCGGCTAATGTGCTGTGTTGTAACAATCAACTCGTTTTAACAAAGGCAGAAATATACGCCTGCGCGGAGGTCGGAAAGTATCCCACGAGATCATACTGCCGGGATAAAAAGTGTGTGTGCGTGTGTGTGTATGTTTTAACCCAGGTCATGGTGTGCCAATTAATGTGATTGATATCCGTTCAGCGCAAATGTAACAAACAGACAGACAGGCATACAGAGTTACTTTCACACATAATTCATTCGCATTTATAATTTAAGTATGGAGTATACTTATTAAGTATTGTTACTGAAGGCTGCGGGATTCGACCTCAGAACGAGCTGCTCCTGACACGGACAACTGTACGTCGCTTGCTCCCGCGTCACTAGTCTAATTCTCTGTATATTTTGGCTGCTGAGACCAAAACTACAAACGTAGTGTACAGGGAAGTTTTATTAAATGATAAATGATTTTATTTCTGTAAGTAGGCTTGAACAAACACTTTTACACGTCAATCATATTTTTTATTAAACTAGATGGGGTCGGCGTTTCCTATCTGACTACTCTGAGAAGAAAGGCCGAAACAAACTCAGAGGTCACAGTCTCTTTTAAAGTCCAGACAAAATCTTGGTCAGATCATGTGAAAGCTATGTAGATCGGTGTCTGCAATGGTCTTTTGAGGAACGAACCACACAGATTGAGTGGACCTGTCCAGTCAGTGCACGCAATTGTCAGTAAGCGTGCAGCTCAACTTAGACTCAAGGAGCTCAACGATTTGACGAACAATACCAAAAAAAGGACATTTGAGTATTGCAAAATCAAAAAATAAAATGATGCTGTAATTTTAGTAAATTGTGGTGTCTTACGACTTCCACGCAAATGAAGTCGCTGGTAGAAGCTAGTTATGAATAAAACTATCATTAATCATTAACAACGTTTTAAACAACTCTACCATTACTGATATTTCGGACGCCAAAATGACGAAAATCGAGGATTTTATGCGTTTTTTTGTAGCGAAGCTTAGCCTTCGATTGACCCATGCGGCTTTTATTATTTAGCCACGAGCCCCTCATCAATATGAATATGATAATGTATTACTTTGAAATTCCTCACAAAACATTTAAATAATGTAGGTAACCTCACAATACTTCTAAGAACTCAGATATTTGTAACAGGAGGATATCCTACCCAATCAATATACTTCCGTTTACTTTGTCAACCATGTTGACGATATCTTCACTTCCTCCGACAAACCTTGAGATGGCTGGTACAGTACTGGTGCTACAAGATTTTGTATAAAAGTTTCTTCTGGTCTTAGTAACATAGAGGAAGTGGAATCACGAAAGTGAACCCTTCCCTACAGTATGAACTCAATCCATTTATGATAAATGATAAATGATTTTATTTCTGTAAGTAGGTTTGAACAAACACTTTTACACGTCAATCATATTTTTTTTTAAACTAGATGGGGTCGGCGTTTCCTATCTGACTACTCTGAAAAGAAAGGCCGAAACAAACTCAGAGGTCACAGTCTCTTTTAAAGTCCAGACAAAATCTTGGTCAGGTCATGTGAAAGCTATGTAGATCGGTGTCTGCAATGGTCTTTTGAGGAAAGAACCACACAGATTGAGTGGACCTGTCCAGTCAGTGCACGCAATTGTCAGTAATCGTGCAGCTCAACTTAGACTCAAGGAGCTCAACGATTCGACGAACAATACCAAAGAAAGGACATTTGAGTAGGCCGCATAAATTACTCAAACTGCCAGATCATGATTACGTTGAGAAAAATAAATATAAATAAATCAATGACCGACATAGTTCTCACATTCACAATAATTAGAATAATATTATAATAATCTTTGAGGACCATGTAGATTTGTGTCTGAAATGGTCTTTTGAGGAAAGAACCACACAGATTGAGTGGACCCGTCCAGTCAGTGCACGCATTATATTTATTTATTATATTTATTTGTATTCTATAACTGTATAGGACAGGTGTGAGCACTATGTACTATCCAGCTACCATTTACGGGGTAATGTCTTTCATTAACTTGAATGTACCCTAGCGGCTGATAGATGTCATGCTCACTCAAATGTCTCGCTGACGATGACGGTGGCGCGTGTGTTGGATCATTTAGCTCACGTTTAGCTCCCTTTAAAACGGTTGAGCTGAATGGTGCTAATCCATGCGTCATGTTCGTGAACGGGCGCCGTCAGTTGGGACTGGACATCTCTTAGCTGCCACGGCTTATTTTAATTAATTATTTTTGGTTTGTTTTTTTTTATTTTTATTTATATTTTCTGTACTCTGGACACTTAACGTGTACGTCTTATTTACATCGTTCTCACATAAATAATCATAAATTCAACATCAATGATGTAACTAATATTTACGAGTATGTAACAATATAATTTAAATGAGTGTCCATGGAGTATCTCGCCCGTTCATTTCCATTACCTACTACGCTTTGTAATGGGCAAATAGCTTTATATTTCTGACTGACCGACTCTTTGATAATTCAAAAGTGTCTGTAAATATTTTTAATAAATGCTTTGAGTTTAAGTAATTCTTACCTAATATTCCTTCTAAATCTTTGCTCAAAAGCTACGAGACCTAGAATCAATTCTATTTAAATGTAAATGTTGACGTTCAAAAGTGCCTTTTATTTGCCTATTTGAAATAAATGCTTTGATTTTGACTTGGACCATGTAAACCACCGGTACTATAAGATGGTCCATAGGCACCAATTTTTTTATTTTTTTTTTCTTGGGCTATCGATGAATTGTATTTCAAGCGGTACGTAATTATTGTGGCCTGTACAAAAATGTAGTATGGCATCTGCTTCCTCAAATTCATAAAAACTTGCAAACGTCACAAGCCACCATGCATTGTAGCGTGACGTTTGCACTGAGATACAGCGCCGCAATTGTAGTTATGAACTCTTGAATAACCCCAGCTATGTTCCACAGGTGGGAGAAAGCCACATGGCCCCAATCAGCCATGGGTGGTGCAGCCAGCGCCGTGGCAGCAGGAGCCATGGTGGGGGCCGTGGCTTTAGCGGGGTCCACTCCATCAACAGCCACTCTCGCAAACCCTGAACCCCGTGACTCTGCTAGTCTGACTCCTGGCAGCGCGTTGTCCCTGACTCCTAACTCTTCTTGTGAAGAGCTGAGGGCTGATTCTGGTAAGTCTTTGCGCAGTAAACAAGATTCGCAAATTAGTTTCCAAATGTGTAAACAAAAACGTGTACTTTAAAAAGTCATTTTAAAACCAACAGATAAGATTCGGTTTGCGCTGAAACTTCAACTTTTATGACTATTTCGATAGTATCAGTCATTCAACAAACTGAAAAGGATATGAATAGAATTTATCTAAGCCGCGTCCTAACCAAAAGCGATCGTCGCGAGAATAGCGATCGTCGCGCTCATAATTATGTCACTTTTTGTTTAGTGAACCGGAACGCGTGGTCGCGCCAGACGACGCCTTCCGGTTTTCCGAACAAAAAGTGAAATATGAACGCGACGATCACTTTCAGTTAGGACGCTGGAGTATGCTTTGCTATTTTACAATCACTTATGTTTGTAGTCGTCCACAGCTGCTCAAGTGATCATAGTCCTATTAGAACTATCAATAAAATTGTTTTAATTAGTTATAATCCAGCCTATCAGGTAAAATTTAAATTATCGGGTAGGGCTTAACAGTGGCTAGAATCTGTGATTGAGCCCTTAATAATAAACCCTTCGTTTCGTGTTGGCGTTTGTGCCGGTTTTGTTTAAAAACTTATGACTGACTTTTCAATCGAAAGATAAATCTTATCGAAAGAATAAATAAATTAAGGGGATTGTAATTTTTTCTATACATGATGGCAGAGACATCGTCACGCAAACTGTAACCTAATTCAGTACATGAAAAATTCGTTCTTTGAAATTTTTTGTCGGTTATTTTTTTTAAATATCAGCGGGCCCATATACATATTTTGACCGCGTAGGAATAGTAGTTGTCTGTGGAGCAGCAGGTTTTTTTTATAACCGACGAATTACTTCTACGCTAGGGGGTCTAGAATCATGTGCTGAATTCAGGTATACCGCCGTTTACCCGAATTTTATTTGCCCTAATATCATTTGCCATAATAGTCAACAGCCATAATATCATACGACATATTTGCCCTACTCTCATTTGCCATATTAGTCACGTGCCAGAATCATTGTTTCCCATAAAGTCACTTACCATAACATCATTTGTCATAATCATTGTAAGCCCTAATTATCACATGCCATAATTATGATATGCCATAACATAATTTGCCATCGACATCGGGTGTGTAACGGTTGTTTATATCAAGAGAAATTGGATGCAATTGGGACTTTAGGGCACCCCGACTCGGACAGGTTAGGTTAGAAGGGGGGTTCGGGGGGGGGGGGGGGGGGGGGGGTTAGGGGGGGGGGCATCCCCTTCGTGGTTATTTTTTTATAAACCACACAGAAGTAGGAGCCCCGCGAAGCGGGGCTCCGTCGACCTAGCCCACCATCAACCATGCACAGAAAAAAAAACCATGCACAGAATAAATAAGTTTATTTATTAATATTTGTCTAATACTTGTTATGCCATTTAAATATTATGCCATTTAAATATTATGTCTAATAATTATTATGGCACATAAAAATAAGGCAAACAATACTTATGGCATTCGTATCTTATGGTATCTAAAATTCGGGCAATTAAAAGTATGTCATATGTCTTTTAGGGCCAATGGAACATTCGGGCAAATAAAATTCGGGTAAATTAAATTCGGGAAAATGATGATTATGGCATATAATCTTCGGGCAAACAATAGACAACCCTGAATTCATGATTACAGTTTGCGCGTCGATGTCCTGCCACCCTGCATAGAAAAAATTACAAACCGCCTTAATTTATATGTTCTTTCGATATAAGTTATCTTACGGTGGCAGCCCTGCCTCAAAGAGATGTCAGCACCAAATGACGGGGTCTGCTAGGGCCGATGCCTGCCAAGGTTGCGGGAAAGTCCGAAAGGGTTACCGTGGCTCCTGGCACAGGCAACTGAAGGTACACGGGTGGGTTTTAGTCAATATGAGTCTGGCTCCCGCTCCACCCAGAGCGGGAGAAGTTATTTGATGGTTTCCCAAACACAAAAAAAGGGTGGCAGCCCTGTATTAAAGTAAACTGTCGATTGAAAAATCAAACTTTCATTCGGATTTTTTTAGAGATTGCTTTCCCAGCTGCAATGTTAAAATTGGTCCAACTTCTTCTCTTTGTTCAATTTTATTGCACGTGCTTAAAAGTCAACTTATCAAATAAAGTTCTGATTTACAACTTAACACTCTTGCGCATAAAAAATGAAGTGTTCTGAATCGTAAACGTAAAAGTTAAATAAACCAAGGAATACATAAACCGGTATGTATTCATGTAATACATATTTTCTATTTTCGGATATTGTTTATGATTCGTGAGAGTTTTACAGAAACATTCAATGTATCAGATGTTTAGAAAATCGGTTATTTGCGGGTGCGTATTCTGATAGCAAAAAGGCCAAAGTTAAAATACTACAAACAATTTGAATAATCGAGAAAAAGTCACCTAGTTCTCTCTTACTTACTCGTAAGTAAGATATTTACATAACCACATAGGTGGGTGGGTACATTCATGAGCTCAAGCTTTTTTCCAGCGAGTACCTAAGAAGAAGGATTAGTATTTCAGACCAGTATTAAATGTCTTTTCATCACGATTATCTATAATATATTAATATAATCTTTATTTACATAAAACAGATTGCAGTACATGAAACATGTGTACAAGTTTGGGTAGACTTAAATCTCTGGCAATCAAGTGGGTGACGTGCTGTTCTCCTTGCTAGGCTATGAAATAGCCTGTATTAAGGAGTAACAGTGCCGATCCCCTCTAATTACGTTACTACAATTTTATTTTAACAAGTTAAAATAAAAAATGAACAATAATAATTAAATACTAGTTAGTGTGCGAGCGCATTTGTGTGTGCGTTTGTGTGTGCGTGTGTGTGTGAGTTCGCGTGTGTGTGTGTGTGTATGTGCGTGAGCGTGCGGCGTGCATAAGTAAGGGGATTGGATTAGTGTGGGTCTATGTTTTGGGTAAGTGGTACAAATACAAACTTGTCATAACTTAATTAAATTAAATATTTTTTCTGTTTCGTCGTAGGTTTCATTTTGAAGGAATGTGCCAGTCTTTTTACAATTATGATAAGACAATTTATATATTTGGCATTTTTTGTTTATTGTATTGTAAAGAGACGGACCTAAATAATAAAATAATCTTTTAGTAAACGACAAGCGGGTTTTTGGAGGAGCACTTATTTTATCTTTTTGGCGTTTGGTAATTTCAATATAGGGGGTTATGCGGTGTTGCAACAGAATTGAGTGTAAAATAAAGTATTGCCGCACGTTGAGGACGTTGCAGTTTTTGTATAACTGATTAGTTGTATAAATTAGTGGACGGAAATTAGCCACTTTCAGTATGGCGCGATGTGCAACTTCCAACGGTTTAAGAATAGTTTTTGTAGCACCACCCCAACAGGGAATACAATAGGTAATAATAGATAGGCATAAAGCGAACTATACATTACGTATAATTATAGGATTTGCAATAATTCTTAAGGTTTTGAAGATATATTAAGTTTACGAACTCTGCCAAACACAGGACATTAATATGAGGTTTAAATTTAAGATTATTTTCTATGACTATACCTAAGTATTAGATTTCATTCGAGGAGAATATAGGTGCACAGTGGCATGAATCCAGAGTTTGAAAATTGCATGTGTGTGCTTTAGGTGATATTGGTGGGTTTGGTTGTGTAGCAGAACTGATCGAGTAGGTAATGAACTTGGTTATGGAGGTATTAAGTGTAAGCGTATGGAAATAAAGCCAGTTTAGCGCTACATCAAAGCCATGTTGTGCTTTGTCCTCGAGTTCAGACCATGTTTTGGCAGCGAAAGTTATAGCAGTGTCATCTGCAAAGGATATTATCTTGGCATATGCTTCCTTGTGGAACGCCATAGTAGATGGGAAGCTCATTGCTGCTGTAACGATCAATCTTGACTGTCTGGGAGCGATTAGTGAGGTTAGAAAGAGATCAAGTTTCAATCCCCTGACACCCATCCTCTCATGTTTGAGTAAGAGAGAACGAGCGGAGAAGGTGTCGAATGCCTTCGCGAGGTTTAAGAATATTGTTAGGACCTTTTTATTAGAGTTCAGGTTTTGTACGATATTGTTAGTTAATTCCTGAACTGCGTCACAGGTTCACTTGTTTTTACGAAATCAAAATTGTTGTAGTGATATTAGTTTGTTATGTTCTAGGCAGTATACAAGTCTTTTATTTATAAGACGTTCTAGTACCTTGAGTAAGGCAGTCAGAACTGCAATGGGACGGTAATTATTCGGCAGGTTCCTGTCGCCTCCCTTGAAGACTGGGTGAATGATTGCCTTTTTAAAAGAAGAGGGAAAGACGGCAGTCTCGAAACAGAGGTTAAAAATATGGCAAATTATGGGTGCCAGGGAGGTTGAGTATCTCTTTAGGATGTAGGGTGATATGCCATCCCAGCCAGTTGCACCATCAGAGCGCTTATATTGAATGACTGTTGTAATTTCGTCAGGGTCAGTAGGGTCGAGGACGAACGATGAAGTCGATGTGATATCAGAAGTGGGTTGAGTGACAGTCATTAGCTGCATAATATTAGTGTCAATTATATTATTTGCAAGCCTCTCGCCAATATTAACGAAGTATGAATTTATAGTGTTGCAAGACTCAATAGATGAGGATGACAAAGTTAGTAATTGAGCAGATGTAGGTATTCTTAGTTTTAGTAGTGTCAGTTACCCGTTTAATGGTGTCCCATAGTGTTTTTGGGTTTTTACTAGCTTTTTTAGTTCCTCTTATCTATAGTAAGAATAACTGCCGCACTCAGAGACGTCACTTGAAATGAATCAACCATTATTTATTTATTTATTCAAATCTTACCTACAACTACCATTATCTTTAATTAGCCACCATATCTTGGCACATGTATCCAAGATTGAAACGTTTTCAATCTGACATACTTTTGACTGACAGCGTTCCAATTTATACTGGTCAGTTAAAGTAAATGATTGATTAATTTTAAGTAACGACTCTGAGTACCGGGGTTAGGTCGGTCCAGCGCCCGCGTTGCGTTTTAAGTAAATATTATTTTAACTTAGGTACATAACCGACTTCCAAAAATCGATTCTTTTCACGTTTTCTTGTATCCTCATGATGCATAACTTTAACGCCAAAAGAAAACAGACATAAATACCATTCCTTCCTAAAGTGTTTCCTCATTTTCTTTGCCAAGTGTTTAAATGTTACACATATTTTTTTGAGAAAATGTCTTCCTCTGACAAATCACATTTGTGCTAAAAAACTGGCGGAGGTGAAGTCTTACACATGCATCTTGGTTTGCTATCATTTTGTAATTTTCTGCGACATGTGTCAAAACAACGCACTATGTATTTTTGTGTGCAACAATCATTATTACTCCGAGAGCTCAGAAGTTTGATTGAGGCCCTGTTCAGTAAAGGCTGATGCAGATAATTATCGGCGGGCCCCACCGCATTGTATTAAATCTTCTACATCACTTTCGTATATTCGTATGATCCATTGCACACTTCAGGCTCGCCACACTGCGCTTTTTTGTATAAATGCAATGCACTGCGGCACGATGCGGCCGTAGTGTGCGCTGTGACAGTAGCTTATTAGCTGATTTAATTAGTAGCTACAATAAAATAACAAAAAATAAACAGTCGTATACGTTGAGACTGAACAACCAAGGCTTTATGCGAAACTGGGCATTACTCTCAGTGGCTGGAAGCTTTGTGGCCACAGAGAAGAATATTCCGTAGTCTCCGTCACGCTGGAAGGTATAAGTTTTAAAGACAGAACCGTAAAAGCAAAACATTTTGGCACAAAACCGTAAACTACGAGCATAAAACGCGTATACATTCTGTAAATGGATGACCTTATTCTGTCAACGTGAGTCACTCCATACTCGACATCGGAACGCTCGCGCGATGTTCGCGAGAGTTGCTTTGATCGAGGTAGTGTAAACCATCGCGGGAGGCGATGAGAAACATGCCTTGGAGAGGTTTTATCTTGTGTATGATAAAGTACCTAGTTGTTAGATTCGGATGCGGTCGGGTGTGAAATCGTAGGTGTTGCTTGTCTATACCTACCTATTGTGTGGTCGTTAAGTAGAAAAGTTACAACGCAGTTGCTTTGCATGGACAAAACTAAAAAGTAAATTAAGGTAAGAAAGGAAAAGATGCTCTGATCTACAGACAGAAATATTTAAAAAAAGCTCGTTTTCTAACCTCCACCTTCTTCGAGTGACTTCAAAAAACGGTTAAAAAAAAAGTAAGAAAGGCAGTGTTTAATCCGCTTGCTGCAGTTAGCGGAAAGTTTTTCAGATAACTCATCCGGTATTTTCTATTCAATCTGAAACCAGCTTGGTTTTCTTCGTGAAGACATAAATAACGCAGACAAGTATTGTCCAGTTTCAGAATACTAAATCTATTTTATTTTCTTCCATGATAAACTCGTAGGAACAAAATGGAATTTAAACATGATGTAAAACGCTAACTTCCTAAAAAACAGGTATTGCCCACCGAAAGTTCCACGAATACCAGCCAGCAGCGATAAATAAAATTCAACCTCTACGTACAAAATATCACTTATACTATAATGACGCCTGACAGATGGAGTAGTCTCAATTAGCAAACCACTTCTAGAAACTACATTTGGCACAAAGTTTATCTAAACGTTTGATAAATTGCAGTACAAGTAGGAATGCACACTTTTCCATTCCCCGAAAAATCTATTCCTCAGACAATGTTTCCCGGATTTCCCAGAAAGTTTCCACAATAACCAACCGGACGATCTGTTCCAGGTACGCGCAAGAGTGTGCGGGACGACGGCGACAGCACATTCCTGCAAGCTCCTACGCAGGTCAGAATCAAATTGTATAAATACCACTGTACAAGGTTCCCTACAGTAGACTCACTGTTTTACATTATTGCTTTTGTTATGAAAAGCTATGCGTGCGTTTTCTTGTTTAATTGCACCAGGCATCTGGTCACTTAGGTACCCTTTGCGAAATCATCGTACTAAAGAATTAATTTTATGGAATGTTTAATTAACGCAGGATACACACTTACTTTATTTGCGTATTAATAGGTTTATAGGTTGGCTAAAGGCCGAAACAGACGTCGACGTTTGGGGAAATCCATTGTGTAAAGATACAAAATCAAGAATGTTATTATTTTTGTATGACTAACCTTTTCCCAAGAATATTTCCAAACAGGAAAATACCGAGGTTGAAAATCAATAAGATAGCTAATCTTGTTCAGGAAAAGGTTTGTTTAGCTGTGGTCTGACAAACAGTTCTTGCCGTTGTCATTAAATCAATACTTACATTTAAGATTCGGTTGTATGTTGACATTCGGTTTTACTTAAACTGTGGTACTCCTTAAAATAGTTATTGAAAATAGACCCATTGACGTCCGATTCAATCTGCTAAACGACTAGCGAAATTATTTATTATAATAATTTGTGGTATAGTTCGATCGCGAGAAGGAGTAGGCTGCGCGCGCATATGACTGATTAAATGATTGGAAGATTATTTAATCCACTCCATTTTGGACTTATCGAAAGAAAATATCAAAAGTTTGATATACATATAAAATTCGCATTTGCGTTCCTTAGTGTAGATGAAGCCGGGAAAAGGAAGCAAAATGTTGAATAAAACCTTAGAAAAACAAGATAATAAATAAATCAAAAGCCATTTATTAGTCTCATTAATGTTCTTTAAAATAAAGTATAATCATTATCGTAGTCTTCTAGAATTCTGAGATAATACAACTTACAAAAAAACTGCCCGTTTTGCCCTGTATCCGGGGCAAAATCGTTATATGCGAGGCATAATAGGCATACCCAGTCTTATACTCTTATCTAAGTCTAAAACCGAGAAAAAATAAGCAAATGTGAAAGTTCTCGTCATCATTATCCTCGTTATCGGCACAGAAATAGTCTGAACCAGTAACATACACGGCAAGTGACCATTCCCGCTCTAGTATCCGTGTAGGTACCAATATCCAGGGTACAGACACTCCATGTTTTCTTCTGTTTCTTTTTTTATTTTTTCTTTGTCTTTTTCTTCTTTCCTTTCTTCTCATACGTTAGTTTCTGTGTATGAGCTTGTTCCAGATTCTTTTTACAATGTGAAATGCCGGTGGTTCGTTTTTGTACTTGTGCTTTGGGTTTTGGCATGATATCTATAGAGGCTGATGGCTGTTTCCGTCTCCCCAAAGCTCCATACAGCACGTTCTGTCTTCCTTTGGTAGTGACGAACCATAATTGTATCCGCAGAAAAAAGATAAACTTAACAAAATTACCTGAGGCAAAAAAGCTCCGCCCGAAACGCCCCCGAAGTAATACTAAATAAAAGTTAACAGAATCGAAAGGATATTGGTAATTCGTCCACAATTTTTTCTAGTTATTTAGCCACATAATTGAACGAAGTAATAGTAGTAACTTAACAAATTAGAATTTAACACAATCTCGAATTAGCTACAGCACAGATTTAAAAATGAACTTACTCTCTTTCGTTTTGTCTACGAGCAACGTGCAGTTTCGCACACAAAACAACTTGTGTCACAAGCGCGAGGTCGACTTGAACACTATCCAACTAATTCCGAACGTCTCAATAAATTACTCTGAGAGAAAAAGGGGTGTCCGTCTTACGTCGGGGGCACGCAATGGCCCGGCTTCCCCTGACAAAACTGTCGGGGACGATAACATAATATAACATGACACGACACAACACTACGGACGACCTTTCGAGGAAATCAAATCTAGCAAGCACAGTTATGTTTCTTTTGAAACTATCCTCGGATACAGTAATAACGCATTTGTCGATTCATTCGGTTACAACTCTCATTGAATTTTATAGGTTTTTTTTTCACTTAGGTAGAATAGAATAGAATAATCTTTATTATGTACACCAAAAATTTACAGATATAAATGTAGAAATTTTACATAGGGTGATATAATGGGCGGTATTACATAGATAAGTCGGAATTATGTTTTATTCATCTCTTGGTGTTAAATCGAAACGCTGCATTTCGAAAACAAACAAATAAAGCTATTTTTAAATCTAAACATTTTAAAACAAAAGTTGTTTATAGATTTCTAGCCACAACAAACCACGTTTTGACGAAGAAAAATAAACAAGATTCTAAAAATGATTTCGATTGACAACCGATGGCTGAGCGGTCGGTACACATCCATAGGTACATGCACCATGGGTTCGATTCCTACACCGATAATATTTGTGTGGCCTACATACGAGGGGCGTTCTATGTATTCTCGGTATGAGAATGATTTACTAATGATGTGGGTGATTTGACCAATTAATGAATTAATTATATTATTTAAGGGTATAAAGGTAAAATGTCATATAGTTGTGATCATTACTTTTTTAGTTATCCTTAGTCAACGACAACTGGCGAACGTGACAATGTTGTAGAAAATTGGGGATCCTGCCGTTTTGCCGAAAAGATTTTGCCAAATTTTCACTATCCAAACAAATTTTAGCAACCTTTTTTTATACCAATGCATGCATGTTGCATGATTGGAATGATTTTAGTATACGCACATTTTATATGGTCAAACTTTTACCACAGAGCATGTAACTGACTTTTACTTGGCAGAATATTATCAAGGATAATGTCATTTAGGCATTTGGTCTATAATGAAATGATTTATTACAGCATACAATCTTTAGACAAAAATGTTATGTCATTTGCGTACTTCTTTGTAAGTTTAGTTTAGTACACAAAAAAAGGTGAAACCATAAACGCAGCATCCTACACATAGACTTTACGAAACTTACGGGAAGCAATTAAAGAGACATGACGGTGTAAACTGACCACCGGTGTATTGCTTCTTCACGACAACGCCCCGGTCCACACGGCGCGTATTTCCAAAGCTGCTGTGCACGAAAGTGGTTTTGAAAAAATTAACCACCCACCCTATAGCCCGAACCTAGCCCCAAGTGATTATTATTTGTTTCCTAATTTGAAAAAGACCTTCGTGGGAAACGATGAAGAGCTCAAGGCGGCGATAAATGCGCATTTTTCATAGGAAGAAGAAAGTTGTTTTTTACAGGGCATGGAAAAATAAAATTTTAATTGAGTTTACGTTTTTTTTTTCATGCCGATAAAATGTAATACTCCAACTCCTACAACTCCGCCCCTAAGACGACCCACGGACGCGATTCATTTTATATAATAACTAGTTAATGCTGTAACGGCTAGGGCTTTGCATATAGGTTGCAAAGGCTGCTAACTAACAGTTTAGTGTTTAGAGATAAAAGAAACACTTAGAAGGGTTCATACATAAATTTTCCACCGTAGTAGGCTGGGTCGCAGGTAGGGCCACTGATTCACTGTTCTGAGCACTCGCACTTAGAAGTAGGAAGGTTACCGTCTTTGGCTTCACGGGACCCCGAAGGGCCTGTCAGCACAGGGTCACCTAGAGTCCGGTCTAGTCTTTGGAAGGCCACAGTTAGCGTGCGTTTGGTAGCAGGCCGTAGGACTCCGAAGCGTGCAGTTCAGCCACGCGTGCAGCGCGCAGTTAGGAGCAGCGTGCACACTGGAGCAGCGTGCAAATTGGAGTAGCGTGTAGATGCCCAGGCTCAGCCTGGATGTAGAACCCTGGAAGGCGCGTTAGGAGGTGCATGTTAGTTGCAATGCGAAAGCAGCAAGCCGCATCCGATATGCCTAGCTTGATTCCCCTTTAACGGTGTAGGAGATCAGGATAGGCGGAAGCTCAACACATCACAGCAGTTTACAGGCAGAGAGTTTGTAAAGACAGCGTGGTGCAATGACAGATGCAATATGAAGGTTTGTGACGCGCAGAGAAAACAATGATTTTAGCAGATGGCTCGCTAAATCGCTTGCTTGCACAGCCCGGATGCAGTAGCAATACATAATTACATATTTCAGTCTCCGGTGCGCTGGATAAACTACAGCCGCGTGGTCTGACATGACAGCCACGAAATCAGATACTACATAGGTATGTGGTAGATAGGTGCCGTCCGATAAGTACCACGATAAGTCGCCCGGGCGACGGCGCGTTGTGTTCCACGCGCACCTCAAAGAGATGTCAGCAACAATGACATGGAACATGGGTGGGTTTTAGTCAGTAAGAGTCTGACGCGCCCTCCCGCTCCACCCAGAGCGGCGGAAGTTATTTGATGATTACCCACACAAAAAAAAAAGATAATATTAACAGCGTTTATCCAGTGCAGAGGGTCTGTTATAAATACCAAATTAATGATAAACTCACCCTAGGTTGAGGCACACAGAATCCTGAGAGTCAGGGAATAGCTTCTGCTAGCTAAGCAAGCTGATGTTTAAACGGCCGAGGTTTGAACATCAGCTGTCTGTTATACGAAAATTAGTATAATTCCATGATTTTAGTGATGTGTTAACAACTTACTAATTGTGAAATATTTAGCACCACTCGACTAATTTACCTTTAAGAAGCCACAAAACGCTACAATACATGTTTCACACATCGTTACCAACTTACCTTTAAATCCTTATTTAATCGTATTCCCAATTATCCGCCAAACTTTTCCTATAGCGAAAGACAGATTACTTTGTAGTTATAAAAGCGAAACTCCAGCTCCTAACAAGTTCAAAATCTTGCTGTTAACCCAACGTTATGGAGCCTTTGTGGCGTAAAGTGTTATTTATTTTTATAATTTACTTTGTCACCTCTCCCAATACTATCCACAATACACTAAAATAATTCACCCAATCTCGCAACCTAGGACGACAGCTCCACATCACCTTCACCAAACAAGCTCCACAAGAGTCCATGGGGCAAGATGAGGGACATCATCCAGACCCACAGAGAGTCTGTCAAGAAGAAGACCACCAACAGAGGGTCCAAGAGTTCTCCCGACGTGGTGCCGAAGAGACGGAGGTCTCTCAGTGATGGAGGGGACAGCGATGCACCACCGGCGCTGACACTGACGATACCTTCATCTGAGGAACTTGGTGAGTTTTGATTTGATTTGATTATTTATTAGCCTCGTTCTCATGGTAGACAAAGTGCAACAGCTGCTGGAAAGAAGTTGCTGGCAACTTTGCATACAGTATTTAATAGAGGGTGAAACGTTCCAAAACACAATACTTACCGTGTCCCACCAATTTATATATTCAGCATCTTTGGTCTATCATGACTATACACCAGCTACACCTGATCAAAAATTGTTTGCAGTTTGCACCACCGGCACACAGATATAATGTGAACTTACAAATTAACGAGCCCGAACGTTACTTAAATAATTAATTTATGGCTTTTACTGTAGGTAGGTACAACTAGGATTAGACAATAATAATATAATACATTCAGATCTATTTGATTATTTTATTTATGTGTAAAAGTGTTTGTACAAATCTACTTACAGAAATAAAATCATTTATCATTAGTAATAAATAGTTATTAAAACTATGTTAGTTCACACATAAACGCATTCAATGCTTGAAGAGCGGACAGTCATACACGGTTATTCCGTTTATCCACCTGAAAAAAGTCACTGCGGTAACCGCTAAGTGCTCATACACACGAGCGACACAAGTCAATGGTAGATGCAACTGCAGCCGTCGACGGCAGGATCCGCAGAAACGCAAAAAAATATAAATGATTTTATTTCTGTAAGTAGCTTTGTACAAACACTTTTACATGTCAATCATATTTTAAAAACTAGATGAGGTCGGCGTTTCATATCTGACTGCTCTGAGAAGAAAGGCCGAAACAAACTCGGAGGTCACAGTCTCTTTTAAAGTCCAGACATAATCTTAGTCAGATAATGTCCTGGAATTGACCCTAAGCCTATAAACTCCTTTTATCCAACTAGGCCTAGGGTGGATTCTCGGACATGCTGCTCGGCGTATCCACTTTAGGGTGGATTTTTTGGGGGGATAAACGGAATAACCCGTCATACCTGTCCGATATCACACTCATCGCTCACAATACCTAATTAGGTATTGTGAGCGATGAGCGGTTAGGTATTGTGTGGCGTGTGGTGTAAAATATTATTAATTAATAATATTTTACTTCAGTTTTTTTTACAATACGGCTATGACTTCAAGACTTTCAGTAATGAATTCGTATAGAATAAGCACTGAAAGTCAGCAAATATAATAATAATAATATAACAGAATCTAATTCGATATGTGGGTTGTAGAAATTGTCTTGAAGGTTACACAGAATATATTGAACATAGGAAATCTGTAAACAATCGAACATCCATATTGTTAACATAGACTTTAGCGCCAAAGAATGAAATGTTGTTGATGTTAGCAGTTCGACATTTACGAGTCTAATAACGATAAACGCGCTAAACGTTTACGATTTGGTTAAAACTATGCTCCTGTTTTGTTAATTTATGTTAGTAGTTGAACAGGCTATTTTTAAGGTTTGTCGAGTTTCTGGTGTGTCTAATATGGTACAGTCCTTTTACCTTTGATTTTGCATCACTGTTAAAATCACAGTGATCTTTGTTCTCGCTAAAATCAATCAAAACCAAAATTCATTTATTCAAACTAGGCTGAGAATCAGCACTTACATAAGCACAATTACATAAGACAGTCCCCCCAAAACGTCCACCCTTCTTACCACTTCCTAGTGCTTTAGCTGGGAAGAAGAAGTGGCGCAATAACCTCCCCAGCAGCACTGCTGTCTGTGCAGTTAAAAGAACTGGATTCTATACAGTAGTAAGTAATTAACATTACGAAACACAAAACATTAAATACAATTATTTGCCTTAAGTCAGCTAGCTCACGCCAATATTCCAATATTGAAAACTATACTCAAGCAGAAATAAATAATAAAAAACTAAAACGCTAACAGAACTTAACACATAATAAAAGTCTCGAGGCATAAAGGGCGCGCCCGCTTACATTTGCAATGCTGCATTGTGTCTATATACGCAATATAAAATTGCGTATGGTAGCTGTCAGAGGTAATATCTGTGAAAGGACTCTTGAAAGAGAATAGAAATCTCTTTGCCTTTCAAGGTTAAGCTAGACATACCTATTCATACTCCATGTTGTACATACTTACAGACATATACAAAACTGTTATATCTACGTAGATGCATGTTCCAGCCACTGTTTTAGTTTTTGTTGTAAACAGAGCTTATATTTGTGCCAATACAAAGTGCATCACTACTTTGTATCCGTTTTATAGCACGTGCAGCAATCAGAACAATTTTGATTACATTAGAATCTATTTTAGTCAGTCCCTCATAAATCATTTACTATAACTGCTGATGGACCGTCTCAAAATTCCGTATCCTCCACGAGTCTGACAAAACCAAACCATCAATTTCCTCTTCAGACTTGGTACCGCATATTTCGCAATCTAGAATCTGGGCTTCTTAAATTAATATCACTAGACCTGCAATATCCTCCTCTAAATAAAAAAGTGTCAATTCCACTCCTATTTCATAATCCTTTGAAGTTTTACCTAGTTATAATAAGAATATAATACTACCCTATTATTACCCCACTACAGAGCAAATGCTCCTTCCCATACAGAAGGCACGAGCATTGACCACCACGCTTGCTCAAGGCGGATTGGCGATTTCAGCCTGATATCTATTACCTACTTACCCTTTATTTTTTAAGAGTGATCAAAAGCCACGCTAAGATTCGATATACTAGAGTCTCATAAACTTAAAACTGGTTATGACTTGGTACGGCTGATGACGCATCTGGGAACTTGATGAGTGTTCTCTCTTCCAGAAACTGAACCCTCCCACCCTGTTCTTCGCAAGCAGCGATCCCTGGAGCTTGGGGCCAGACCCCCCCAGTACCGCCCCCCTCGGGCCTCCAAGTGGACCAAGGTCAAGAGAGCCTTTCTGACGTCAGCGTCTGCCTCAGTCCCGTCCAGCCCTAACAGGCATTCTGCGTTCTTCACTGATGCAGGTTAGTGCCTATTTTTCCTTCATCGCTAACCAGACCCATTGTACTTCCTAAACGGATAGGATCTTCTCATATTGTGCTAGCGCTTTACGATTCTAAGTAAATATCTAAACATAACTGGCGAAATGTGCGTGTAGTATAGCTGCACCCCTGCTTACCCCTCACGAGAACACAGGGTTGCTGTTATGTTAGTAAATGTCTGAACCTGAACGTTTTTGCATTGTCAGCTGCAGGAGATAAGACTTTCCCGAAAATATAAGACTACCGTGCAACAAACGCTTTGGCCTTAGATGTTGTGTGCATAGTTATATAGAAGTATGAGGATCAGGGAATAAAGTTCACCCATACCCTTATTAAGGGAAGATCCTCCGACCAGACGGGTGTCGTGTCTGGTGGGCAACTGCCCGACGATTGATGTCCGGGCGTTGTATATATGCTAGTTGCGCGGTAAACTCTACTTGCGCGATGCAGGATTTTGCGTGACGTCAGTGTGATGCGTAATTCGCGTGTGGTGATGTAGATACCGCTACAGTTACAGCAACAGCTTAAAAAATAGTCTAGATTCAGACAACACCTAAATTGTAGGACTAATTAGAAGATGATCTCAGCCACTATTACTCACATTAAGAGCTCATACTTATGTCGATTTTGAAGACCAGTTTATTCCGCGTCCATCACAATTTACGATAGTACGGAATATTTGCTATGCTCACAGTTTATTGCCACAGCTATTGCCAAGACCCAATTGTCGTCACTAAGTCGGTTCCACTTTATGTATATCATTAAATGTTGAAGTAATCTTATTGTTGATTGAGATGAGTTATGGAAAACTTTGCAATTGAACTGAATCTATGTTTCATTTGTAAGTCCAGTTTTGAAATACAACTGAATTTATTGCAAATATTTCTGCTTTATGGTTAAGAAAACGGTATATTTTGCAATCGTGCTGGTATTCGAAAATCGGCTCGTTTCATTTTCTTTCAGTTAACTGCCGCGGCACTGTAACTACAGACGAGACGTTTAGGTGCGAAAATATAATTTGATAGACAAGGAAATACTTACTGAAACGCAACTTGAACCTGAAGAAGAATCTATAAAAATAGGAATTTTATGCTTTTGGTTAATGATAAATAAATGATGAATGAATGAATGGTAATGGTAATGGTCTTTAATCACATTAGCATCTCAAGAGACTAACATCTTCAATAGGTGCACAAAATATCAAAATGCCCATTCAGAAAACATTAAAACTACGGCACACAGTTCCAACTTCCAATACCGCACAATACGTAACTACCCGCGTATTAGTAGTTATTTTAGTAATATTACTCATACATTAGCAGATCTGTCGATATTACTGCTTGCCGATCGCGTCACAACCGTCCCTGGCACATATTTGTTTCACACGATTAAGTTTTTGCGGCAAATTATACGGAAATTTTGGCATGGGCAACATTTGAGAGGAGGAATTGGTCGTTAAGGGCTTTATTAATAGTTCACTTCTTAAAATGCTGTTAAAAGAGCACAATGTGTTCCTAAACGACAGTTATTTTAAAGAGCGTTCTAGTATAGTGATTAGTGAAATACCAAGGAAGGCAGGGGCCTTCTGGGAGTGTCTTTTACCAAGGGGTATCGTGTTACCCGGTAACCAGGTTGTGGAGGTCAGATAGGCAGTCGAGCCAAGTAAAAATCTGGTATTCAGTTGCATCCAGTTAGACTGGAAGCCAACTGCAACATAGTTGGCAAAGGCTAGATAATGACGATGGGAGACTTTTTAAATTGACGACCATTTTGTGTGATGCGAGCTTCACACGTCTTCTCAAATTAACACCCCGGTTGTTTACGCAAAATACCGTCTATAAACAAAATAAATGTTTTGTAAATATCTACTACGAATTTCAAGGCAAGCCATTATACCTTATAAACGGAAGTTCATTTTAAATAATCCCAGATGTTCCCAGGAAATGATTAGCAAAACATTTTCTTTCATCGCAAGCCAGCTAGGAAATATTCGTGTTTACATAAGGAAATTGTACCTACATATAATATGTAGGTACGTTAAAACATGTGTCAGACATTAAATATTATGTCTAGCAAACAAATGTTCATAAAAACAAGCCTTGCGAAAAAAACTTTAATAGAAAAACTTAATCCTAATAATGAATGACTACTGAATTTTGAAACACCATAGTAGCCTATTGCTGCAACAGACCTTTACCTACCTTTTTTTTTTTTTGTGGGTGGGAAATCGTCCAATAACTTCTCCCGCTCTGGGCAGAGCAGGAGGGCGTGTCAGACTCTTACTGACTAAAACCCACCCGTGTTCCTTCAGTTGCCTGTGCCAAGGGCCACGGTATCCCTGTCTGACTTTCCCGCAACCCTAGCAGGCATCGGCCCTAGCGGACCCCGTCATTGGTGCTGACATCTCTTTGAGGCGCGCGTGGAACACGACGCGCCGTCGACCCGGGCCTGGTCCTTATCGAACGGCGAGCTGCCCATTGCTCGCCGTTCGCAAGCCCACGCCTACGGTGGCCGGGAATCGGCCTGCGATTCCCGACGCCCAGGGCGTCTCCTGCGGCGGCTTGGGGCGTGAGGGCGCGAATTTTGCCTCTCCCTCACGCGTTCCGCCTCCTCCTTCGCAGCCCTTTACCTACCTACCAGTATAAAATAGCACTGAACTTAGAAACCTACATAGTGTGGGTAATTAGTATCAATAGTCTGTTCCAAAAGAATCAGATGAAAGTGTAAACAAACCTAGTTCAGGTTAAATTCTTACGCAATCACTTAATTAAGGAAATTAGGCTTCAACTTTCAAAATTACAGCATTTTTACCTAAAATTACATAGGTAATTAATCTTCACCATGTATACTGTGTGAGTACAACCCTCACTCCCACACTTACACCCACTACTCACTACTCACATTCACCTACACACCATCCCCTACTCGCACAACACACAACTCCCAGTAAAAATACTGTCTCCATGTCATTCCTTTGTTTTTATATTTTCGTTTTTTCTTTTACTTTTGTTTGTAGAATTTTATTTAACGTAATACAATAAAATTATATAACCTGGGGAAGGGCGGAGCATCCTAACACAAGCAAACTATTTGCTTAAAAGGATTATCCCCATTGTAACTGTAATAAGTTAATTAAGATGATGCAATAAACATTCTTGTTTTTTATATCTCACCACATTGTTTTGTATAATGTTATTATACAATAGTAATTGAAAAATCATCCACGAGAATCTAGGTTATAATATTAACCTCAATTACCAAATGAAAAACATATTTCTAGGTGGCACTACAAATCGGCATCCACGAGTACGTTTTTTGATCCATTTGTTCACATTTTCATCAGATACTTTTGGAACAGACTATATACGTTTTCAACACATAGAAAGCCCACGATCACATCTCTATAAGCGCCACTCTAAATCCTAACGTTAAGTTGACATTTATGAGTTTTATAGAAAGATAAAAACTGTTTTAACATCTTTCACAACTATTCGAGGAAACGTATCTCTCAAATATCAAGGAAACGGAAATGATGATAAATAATTATAGTTAAAAGGTAGTTAAATTGATAAGGTTTTAGTGGAAGTCTGAGTTTTATTTCGTTAGTTATAAACTGCTTTGCATTTACAAAGCATTGTCCTAATAGGTAACAGTAACTTGGACGAAGTTACCGTTACCACAGCAGATTTTTCTGATAAACTGAAATCGATACAAACGAATGTGAAGTCAAAGTCAAAGATATTTATTGTGACCACCATGTTAGGCATACAATAGTTTACTAAACAATTTGTTATATTAGACCTAAGTTTATGTGATATAATATATTAATTCAAATAGACATTTCAATTGTAATAGAGCTTTATTTTGCATCAAAACATAAAAACAGTTTGGCACTAACTCATCACGAATCTGTCGGACAAAAAGTTATGTAATATGTAAATTGAATATTATATATTCAATTTCTCTTATTTGCTTAGGAAGCTTATTAAAAATTCGTGAGGACATTCCGAAGAAACTGTTAGAAAGTAGGGCTGTGTTTGAGGGCATAGGTATTACTTGTTATTTTGTTGGCATGCCGACGGGAGTGCAGGTTACCAAACTACTTATGTTAAGTGAAAATGAAACTACTTATGTTATTGAGTTTGTCCATAATTTTGTAACCTAATAATTATTTATACCTACATGGTGAAACTGCCGAGAAACCCAAACCCAGTAAACCCAGTGAGACCGTACAGTACTTCTCAGATAAGAAATGGCTGGAGACAACATTTAACAAAAAACAGTTTTGCTCCTTAAAAAAGCTACGCCTCTTACGTCACAGAAAAGGCGTGTGTGTGGGTGGCATCGACACATTAGCTCGCATTAACTCAATTACAAATCTTTAACAACCCTTTCATCCTAAAGAGATATAACAGACATAACACCACTAATATTTCATCCCATGACAGCAATTTCATAAACAAACGCAACCACTCCAGTTTTTGAGAACATCTCCAACAAAACACACATACGTAATCAAACCACTCAACATATGTGTACGTTCACGCATTAACACTTGGAAGCAAGCCAGAAAGGCCAACAATTAAAAAGGCAAAGGGCATTCACCTTAACTACCGAAAAACAATTAGAGCAAATAATTATGTCATTTGACATGATCAAAGAAACACGTCATGTTTAGGACAAGTCGTTTCCAAGATTTAAATGATCTTGTCCGTTTGATATACGAGTAAAACTTCGTAAGGAAACTGAAGGAATTGATCTAATTTTAGTGATTACATCAATATCGTCGGGTTGAAATTGAATGGTTGAGGGACTAGTGATGGGTCTGTCAATCTGAAAGATGACATACGGATGGCCGGACAGTAGATTGGAGATCATTCGTAACTAACTGAGCCTAGTAAAATTCTAACAATCGGAGTTACTGACGCGTCTCGTCCATTAATTACTCAATTCTAGTCAGCATCCTGTACCAAAAAATCTATGAGATCAGTCTTATTAAGGCGGAACTTATTTAGGTATACCTAAAATACATGCCTGATTAATCTCCAACAAATTCTACTTTTTTCGTCTGTAATTCGACGAGGCGAACTATAATTTAAACGAATAAAATTCAACCAGTTTTGTTTCATATGAAATAATCATTACACAAGCTTAAAAAGGAATCCTCAAATACATAAACACAGTCGTAAAGATCGAGATTACATCACAGATAATCGTTGCAACCAATCGTAATACGTGCATCCAGCTTCATGCGCAGTCGGGTAAACAAAAAGTGAAATGCGAACCGGCCAACGTTGTCTTAGCGTTTCCACCATAAACACTTGGATTTCGTAAGTATACTATATTTTTAATGTTTGGATATCGTCTGCATCGCAGATTTGGGTAAGAGATTAAAATTTTATCCGGCGATAAATTTGATTTTGCCCGTGCCAGTATTGGTTTTAGTGAAAATAAAGCTAACTAGGTCATACAACTGGAGAAACTTCTTATATTTGACGTAGAACCACTTTAACGGAATTAGTTAAAATTACGAAAACCTGAGAGTTACCTAACTATTTTTCATCTCAACAACCTACAGATTTGGCTAAACTACTAAAGTACGATTATTAATTCCAGTCAGTAAAATGACAAGTGCTACTGTCACTGTTACAAAAAAGGGTGACCCGCTACAATAGTGATGTTCGGCAATCAACAATCGACTTAGACATTTAGTCATGCTTTATTTTATTAGGTATCAAAGCGTTTTTTTATTGTAAATATTTAATACATACCGTATAATAATAAGGATTTTAGAAATATGGACCTTACCATAATATTAAAATTTCTCACTACAACATTATTACAAAAGCTGGGAAAAAAATGTATAAAGACATTCAGAGGAATTAACACTAGAAAGTCGGGAAAATACAAGTAATTTTATACGTTTTTATTCATTACGGTTGCTATTGATTCCTACTCCGATTCTGAATCGGTATATTCAGAATCGGAATCGGAATCAGTTACATTTATAATGAATAAATCCACATATTCATCTATGATGTGGTCGAGTTGGCACATTTTGTCTTCGACTTTTATGGCATGGTTGATGCACTGTCTCCAATTTTCAGGCGTCACTTCCTTCAGGCCTTCTTCAAATAATTTTTTTACGTCTTTTATTTTAAAAGTTTTATTGTTCCTGGCGACGTACCCTTTTGCTTGAGCCCAAACTAACTCTATTGGGTTGAGCTCACAGTGATAAGGGGGCAGACGCAGGATTGTGACACCACATTCAGCGGCCAACTCTTCCACAGCATAGCGTTCGTAATTAGATTTTTGTAATTTTACTATTTCTATTAATGGAGCCTTTATCATTCTAGGTTGATATTGAATTTGTTTTTCATCCAACCACTGAATAATATCAGCCTTCCGCCAGTTTGAAGTGGGGATACGCTCGAATTTTCTTGAATGGTACGGTGCGTTATCTAATACCAGCGCCGCATTTGGCTTTAAATTTGGCAAAATGCTTTTAAGCCATTCCTCAAAACACTCCAAGTTCATTTCTTCATGATAGTCCATACTATTTTTCTTTGATTCAAAAATAAGTAAACCGGCTTCTACAAAACCTTCATCACTGCCTATATGTGAAATTATTAGGCGTCGACCTTTGCCGGTTGAGCCCTTTAGGCCTGTAGTCAAACCTTTAGAAATTGGGGATCCATCTCAAACACCAACGTAACAAAACTCAACAAAAAAATAGCAAGTTAACAAGTAAGAAATAAACAAGAAATTGAAGAGGACACTAAACACTTCCGGCACCGTCGGAATTCGGGAGCAGAATGAAAAACAAAATGGCGTCCATAGCGTGACAAGTGATGACCATAGTGCTTCCAATAACCAAAAACAAATAATACTTATACCTAACAGTATTTTATGTAATATTTAATTACCTACCGTGTATGTCTTCTGTTTAATTACCGTAAATTATATTTTTATTTATATAAAGGCAATTATCAAATTGCCTTTATGAATAAAAAAAATGAAATCTCGACTAACTTTTAATTGTAAAAAGTCGATTCTAACACATCACTATTTATTTGGGACTAAAAACCTGCAACACTGGAAATGTCATTTTACTGACTGGAATTAATAATCTTTGGGTGTTACAATAAGCAATAATCGATGAAAAAAAAAAACTACAAGCATGTGTAATACAGTCTGGAAAAGTAGAATCTAACAAATTCTTTGGCAAAAAGAAAAGTTTTAGGACAAAAGAAAGAAAGAAGTTCACACCATTTGCCTTACTTTTTCTTATTAAAAACTCATACCCAATTTAAACGATTATACTTTATTAATCAGCCTTAATCTTTTTAACAATTTCATTAGCATCAACTGCTGTTAAATCCTGCTGTAACTTAACGAGTTTATCCTTAAAAGTTGAATCTATATCCTGCCCCTTTTTGTCAGTCAACATCTTTCTGATTAAGTCCTTCATATGCTTTGCATCTCCTTCTTTCTCAAGTATCTCTGATTTCGCTTTCTCTACTGTCTCTGTTTTTACTGAAGTGTCTTCTTTCTTATCTATCTCCTTTCTGGGTATATCAAGAACAGTAGCATTGTTCTCTTTGATATAATCTTTTATATCTTGCATGAATGTATTGTTTTTATATACGCAAACTCTGACGTCTTCGACCAGGCTGAAGGCTTCATCTTCAATGTTTCTAATGACTTCTATGAGGCAAGCTTCATGCATCGCTCCATGAGCCATAAGTTTTGTTAGGCTTACTACCCCATCAATTAACTTCGATGTTACGTCCATCATAGCAGATTTTATTATTGGTGACTGGAACGAAATAATGTTCATTTGAAACTGTGTTAATTTGTTTTAAGAGGGAGATCTAAGGGAATCTCAGGAGAGGGGACTAAGGGAGGCAATAAAGGTTACAGAACAATAAGAGTGAAATTGTTGCCTACATTTGAAACCGTTACAATTTTGTACAGCGATTAATACGCTGTGTAAAAAGCTATGGCTACACTGATTTTATTTATAACTTAACTTTACACAGCGATTATTGGTAAGGGGAAAAGTATAAATAGCCCAGCATTTCAAACACGTGCAATTTTCGACCCCAACATGCAAATCTCTGGCTAAAGTTATGTAGATCCTAAACATTCTAGTCTTTGGTTGATATTGAAGCATCAAAACACCACTCGACTATTCCACTCCTACAGATTTCACGAAATACTACCTCGCACTCTTAAAATTTTCTCACATTTATTTTTCTAACAAAAATGTATCAAATCAAACTATAAAATTATATCAGAATTCAGGCACTGAAAGCTTCATGGCTGAAATATTCTCGTAAAACATTCTACCGTCGTGTTTTACTGAATATTATTTGCTCTGCGACCGGAAATTAATCATTTTCCGTGAAGTTTACGACTTTTTTGCAGTTCCGACCCGAGTAAGCGTTACGATAATTGATGTGGCAATATCAGTTTCTCGGCTGTGTATACTGATTTTCGGCGCATGATTTCAAAAATCGTAATTTACTAACTTAATTACTCGACGTGCAAGAGACGTTGAGTGATAAATGGATAAGTACTATAAACAATAAAGTTTGACAATGACTCTTCAATAATAACAATACAATAATCCTTTGTAAGTTGCCAAAAAAATTGTATCAAGGTAGTAGGTAGCAGTGCCAATCTGCTAACCAAAGGTGCCAATTTGAAATTAAAATTGTTAAGATTCTGACCGGTCAGTAATGGATGACAAGCTGATCTTAGTTTTTTATTCATTTTAATTTATGATGGGTTTGCTCTTGACTCTAGTCTAGGTCAGTGGAGACAGAGACAGAGTCGACGATGGAGTGAGCTTACCCAGAAGAAGCCTGTGATGATTGTGACCAGTCTGAACACTAGGTAGCGGATTACCATTAATTAACCATGTGATAAATCAAAACCTACCAAAACATCTGCACTATAATTATTATTACGACACGACACGACACGTTTGGTGTAGTGGCTACAGTGGCTAAGTGTAGTCAGCGAAACCAAATGGTCCTGGGTTCGAATCCCGGTAGGGGCAAATGTTTGTATGATGAATATGGACATTTGTACCCGAGTCATGGAAGTATATTTATAATAAATGTATGTATTTACGAAAAAAAAAATGTATTTAAGTAGTGTATCTACCATCTGGTATCCATAACACAAGCCTTATAAGTGCTTAATTTGCAACTAGATGGTGCTGTGTGCAATGTCAGACGATATTTATTTATTTAAACTTTACTAACAACTAGCTGCCGCCCGCGGTTTCGCCCGCGTAGATGTCGGAAATTATCCCACGGGAACGTGCTACCGGGACAAAAAGTAGCGATAGTTCTTATAACATCAGCTATCTGTCATTAAAAGTCCCGTCAAAATCGGTCCAGCCATTTAGGAGATTAGCCGGAACAACCAGACTAACAGAAAACAGTTTTTTTTTTTAAGTGCCGTATGTACTTAGTAGAAGCTTTATTACGCATTTAGTAGAAAACAGTTATTTTGACATTACAAACTGACTTCAATTTTATTAATTTGTATGATGGAAAGTTTGCAAGTATAATAGAGTATGTAGGTACGTATTGTTCCTTCTCATTCTTTAGGCAAGAAGATATTATTCACAGCCAGTCTATAATGGTTCTATAATTTCCTTCATTCAGTAACAATAGAAAAGCGTTTATGTCTCATTAGCGACAGTTGAGCTAGTAACAGGTACATGCACACTGCTCCATAATATATAAAAGGAAGATAAATCCTGTACTTTATGATTTCTGCAGCTTTTCACTTTATTACGGCATCTTTTGCTATCAATTTAAAGGATAATCGCCACGATTATCGTCAGAGCCTGGATGTAGCGCAATTGCCCTCAAAATCCATAAAAATCAGGCCAAGGTCTATCACCTTCCCAAACCCAACTCATTAAACACACATTATTGCCCCTAAACCGCCATAGCATGCATCATTGAAACCTCACACTTCGTCTAAAAGTCATTAAACCACCCACCTTGGAGATGACGCACTTAATGACCTTCTTCAAAGTATCGTGGTCATGCCCACAGACCTTCAGAAGACCGTAAACCTCGTTCTTTTGCTCGTATATCTGGAAATTTAATTTAGTGTTACGCACCTGAAATTGTCTTTGATGTTAAATGTAATTGACGTAGGCTATTGATCTGTGTTCGTAGTGATGAATTCGTTTGGTTTTTGCGCAATTGATGGCTGGTAAATACTAATAAAATGTTTTGTTTATGTGCGTGTTCTTGCTTATGATTATGATCCAATTTGTGTTAAGGAAAAATTGACGGTTTCTCAGAATGTTTAAAGAGGAGTGCCAATTTTTGCCGTATGATCAATGCCGATGAATGTTGCGGCCGGTCTCCCCGATCATTTGGAATCTCTTTTCGCCGCTATTTCTATAGCTTCTAACAAGACTAGCATGTTGCCCACAAGCTATCAACATCCGCCAACTCCTGACGCCAGAGAACTAGCAGACAACCCGCTGATGTTATTCCTAAATTCCCAGAAATACTGTCCAGATTCCAGTTCAAACTATTTGCGTGGAGCACTGGGCGCTCGTGAACACCATCCATCAATGTTGTTTATGAATGAAGAAGAAATATTTTGTTTTTAGGCAATTCTTGCTACGCAAAACCTAGCTTTTACATAAAAATAAACAAAGGAAATACCACATTCCTGACCGTGTGTGAGCTGAATTTTCCAAAATCATTTCGATATGCGGATAATTGGACATCAGCCAATTGGATTCCAGACAGGACGGTTGAATTGATTTGGATGTTCTAGCAATGCGCTAATAGAATGTTAGTGATATTTTTTTATTTTGATTATTAAAGTCTGGATGTCTTTCATGTTTTAATCATCACAAAATAAAGAGAACAAGATGCGTTGATTGATTTTATATTTTCTAAAATCATGCAGTTTAAAAATATATTGGTTGAATTAAGCTTTTCTTTCGCGAAATATTCTAAAATGCCTCAAAACTTTCCAAATACAGTTACAGCAGTAGTAGGACTAATCCTAAAAGGCCTAAGGTCTATTTAAACAAAAAAATGTTCCAGCCCGTTGAAAACCAGACCATTTACACTAGTGAAAAGTTTTTCGAAACCATTTACGAGTTTCTTGTTAAACAACAGTAGTACTAACCAGACGAAACTAGACCTTAAGTAATATTATAGTCTCACCGGCTTAATCCCCAACCGGATCATGTTCTTAAGAGCTAGAACGCTGTGCACCGCCTGCGCAGGATCATGGCCAATCAGCGCGTAGCCACACACCACCATCTGATGGAGAGCCTTCTCTGCTAACCCTGAAGTCTCTTTCTGTTTCTGTTGTAGGCAGACTTCCAGCTAGTTGGAGAATGAAGAAACATTTAAGCAACTTTAAAATACCCTTCAAAGAATTTAGCTTCTTGTGTGCGTCAATATTTTGCGCAAAATTTATTACAAATATTTTGCTCATTATAGGTAACTAGCTGCGCCCCGCGGTTTCACCCGCATTAGTCTCGATCCCGTGGGAAAAACGGTAAAACTATCGCATATCCTAATCCAGGTCACGGTCTACCCATGTGCCAAATTTCATTAAAATCCATTCAGCCGTTTTAGCGTGAAAGCGTTACAAACAAACAAAAAATCTAATCTGTTCTCCTTATAATATTAGTTTAGATTATCAGATACAGCCAAGCCGTATAAAAATGTACTAGCGCTTACCTTACTTTACACTTACAACCTGTATACCTACACGACACGGCTTTTGGTTTCATCATCAACTAAATCAAGGTAATTTTATGTATCTTTCAAAAGAACCCTGTATAATTTGGGCACCCACCTCCTTTTCTCCATGAATCTTGATGACGTCTATCATTTCCTGGAGCTCACTCAGTCTGTCCTGGATGTGCAGCGTCCCGTTCTTGAGTAGCAGTTTGATCTTCATCAGCACCATATCCACGGACCTGGCCGTCATTTCATTACTTATTTAATCGAATAAACATTGAGCTGACTGCCAAAACTGCCAGGTCAAGAAGAGCCTAAGAGTCGAAGAGAGTTTTTATGTTGTGCATAAATGTTCATCTACGCAGTACTGAAGACTCGTCAGTACCTATTGTTACTAATTAATCGGCGGGCAATCTCTGACTGCATTACATTATTTAAATTGTTCAATAATTCACCGACATTCTATCCAAATTTTATTTAAACGTTCCCGGAAGGTCAAAGTGATCGAACGCACCGTTGCGTGTTCCATTTACCTCTACGAATTACAGGCAAACTTCATTTATAGTGCGTGCAAGTAGAAACTTTTAACATGATTGTGTAAACAGCATAATTTTGATACATTCATAACAGGTGTATCCTCGGCCAGAAAGTGTCTGAGCCTTAGCTTTTTTAATTAAGATTTTGTATGTTCAGGTTTTTATTCTTGTATTGATTATGAATTGAATTTAGTTTTAGCTTGAATGTTATAATGATTTTTTCTCTTTTTTTTTTGGTAGCCGTGTTGTGTTGTTCACACTCTTTCTTTCCAATCTGTTTTTAGAAGTGAAGACTTTTAATTGGCTGTCAGTCTCATATACTATTTTTTATTCTGTTTATTTTAGCTGTAAGTCTTCCTTAATTAATAAATAAATAAAATAAATAAATATGATGTTCTAAATATGTGTGTGTAATATGTGTGTGTTGTAAATATGTTGTTGGTGTGCCTTGCTTATATAAATAAATAAGCTTTGTGCAATTTAAATAGAGATAGATATAGGACCCTGAAGAAAATGGCAGCACAGGGTGGTCGAACACTGTTGTGCACTCCAAAGGTGTTGGAGAAAACGACTTCACTTTCCCTGGGGCGTGCTAACACAATAAATATGTTCCACAGACAATCTAGAACCACCTTTCGATGAGATATTTTTCTATTTCCCGCCACAAAGTGGCTCAGGGTTTTAAAGCCAGTGGAGTCTGTTCTGTCCATCTCAATGGCCATGTGAAAGTTTTTTTATTTCACACCCTATTCACCGAAAGCTAGTGAAATACCCTGGCCTAGTCTATACCATACTTAGAGAGACTTACTTCTGGAGATCAACCTGAAACTTCCTCTCGAGGCTCTGCAGCAGGTCATCGCTCAACTTCTGGGTAATTTCATCCTCTATGACTTTGTCCACTTCTTCTTTACCGATATCTTTTGCTTCTGTTAACTTTTTGAGAAGTATTTTTATCAAAGAACAAGCTATTTGAGTGAGGCAAAAATGTTGCCTTGATGAATTTTTTTTTGTGACGTATTCTTGTGTTCAAAATTGTTAAATTATATACCTACTTGTCATGTCAAAATAACTTTAAAGCAAACTAGATAAAGACCGTTGAAACAATGAGGTTCGACCTCAATCCAGAAATATTTTTAGGAAATGGGTATGAAAATAAACGACGAAACCAGAAACTTTCCTCTCATAAAAAGAATAAAAAAAAACTTACCAAAAATACGTAAAAGCAAATATAAATTAAAGCCACAGCCACCAAATCCCTCATAGTCGAATCACCGATCATTTTGCAAAATAACTAATCCAGAAATAGTCCGAACACAAATAAATCTATTACATTCGAATTTAATACAGTTTACGATGAAAAGTCGTAAAAACTTTATCGATATCGAAGTGTGAATAGGCTATTTTTTTATAAGTAAACCTACATTCGATGCAGACAATTTACTATTTCTATTTGAAAGACGTACTTTGAATATTTTTGTTGCACGCATGAGTTCTGTATTGCTTTTAGTGTAAAAAAATGGCGCGTATGCAATGTGCAAGACACATTGCATACGTGCCATTTTTTTCATAGAACTCAAATTCTAAGCATTTATTAAAACTAAACCAATTACAGGCACTTTGGAATTGTCAATGAGTCGGTCAGTTAGTCAAAAAGTTGAAGCTAAGCCTACTCCAAAACCTAGAAGAGGGTGGGGAATGGATTCCCTATAGAAGGTAGGAGAAACAGGGTGTAAAGTTCATTCATATCCCCATATAAAAGAGAGTATCCTCCGACCAGACGGGTGTCGTGTCTGGTGGTCAACTGCCCAACGATTGACGTCAGGGCGTTGTATACGTGGGTCACACTGAAAGTTTTTAGAAAATAAAAAACGGAATGATGTAGAAGCCTGTTAATATTTTATTGCTTTTCGAAGTAGTCTCCGTTCCTTTGTAAGCACCGTCACATGCGATGGAACCATTGACTGAAGCAGTGGACCATCTCTTCTTTAGGGATTTCTTCCACGCCTTTTTCAAACGCAGCCACGACATCTTCAATGTTCATAAAACAAATCCCAATAAGTTTAGGCCTTTTTTTTTATAAATATAAGTCACAAGTTGCCAGGTCAGGACTGTAAGGACGATGACTTACTAACTCCACACTTTCGATAGACAAATATGCGGTAGTCCGTCTGGCGGAGTGAGCTGGAGCGTTGTTTTGGTGGAGGAGGATTCTGCTTCTTGGGCGCTGCTGTTTAACAGTTTCCAAGACAACTGGTAAATAATGACTGACATACCAATCAGCAGTAACAGTCTATTTATCTTCTAGGACAATTATTGCGAAATGCCACATCCGTCCAAAGAATGAGGCAATCATCTTTTTTCCTTGCCATCTGCCCTTCTTTACTTATGTCGGAAAATCTTCCGAATGGAAAAATCCATTGCCCAGGTTGTGTTTTGGTTTCGGGTTCGTAAGAAGATATCCAGCTTTTATCCCCTGTAAATATATCATATACAGCATTCAAGTCACCTCCTTCACACTTTTTAAGCATTGAACGGCACCAATCCAAACGACGGCGTTTTTGACCTTCCGTCAAATTAAAAGGTATCCATCTAATACAAAGCTTTCTGACGCCTAAATGTTCATGCAAGACTTTTTGTACTTGACTCATACCAATGCCTAAAGCTGCCCGAATCTGTTGATATGTCACCCATCTATCTATCAGCTTCTATCATTAGCTGCACAGCACTCACGTTATCTTCAGTAGTCGCCGTATAATGACGTCCTTCTCGCGAATCATCAGTGAGTTTGCTTCGACTACGTTTAAAGTCATTAAACCAGTTGTAAACAATGGCACGGGATGGGGCTTCGTCATGAAATGCTAATCGATGCATACCCTAACATTGTTTAAGTAGATAACTTAGTAAGACCGCAACGAAAAATATATCATTGAACGAAAATTCTCTGTAGTCAAATCCATTTCGACGCACGACAGTAGGCCAATTCTCGTACTTAAAAAACGTTTAACAAGTCGCAATCTCATCTCAGCGACAATCAATGTCAGAAACCTGTCAAAAATGTATGTAAATTGATTGTAATTTTGACAGACTGAGATTAGAATGCGAACGGTCTTAAAAATACGGGAATTGCCCCTCAGATACTTTTTAAATTGCCGCCAATTTGTAAAAAACAAATGACATATGAATTCATTACACATCTATATATTCCCAAACAGTTCCTAATTCGAAAAACTAAATACTTTTTTCATTGGCTGCTTTTCTTACTGGCCTGTTCTAAAAACTTTCAGTGTGACCCCCGTATATGATAGTTGCGCGGTAAACTCTGCTTGCCCGATCCAGGATGTTGCGTGACGTCAGTGTGATGCGTAGTTCGCATGTAGCGATGTAGATACCGCTACATCCCCATCCTAGAACCCCTTTGACACTATTTTAAATCAATATATTACAAAATCATGGGCTTTTAAAATGTAATGATTTACTTAGGTACTGCACAAACACTTTAGTAATACCTAATAACAATATATCGTGCTTAATAGTCATAGGAAAAGACAAAAAAATAACACAATAATTTAATAACAACAAATTACAATCATGACCGCTTGGGTCAACTCACGGCCTGTATTTACACGGCTTGTGTTTAGATCGTCGGCAGCGTCGGTCTATATCCTGAAAGTTTTAAAAATATACCCGATTTCTATGATAACACATAACTTGTAATCCCCGAAGAGGAAGGCAGAGCTGTAGGCACATAGCACATCAAGCCAAGTAATGATGGATACTGGAACAGGCTGGATGCGAAAGGTGGAGGACAGGGTGTTGTGGCGCAGCCTGGGAGAGGCCTATGTCCAGCAGTAGACTACAATAGGCTGAGTTGATTGACACCTCTATCATTTTGTTCCTAATTGGATCGTGAATTAATAAATGATTTTAAGGTTAATTAATAACATTTATATGATGGAGCTGGTCTGGGGAAGTACTCCACCGTAGCCATTTTTGCCACCAAGCAGCGTTGGTGTGTACTGCTATAAAGGGTAAGGGTTCTGAAGTAACTAGTGGCACATGAGACATTTCAGTTTTGCCTCTGAGATGGCAACGCATCCTAGATGTCTCTTTGCAACTATCCTAGAAGACGGTGACCACTTACCATCGGGCGGGCAGTCAGCTTGTGTGCCATCGAATACAAAACTACTTAATGGTTTTTGTATTTGCCAGAATAACTTACATCACAACAAATGGAACGACACAAGTCTTCGTTGTCCACAGATCCCAAGAACCGATAGAGCTGTGGAAATATTTAGTTTTATTTAGAAGAGAAAGAAAAGGGCAGGCTCACGACAGTGAATGCAAAAATAGTTTATTATGTGATGTTATTTAAATGTTACTTTTCTAGAGAGGTTATGGTAACCTCAATTGGTCCCGTAATTTATCAGTCTTTAGTGAACGTATTGAATACAGCTCTTTAATGGCTTAAACTATATTAAAACTCAAGATAGTCCTTCAACGTAGCCCGCAAAATTCAAAATTTTATACGTTTTATGCAAATTGCAGCGCTGTTTTACGTTATGTGTTGATCAAAATTACATAAGCGGCCATCATGTTAAAATAATTACTGAACTATAGTCATTTAAACATCAATATTAATCTGAATATTATAGTTGCTGCAAGTAAGACTATTTCACGACAATATGACTTAAATTATTGGTCATTTAAATGAATACAAAAATCATAAATAAAAATTATTTCGCGGACTAGATGGATCCCGCTTACACCGGCACTGTTAGAAAAGCCTACTTATGTACATCGCTCGTCCCTATTTGGAGGACGTACATTAGGGATACGGAAAGCAATTAAATCATTCTGTCATTTTTTGGATGTTGAATTTGAGAATTTTTTTGAGTACACTAGACATACCTGCAATTTGCCTTCGTACAGCGAGTTCAATACGAAATTTAGACTTTGATTATAAGTCTCTGCGAATACACGTCCTACACTGCAAAGAAATATATTTCATAATTAACACGAGACGCAAAACCTTATGAGATTCCATCACAGTGTACACGCCTCTTTTCGTATAAAATACGACAGAGCGTTGATCTCTCGGTATGCTCACTCATGCTCGAATTCAGAACGTTGCGGTTAAATTATAACGGTCTTTAAAGAGAGTAGATAAAGTCACAGCAGTACAAGTGACTATAGCCAGGTTTATAAAAGGATGTGGGGCTCCAAGACTATAAGTCAAAGATCAAAGTTATCTTTAACTTGAAATAAATAAATATTCTGCTGAATACAACACATATTGAGTTTGAAGACTGTGGTGGCCGCCACATAGCTTCCGCAGTTTTCCGTCGAATGGGGTCACTGAAACGTTATTTATGAAGTTTCCCAGAGCGTTTTTTGACATCGTAACGTCAAACCCAGGTGCCATAATTTTTATGAAGACCGTCACTGTCGTCGTTATGTGGCGGTCACCGCTGTCGTAGGAAAACCCAAGCTTTAATTTCATTTAGTAAAATCTAATATACTTACTGTAAGAACGTTTTGTAAAAGTCACACAGACAGCACATTGCCGAAGAATTGTCGTCCCATATTGTCAACAGCCTTGATTTAGCAGTACAATCCGGCCCACAGTATGTGAATCTTCCTAGAGGTACGTACTGAAATAATAAAAGGATGCCTAGGTACTGTACCAGCTACGTTAAACGAATGTACAGATTAATGGGCTTCTCCGGCTTGGCTTAGTAAGACCACCTCCACATGCTATCCATCTGATGAGCTTTACACAACTTGACCAGGCTTCAAACTCCAGATCTCTACTTAATAAAAATCTTGTTTTTTCTTTCATTCACTGTCAGACGCAAGCCTAAACGACTGGGATTGAAGCGTGAAATTTTGCGCAAGAGTTCCTTATATGTATGTATAACAAAAGTCGGCATTAGAAAGTTCATTCCCTAAAAGGGTTGAGAGGTTGTAAATAGGGGTTGAAACTTTGTATGGAAGTTCGTCATTCTTGCAATAAGTATCGGGCGCACGGCTCGTTGTTTTATAACACAACATAATTTAAAACCAAAAACACTTAGCCCGACCTGCAGATCGAACCCAGACCCAAGAATTCGTGCTCAATAGTCACGCTGGCCATCAAATAAAAAAAAAGTTTTTTTCTGAACTGATCAGGAACCAGCCCTGCGGCTCTGTCTCGCATAGTGTCACAGCACATTGCTGAGCAATATCGGTTTTGCGTGGATGTGACGCATATTTTCCCCAACTTGCTCTCATTGTGTTTGTGCTATAATTTTAATTCTTTATCCGTCAAATTTAGAGCAACTACATGCAGGGTGACAGGGACAGCGACGCGCAACCTGTCACGATGGATTCAGTACATGATTCTGGAATGGACCCTATGTTGAAATTTTTCGTCGGTTATAAAAGAAAAATACTGCCACCCTTTCTTTCTTTCAACTCACCAATATTATTGTAGAAACACTAAGGAACAACAGCAATTTGGCTGTGCACTCCACTGGACAGACATGTTCTGAAAATATATTTATTACTTGACTAGCTTTTGCCACGGGTTCGCCCGCGTGAACTGGGATAAAAATCCAATGTCCTAGCCAGGTCATGGTATACCCGTGTGCCAGATTGCATCTAAATCCATTTAGCCATTAAGTATGGTAGCTTTTCATGTGCACTGTTATCTTTCATAATCGTTTCAGACCGTGATCTCCCCCTGCTGGATATAGGCTTCCTTTCCTTTCGTACTCAATATTTATAACATTCTACAATATGAACTTAGGTGGTAGTACTTCTTCATACTTCCCGGTTCCATGCATCCCTCATCCAGCAATTTCCCGTGACTTTCGATGAAATCGCCGACTCAATGCACTTTGGGAAGTCCCTGATTTCTGTAACCTTTCCTTGTCCACCATTTGCTTAGCTTTAATCAAGTTTAAAACCAAAATCGTTTACCTCCAAACAACACTGAATTTCTTATCTCACCCGGAAAAGGGCACGATGGACAATTTACACTCATCGCCATAAACAAGGACTTTAGATTTCTTAGCTCATTTTCGGCATGTTTGTTTTCATCCAACCCTTTTTTAATACCCACAATAATTTAATCCAAATTAACTAGGAAATTTTTTTAAGTCGATATAATGTCAATTCCAACAATTCTGTCAGGCTTGTCAAGTTGATTTCGTTTTTTATTGATTCCAACTCTTTGTGCTAGCAAGGAGTTTATGTAGCAAACATTGAAATAAAAAAATAAGTTTTAAAACTGTATCTGTAACCTAGTTGCTATTCCACGAATTCACATTAAGCGTTTCCAAATGTCTTTCATTATGCGCACAGCAAAAGAGTAGAACTCTCTACCTGCGTCTGTGTTTCCGAACGCATACAACCCTAATCTCTTCAAAGTGAGAGTGAACAGGCTTCTTCTAGGTAAGCTCACTCTATCGTCGACTCTCGTCTCTGTCACCACTGACCTAGACTAGACAAGACCAATCCCATCTTAAATAAAAAAAATAAAAACCCTACTAAGGAAAAATAAAAGTGATCTAAAAATACGAAACAAGAAAATATTCGGTTATTCCGTTTATCCACCCCACAAAGTCCTCCCCTAAGGTAGATACGCGGAAAAGCATGTCCGAGAATCCACCTTTGGCCTATAAATTCTCGGGCAAGCGTTTCCACGTATCCACCTTAGGGTGGATTTTTTGGTGTGGCTAGACGGAATAACCCAAAATATTTCAGACAGAAATCAATACATAGGTACAAAAATGGTGAAGGTGAGGCCTGCTATTATAGTTTTGTAGGTGTTCCTACCACCCACATTGTATACAGGTATGTGAATCGAGCTCATTATACCTAATCATGTTAAAACAATTGGCTCTATTTTGCCTGCAATCCTGCTTCCCCTTAGGAAGTGTTATTATTTATTTATTGAGCAAGGCACACCAACAACTTATTTACAAAATTATAACAATAGATAATTATGAGTCTTCAATACTGTGTAAATACATCACTTATAGGCATGCTCAACATTCTTAATAATAAGTGAACAACTTTTCTATTAAATTTTTATATCATTACAGAAAAATACAGATAAAAAATAGTAGATTGTTATACAAGGAGCTAAAATGACCCATTATATACGAGGTAGTTTTTAATAGAAACCGAGTTTTAATGGGTTTTTAGCGCCGTGTGTTACACTCTACTTTTCACTACGATTGCGAGAAAATAAAACAATCCAATACAATATGAAATATGTAGTTTATTTTATTAAAAATTAAATGTACAATTTGTACAATTCTGGATATTTAACGAGATGTTTTTTCCCGGTAACTTAATTTCAGACCTCTGTGAAGATGAATGTTGAGTGATTCTTTTCCTTTCTCTTCTATTTGCAAATTAGGGTCTCCATTCTCAGTAGATGATGACATTTTCACTATCGTAAAATTAATTAAGGTCACTACCAATTCAATTTGCAATTAGAGAATGTCTTTTTTTTTTGTTTATTCTTCTGCAGCCGCAACGCATTGCATGCATTCTACCAAAGAGATCGCCGATTTTAGTTCCATTTTCAAAAATAAAATGAAGTTCTTTTTTTATGAAACAGTAATAAGTCGAGTCTATATTCATGATTATTCTACTTATGACTAAAGACTTTTTCGTTTTTGTAGGCTCATTGTCACTAGACACACAAAAATTAAAAAAAAAAAACTTTTTCCCCTAGAGGAAGAATTGCTATTTTTTCTTCGCTCCGGTACGCCACAATGACGGTCTTTTTGAGCAAGAGGAGTGAAAAATACATATTACAATTACCAAATAAGATGATCACATAAAATTAGATTAGATAAAAGCTAATACATTTCGTCACACTGCACTAGAGCAATACAACCATATAAAATCACAATAAAATATTGTCACAAAGGGTTAAAAAAAAAAACCTAATTATGGAATAAAATAAAGGGAAGTATATGACGTGATGAAATTTAAAAGATACAAAAATGTCATAAGTTTAAATAAGGTAAATGCACCTTATTCCGAGGGGTTCTAAAAATGGCATCATATTCCGATGTATTTAGAAAAACAGTTTTTTAAAGCAATTTACTAGTTATTTATGGTCTGCATGATAAAATAATGAATTAATAATTATCTGTTCATATTTATTTATACAAAGGAGAGTTTAGTATGGTCACACTGTAAAATAATCGGTCATTTTGCCGCGGGGAGCGGCGTCGAAAGCACACTTCATACATTTGGGACCTTATGCACGTGAGTATTACGATTTGCCAAATAGTGTTTTACGTAATAATTTTATACAACGCGAGTTTTCGTTTAGGTTGAAATATTGAAAGGATAATATTTTTTATCGAAAACACTTAAGATTTGAGTATTTTGTTTGCAAATTAGCAAGAAAATAAGTGTTTAAAATACCGCGGCATTAGGTGCAAAATATTTTAGTGTGTTCCTAAAAGCCGATGTATACCACGGATAAAACAAATTTAAAGACATTTAGTTTTTTTAAATTTCGGTGTCTGTTTTATGATTATAAACTTTAATGTGTTAGTTCTGACTTAATGAATAACTCATACATTTAATAATCTATTTCCGAGGTACACCGTGGCGTCGCATTTACTAATTATAGCAGGTCAAAAATTGTTTGTACAGGTACTTTATTAATACGTTGTATAGAAGATTTTAGTGAAGACATTAGGTTTTATAAGTGTTCTGTTATTATATGTATGTACTTTATATTTGTTTTCCTTTCATATTGTAACTATACATTATTTTATTTGCATAATATTAAAAAATCTTTTACTTTTTAGTACTCGGAATTAGAAACTTTGATTTAGCATCATAAAACGCTATTCCGATGTATTTACGTCGGAATAAGGTTACATGAGTACCTAATTCCGATGTATTTACGTCGGAATAAGATTACATGAGAACCTAATTCCGAAGTTAGTTAAGTCCCTGTTTAAATACAGAGTGTTCATTATTTTATGTGCTTAGTAGATACGCGTTTAGTAACTGAAAGAATACTAATCATCTATACAAATACATAAAATTGGAGTGTGTGTTTGTAAAAAAATATAATAAAATTATTTTTTTTACGTTTAGTTTTTTTTTAATTGCATGTATTTTATTTATTTTATTATATTAAAGAAAATGACTTTAGAAGACTCTTAAGAATATTCATATTAGGTATTTTCCCTTTTTACCGGTGCCACTACGGGTCGTAGCACAGGTAAAAATAATTATTACCTGTGGTACTACTTACATTAACTTACTTGTGTTGTTGTAGGATAATGAACGCAAAAAAGAAATATACGGTCGAGGATCTTGAAAGTGCGCTTATTGCAATTAATAATGGCAGTAGCGTCTATAAGGCTTCCCGAGAATACAACATTCCAGAAACGACATTGAGAGACAAACGTGACCAAAAATATAGTGGCCATATAGCCGGTCGCAAAACGGTACTCTCAAAATCGGAGGAAACAAAAATTGTTGACTGGATCCATTATCTAGGAAAACATGGTTTCCCAGTTTCTAAAGAGCAGTTGAAGCAAGGAGTGGCAAAGCTAGTTGAAAATTTAAACCGTCCAAATACTTTCAAAGATGGTATGCCTGGTAAGCACTGGCTTGCCAATTTTTTGTCAAGACACCCAACTGTAGCAAAGAGAGTAGCACAAACTTTACCAACTCATCGAAACAAAATTAATGAACAAGATGTGCGCAACTGGTTTGATAGAGTCAAAAGTTATTTTGAAACTAATAATTTATTAGGTGTGCTTGAGGATGAATCAAGAGTGTATAACTGTGACGAAACGGCCTTTTTTTCTCTGCCCCAAAGAAAAAGATGTCTTAGTAAAAAAGGGCAGCAAGCGTGTGTACAATAGAGTTGCTAATGATGAGAAAGAGTGCCTAACAGTTTTAGTCAATGTGTCTGCTGGAGGTAAAATAGCTCCACCTATGGTATTGTATCCATACAAACGCCTGCCTAAAAACTTGCCTCTGACGGTGCCACCAACGTGGGGTATAGGATGTACGGAATCAGGGTGGATGAATATGGAGGCTTTTTATGAATATGTCGCAAATGTATTTTACAAGTGGTTACTAGAAAATAAAATAACACTGCCAATTGCCCTGTTCATGGATGGACATACCTCACACATTTCGTTGCCATTAAGTCTTTTCTGCAAAGAAAAGGGAATCATACTAGTTGCGTTATTACCAAATTCGACACACCTTCTTCAACCACTTGACGTTGGAGTTTTTCGACCTGTTAAGGGTACATGGAAAAACGTAGTACACGACTTCAGAGTAAATAATAATTATGCCAAATTAAAACGTACAGATTTCGCCATGGAAGTAAAAAAATGTTTCGATATAAGTATTAAAGTAGATACAATAAAAAATAGCTTTAGAAGCGCTGGAATCTTTCCATTTGACGCCAATAATATTGACTTCTCAAAGGTAATGCCACGGGACTCACGGGAAGCTACTGCTATTAATTCACAGGACCAGTTATATACAAAGGAAAAGAATAGTTTTTTTGAGAAGTTTGAGCAACGACTGGCCCCAGAAGTTCTTCAACTATTTGTCGAATCTGGAAATGAGTGGGAAGGTGAGGAAAAGTATAGATGTTTATTTGGGTTCTGGAAGAAAATACAACAAGAAGAACCTCCTCCTATCTTCAACGATACTACAATTGCGAACAACATACGTGATTGTGATATATCAGATGTTGTTTCGAATATAGAAATAGGTCCAAACGGTAGTATCATACTTCCTTTGAGCCTAAGTCCTAGATCAATCATGAGCCACGATATTCCCCAACTTGATATGGATCAGACATTGACACCAGGAAATAACCATTCAAGGCGATATTCTTCTGATTCTATTTTGCAAATAGAAACCTCACTTGGTCATAATATAACTGAAGATGAGCCTCAACCTTGTTGTTCAAGAACTCAAATACTTCCTTTGAGTCTAAGTCCTAGATCAATCATGAGCCATGATATTCCCCAACTTGATATGGATCAGACATTGACACCAGGAAATAATCATTCAAGACGATATTCATCTGATTCTATTTTGCAAATAGAATCACTTGGGCATATAACTGAAGATGTGCCGCAACCTTGCTGTTCAAGAACTCAACATTTTCAATCATCACCACCAATGTCACGGCAGTCAAGCAGTGATCCAACGCTGGATATTTTTCACCCTGCTGATAACACTAATAACGCCAACCAAAGTACAAATAATATAATAGCAGTTAAAAGTACACCTAACAAGAAACCAAATTTTCCTACTCCGTTCAAAACAGCGTTTTATTTTCCACAATCTCCAAAGAAAACAATGACTAGAAAAACTAAAAAACAAACACCAACGGTGGCAACTGCTGACGACTTTATAGAATATCAACGTAGAATAGCAAAAGAAAAGGAGGAAAAAGCGGAGGGCATTCTTAAGAGACGAGCAGATAGATTAAAAAAACAAGAAGAAAGGAAATCTAAAAAAAATAAAACCATACAGAAGAGGAAAACAGTACGAAAGACAAACAACCTGGACAAAATAAATGAAAGACAAGAAACTGAGGGAAATATAGAAGACGACAATATACATATAGACTTACGACATCGAAGAAATAATCCATTTTCATTAAACTCTGAATCATCCAGCAACGATGAAGACTTTACGTTGACCATGAGAAATAAAACGGCTAATAGGGTTAAGAAAACTTACACAACGTTGTTCGGTGAATCAACATCAGATAGTTCAATGTGATGTGCCATGTATTCCTTTTTTAGATATTATTAATTATGTTATTTTACTACATTGTTGAACTTTAGTTCCTAAGAATTGTTTCTGATCTCGTAATACGATCTAATTTTGATAATGATTATAGCAATTGTTATACTTTTAAGTTTTACATTATTTTTGTAATGATACAATTAGATTTTAATGTCGATTTTGTTAATTCATTTTTAGAAGATTAAGGAATAATATTAATAAAAAACAGAGTTTAGAATAAAACTAGAATAAACAAAAAAAAGAACTGATTTCATATAAAAAATAAACAAATTTGGATCTCGTAATAGGCTCTAATTTTGATATGATTATAGCAATTGTTATACTTTTAACTTGTAAGTACAAAAATAATGTAATTATTTTTGTAATGCAACAATTATATTTTAATGTTGATATTGTTAATTCATTTTTATATTTTTATAAGATTAAGGAATAATATTAATAAAAAACAGAGTTTAGAATAAAACTAGAATAAACAAAAAAAAGAACTGATTTCATATAAAAAATAAACAAATTTGGATCTCGTAATAGGCTCTAATTTTGATATGATTATAGCAATTGTTATACTTTTAACTTGTAAGTACAAAAATAATGTAATTATTTTTGTAATGCAACAATTAGATTTTAATGTTGATATTGTTAATTCATTTTTATATTTTTATAAGATTAAGGAATAATATTAATAAAAAACAGGGTTTAGAATAAAACTAGAATAAACAAAAAAAAGAACTGATTTCATATAAAAAATAAACAAATTTGGATCTCGTAATAGGCTCTAATTTTGATATGATTATAGCAATTGTTATACTTTTAACTTGTAAGTACAAAAATAATAATAATGTAATTATTTTTGTAATGCAACAATTAGATTTTAATGTTGATATTGTTAATTCATTTTTATATTTTTATAAGATTAAGGAATAATATTAATAAAAAACAGGGTTTAGAATAAAACTAGAATAAACAAAAACAGAATTGATTTAATATAAAAAATAAACAGATTTGACTTTTAAACATCATGTATAATTCTCCCTACATAGTTCCCTTTCTATTTTTATACTCGGAATTAGGAACCAAATGCATCGGAATTACGATTTTTAAATCGGAATAAGGTACCTCGGACTTTTTTATATTTTTATTTATTTTATCAGCTTCAATAACCTTCTACTGACAAACTGCAAATATTTTTCAAAAATTTGATAGCTAACACTTCTGATAAAAATATAAAATTGTACACAAAGGTCCGATAAATACTTAATTTATAATGTTCTTTCGTGTTATGTTAAAAACAGCGCGGAATTAGGTGCCTTTACCTTAAACTAAATTCAAATGAAATTATTATTAGATTTGATTACATTATTAAATTAAAATTCAACACAATTAAATTAAAATAACATTACTATTAAATTAGAATAAGTACAAGTAAGCAGTTGTCCAATTCGAAATGGAAGGCCATCGTGCCGTGTTAAAGGTGCAATATGATATTTTTATTAATTTCTCGTAAGTATTTTGGTACTAATTCAGTAGGTAGAAAAGTTTAAAAAGACAACAAGAGAGGATAATATTTTATTATTTATCAGCTTTCTTCCGTTTCTTTTCAGCGATTGGACACCCTCTAACACAAATTTTACCGTGTTCAATACATTTTGAACAATTTCTTCCTGCGTCCAATGTTTCTTCTGCCTGAGCTCCTTTAGATCTCGCGCTGGTACTGCTACGGTTTGATAACTTAGACTTTAGCCTTATAGGGGACACCAGCACCTCTGGCTCTATATTGAACGCTATTTCAGCTATCTTGTCAACTAAATCGTAACCGATTTGCGTGACGCTGGAGACAGCTTGCGTCACGCTTGCACATTCAGTCACTGAAGTACTTGCACAAATAGTAGCTTTTTTTTTCGGAATTTGTTGCTCCTCAAAGTTCGGATCGGGAACAAGTGTAAACTCTTCAACGGACTCGCTATACATTGACGGTCTTTCACTGACGGCAAGCTGTAATGAAATTTATTTGTTTTATTTTATGCTGAATGTGGTTATCAAAAGTACCATAAATATTTATCTATACACTAATACTAATATACTACTAATAAAGCTAAAGAGTTTGTTTGTTTGAACGCAGTAACCCTGGAACTACCAGTTGGATTCTGTTTGCAATTGATAGCCTAATTCTTGAGAAAGGCTATAGGCTATTTAGCATTACGCTAGGACCCTCAGAAGCCAACAATAGAAAAAACAAATACGTACACAAATTACCTGTGCATGTCTTCGTCTGCAGGAGCCACTCTCTACAAACCAGTCGTGAAACTGCAACAATTAATGTGAGGTAAACAAAACACATACAGCACAGCACACCTATACATAGTAATTACACATAACTGGTCAAATGTAGGTATTATCATTCACCTCTGCCCAACCACAAGCCCATTCACAATGGTGAATACCTGAATAATAATACAAAAGCGCGGTGGTCCCGGCTGTCATTCGTAGATCTTTGACAGTCGATACAGGTAGCCAGAAGATCGAAATTCTGACAGCCAGTCTTACCACGGGTCATCGTGATACCCAGGAACTGGGTTGTGGAGCTTAGATAGGCAATCGCTTCATGTAAAATACTGGTATTTGGCTGACCCGACCCCAAAATAGCTGGGAAAAGGCTGGGCGGTTTGAGTAGCACGAGGCATTTTGTGCTTTCTGCCGATCTTTAAAGCAGACCTGCTTTTGCCTGAGATAAAACAAACAATGAAACAGAAGATAACCAATCATTAGAAAATACAAATATCTTTGATTTAGTTTCTCAAACGCTTTAGTTGGATCTATTCCAAAAAAACGTAAATTTTCTAGTGTAGTGTTAAATAAAACGACGAGCAGTGGTGACACAGTGGTAACGGCCCTGACTTACGAGTTGTAGGCCGTGGGTTTGAACCCAGGCAGGCGTGTTGTGTATCTCATCACCATTGCTTCTAAAACGGTAAAGAAAAACATCGTGAAGAAACCGGCATGTCCTAGGGCCAACCCGCACTGGGCCCGCTTGGTGGATTACTGCTCACTCCCTTTCACTAACGTAGCCTGTGTCCTAGCAGTGGGAACGATAAAGACTGATGATGCTTTATAAAATATATGTCACAATCACTTACCCTATCTGTGCAGTAGGAGACGTGCTGGGATATTGTATTTGCTGTACTAATGCATACTCGCGCAACTGGTCTGCGAAAGACAAAAACGTTTTGGTCTCTGATGGTTGTCATTACTTTTTTCCTCGCAACTGTTAGTTAATGACTGTCTTCACATCATTATTTTAAGTATTCTATTCCTGTCAGTTGTGTTTACATCTTTTAGTGATCATTTCAAGGTACAAAAAAAAAGGTATAGATGCCAAAAATTTATGAAATTATGCCTCGTTACAAGTCGCATGTCCGGTGATTTCTTATTTACCAAGATTTATTAGCCACACATAGACTTTAAAATCTTTATAAATACAGAATATAATCTATAAAAAAACAATAACACAAAACTAAGTACAACAAGTAAAACGATGATAGCTGCAAAAGTATGAACTGTAGCGCAGCTAACAACGCCCATCTCCAGATACAAAACGGAATGATGTTCCATACTAAAAGTGTTTAATAGGTAATTAAGTTAATTTAGTTCATTTTGATTTAGCTAATTGGTAACAAAAAATAAGGAAAATAAAATATAAAGTACAGGACATACGATTTGGGGTGTATTATTGACGTTGAGTTAATGTGGTGTGCGAGGGGTGTTTGTGGCATGTGGCAGGCATCATCATAATTTTGTGATTTTAACCTATACATCGAAAAGTTGCTATTCGTGTCTGTCTGTGTGACCGCATGGTGCTTCACACTACGCAACGGATGATGATGCGGTTTCCACGATATTTTAGAAAATTAATTTTGGAAGGTTTATGCGTAGAATACTTTGATATTAAAGTTACTTATAATAAAGAAATTACGATGTTCTGTCAAGTCGTAAAAACCGTGCGAAGTAGGGGGGGGGGGGGTTAATATATAGATTTTTCTATTGTTTTCACTTCTTCATTATTCCGCAAAAGCAAGACTCGACGTATCGGTTACCAGCTGCCTTGTCAAAGCTAAACTAATTAATATGATGAACAGTTGACGTCACATACAAGCCGAATCTCTGGATCGGTGCGCAGAAGCAGGTCTCACAGGTACACCTCACAGCCATCCCATTTCCATCGCTTTGCCCGCTGTCTCTGCCGGTTAGGCAGCCTAGTCCACAGTCGCGGATCCATACCTGCTGGATAGCCGATGGCGGTGTTGCAAATCTGAGAATTCTCAAGTGTCTCAAGGCATAAGAGAATCCTGGACGCCAATATTATAAATTCGCAAGTAATTCTGTCTGTCTGTCTGTATGTTACATTTTTGCGCCTAAACCGCTGAACGGATTTCGATAAAAATTGGCAAGGGGATAGATGGCATCCTGGGGAAGGACATAGGCTACTTTTTGTCTCAAAAATAATCCTGAAAGAAAGAAAGAAAGGAAAATAGGTTTAGTTGTCACAGAAACACGTGCATACAAAAAAGATAATTAGCTCTAATAATAAAGAAAAAAGAAAAAAACGATCTCTAATTACGAGCACAAAACAGAAATAGTCGACAACTGCACGTCATGACCGTGACAAGAAGGCTTCCACTCAGCATGATGCTGTGCTATGGGGGACCCACAACACAGCGCTGATTTTCAGTGGTTACCCGAAAAACGATACCCTACTTTGGTAAGTAGGGTATCGTTTTACCCACATACTGGGTTGTGGAGGTTAGATAGGCAGTCGCTCCATGCAAAGTACTGCTATTCAGCTGTAACCGGTTAAACTGGAAGTATACCCCGACTTAGTTGGAAAAAGGTCAGCCAGATGATGAGATGTTGATAACATTCATTTCAAAACTCTGAAACTCTTTCTCTCTGTGTTGCTACTTTCAAGACTCATCCATAAACTGAAACTCATAAACCATTACTTACTAAGTTGTATGTTAACACTAATATTATTCCCAAGATAACGTATCCGTAAACCATCTGTGTGCTTCCGGGTTCCACCTGAAACAAAATGGTGTAAGCAAGGAAGAATCAAGATGGTGATTTAAAACAGTTAATTTGTAACTTGTATTCAAGAGAGTGGAATAAAATATTACATTACTTCTACTCGTGCGTTTCAGTGATACAAATAAGAGCCACTGGATCCACTTATACGAGTTTCTACTAAGGCTCAGGTTTCCTAAGACTGCGGTGGCATCCACATAGCGTCCGCAATTTACCGCTCCCGGTATCATTATTTTCATGACGATTGTCACTGCGGCCGTTATGTGGCGGCCACCACTCTTCTAGAAAACCGTACCTTTACCTCTTACGACTCATTCATAACCTGCCTAGCTTTTGACGTTCATAAGTGGCCATGTAGGTGTGAAATAAAATATAGGTATTGATTTTAATTTTAAGTTAATAAACTTCAAGTCTGAACAATGGGTAGTATAGTAATAGATGATATAACAACAAAATCTCTAATATTGACAACATATAACAACGGAACCTATAATTTTATTTAATATAGCGATTAGTTAATTTATTGAACGATTGATATAATTTTAAAATAACTATTTTTTCTAAGCATAACATACATTAAATATAAAATCATTTGACATACCACTCAAAAGATATAAAACTTATTTGCACCAAAACGTAAGAAATTTTATGAGCAAAAGCAACAGAGAATTAACAATATACTGCAGCGGCAAAACGAATATTCAGAGTGTGAATTTTTACGAGCTGTGGCTTCTAATTTAAGCTTAAAAAAACAATAACTTTGTATTTTGTATAAAAAATATTTAAAAGTATTTTTTCTTTGTTTTATTCTTTGTAAGTTCTATTGTAGTTATAGGTAATAGTAACCTAAGTAGATATTAAACATAACTAGTAACAGATTACCACCTGCGCTAAGATAGGTCGACGGAGCGCCGCCTTGCGGGGCTCCTATTTCTGGGTGGTTAAAAAAAAATAACCACGAAGGCTAAGGCGGGAGCTCCGCTCCGCTTCGCTCCCGCCTTAGCCTTCTAACCTAACCTATTCGAGTCGGGGTGTTAACCATAATGAGGTTTCTTATAGATATTAAACGTTAGACCTAACGATTTTCGTCTAAATAAACAATATACCTACATATTAAACGTTAGACCAAATGATTTTCGATTACATAAACGTTATATCAAACAACGTTATACTAATTAAGTTATAGAAAAAATAAATGTTATAATTATGTAAAGAAATTATATCAACAGTTTGTATATCTCACGTTGATTATATCTTATGAACGATAATAAAATGAAATTAGACCAAATGAGTTTATACGTTATGAGACGCACCCCTGAACAATATCGTCATGTTTTGCACAACAAGCCACAAGCTAAGAGAATTCTACAATTTAAATCTTTCAGAATTCCATTAAATCTTTCGCTGGAATCCAGGTTTGACTGACTATAGGTACCTACCGATAGCAAGTCGCAATACATTAGCAACTTACATGGTCTCGTTTTCTAAACCAGATTTGTTACAATCATTGCGTTTTATTTCTTGTAATATTTATTGTGGCAAAATTTTATTGTTTTGGGGACACATTTTTATTTTTGACAACATGTTCGCGTGACAATTTTGATGTGTAATTAATGACACAGAGCATCATTATTATAATGACCATAGGTAATATACGATAATGTAGTGTAATGACTGGGGTATGTGGTCGTTGGTAATGACCAATAACCGCACAATTCGTTCACAGTTATTTTACCCCTGACAGCAGCAACCCAATAGCAACCTTATTGTAACAGCGTTATAGATCATTGTAAATTTGACAGACTTGTCAATGGCAGCAACCCCACAGCAACCTTGTTGCAACGGTAATAAAGATCACTGTGATTTTGACAGTGATGCAAACGCAAAGGTAAAGTAACTGTGAACGGTCTGTACTCACCTACGGCGATAAATATAATTTTTTTCTTGTATTTGAGTGTGAGACTCTTCAAACACACAAAAATACAAGAAAAATTGTGACAGCCCTCTAAACAAGACTTTGTAATACTAACCTAGAACCTTAACAAGGATTCAAGGGATAAAGCCGATCATTTATCAAAATTGTACCCACATAGAGTGATACTTATGTGCCTGACATTTATTAGGATCTAGTCACAAAATCTAGCCCAGTCTAGATCTAAAACGAATCCATAAGAGATTCACATTAAATTAGTAGTAAAGACGACTCGTATGTTCCAGAAACAGAGGGCCTTAGCAGTGGATGCGAGGCGAGTGGTGTGCGAGAAGAGATAGCACGGGACTACGCCGCGCTGCAGTCTCGGCTGAGGAGAGAGTTCTCGGATCGGCAAGGGAAGTTGTATGCAGGTGAGCTACAATACAGCACAAACACAATCAGAATAAAGAAACGAATCTCATTTCTTCACCGTTCTACAAATGAATAAACTCGCCTAGTTCTATTTGTAGAATTACTTTGAAGAAAATACAATATTAATTGAGAAATATATAATTGGTCCGCCAAAAACATATTGATCTTGTAATGATCTTCTCTTTTATAAATAAATGTGTTTCTTTATAACTTTCTTGACCAACGTTGGTCGCAGTCAAAATCAAAAATCAAAGAAATTTATTCAAACTAGGCTGAGAATCAGCACCTTTTGAACGTTAAAATTACATAAGACATTCCCCTAAAACGCCCGCCCGTCACGACTTCCTAGTAGGTACTTTAGCTGGGAAGCAGAAGTGGCGCAACAAACTCCCCAGCAGCACAGCTGTCTGTTCAGTTAGAAGAACTGGATTCTATACAGTAGTAAGTAATTAACATTACGAAACATATAACATTAAATTAAATAATTTGCCATAAGTCAGCTGGCACACGCCAATAAACCAACAAAACATTGAAAACTATACTCAAGCAGAAATAAATAATAAAAACGTAAACAGAGCATAATACCTAAATAAAAGTCTCAAGGCATAAATGGCGTGCCCGTTTACATAATGCAATGCTGCATTATGTTCATAGTAACTAAGCTAGGGCCGCTCGACCAAATGGGTTAGGTAAGATTAGAACTGTGACCAACAGCGCATTACATCCCAGTTGGTCGCAGTTAATTGGCTATTTACTAGTCATAAGTAATTTATTTCATAACAATAGTGGTACATTGTGTTGAAAATTTAAAAAAATATCACTAAACAATTGCAATTAAAATAAAATTCATAAAATACATTTAGAAAAGTCAATAAAAACATTAACGGTCAATTACGAATTCAAGTACACTTTATTAGATCATAAATAATAAATGTCAAAGTAATAAAATCAATCATAACAATGTCATGTCTCATTTAGGAATTTATTGATACTATAATAGCCTTTCCTCAATAAATAGGTCCTCAATTTGATTTTAAATAAGTTAACACTGTATATGGTTTTGAATTCTATAGGCAACTTGTTGTATAAAAATACAGACTGATTACTACCTCGGGCTATGTTTGACAACTTTTAATGTCGGTAGAATAGTGTTGGGCATATCATTCCTACGTATGCTAGCTCTAGGTTGTTTTTTTTTTATTTTTTATTTATTTATTCAAAATCTGTAAACAATAACAAACATAAAGTCTGCCAAACTGCATAACAGTTTGTCTTTGCTCATCTTGCTTGCATCATAGTTTAGGACAACAAAATGGAAATTATTTGAGGTACGATTATTATATTATGCCCTTTTAGTCAGATTTTTCACAGCAATTTTTTACAGCGATAGAAAAATAAAATAACCAGAAATGTAGCACTTGTGGACATAATTATTTCAGCGGCTCGCCCAGTGGCAACAGAGGAACAGCTATCGGCAGGCTTCCGCAAGAAACTTGCTGAGTGGCAACTCAAGAAGGGCGTCAAGCAACCGCTGCCAGTGCCTGCCAGACAGGACCTCAGCGAAGACTTCCTTAGGAGATGGGGTAAGACATAATCGACCTATAATGTTCCAACTGCTAGGACACACGTGTCCTCTCTGTGAGGGCTGAAATCCTCCACGCGGGCCCAGTGCGGGTTAAAATTATATTAAATTCTAAAAATTATTATTATTATAAAAATAATGCGTTAAAATTTTCGGTTCTAGGATATATCGATTTCGTCAGGTTGTTTTCCTTCACCGTTTTGAAACCAGGACGGCGACAATTCTCGACAGGAAGACGACACGAAAGATATAAAAGAACAATAGAAAAGAATAGAATATTATTTATTGTTTACATGTAGTTTACAAATAAAGAAAAACTAAAAGTACCTACTGATCAAAATTAAAAGATGTCTGTAACATTACCCCTAGGATGTACAGTAAAAAGAAAATAAATAATAGACAAATAATCTAACACGGATAAACAGATATATAGAAAACTAAACTAAACAAGAACTGTAGGTAATTTAAAATAAAACGTAGATAACTTCCAACTAAACTTTGTTTCAGACGAATGGAAACTAATGAAAAAGACGAATTCAGTACCAGCTTGGGAAGAGGAGGCAAAACCTGATGAAGTTCTTGTTCAAACTTCGACTGGACTCTTCAAATTCCAAGGTATGTGTTTGCAGATGTTTCTTACCTAAATATCATCGTTTATAAGTTCGCTATTTCACACAAACACATAATATTACACCCGAACCCTTATTAAATTAACTGCATTTATGTAGTTCTTTATCAGTACCATAGATTCAGTACATGATTCTGAATTCAGGGGCGTTGGAATACTTCGAGGGTTATTAAAACCAAATTGGTTTTTCCATACATTTTGACCGCGTAGGTATTGATGGCTCTTTTCTATGAGTAAGCAGTTTTTTTTTAACATATTAAAAGCTTCTTTCGGTTTCAGTTTGTGCGTCGATGTCCCTATCACCCCTGTATATGTATAATACTAGAAATAGAGGTCGGAAATTATTCCCGTTAAAAAGTACCGGTTTATAAAGAATCCTATGTCTCAAGTCATGGTCTATCGCTGTCCCAAATTTTATATAAATCCGTTCAGACGTTAAGGCGTGAAAAAGTAACAGTCAGACAGAGTTGATTTCACATATATAATATTCGTGTGGATGTTCTTTGCTACGCAATAACAATATCCATTATATCAATCTCCGCACAGATCATATAAACACAAATCTCCGTTACTTAATTCTAGGAATATCTCGATCCTTCACCCGCAAGCTCCACGAATGGGAGAAGTCCCGTGGCATCGCCCCCGAATGTTCCACATCAGCTCTCCTCCGCGCAGCAAGAGCTCGGAACAGCAATGTTCCTCAAGCTCCTCTCACCAGAACCCAGTCTGATGGCAGCGTGGCCCCTTCAGCAGCAGGATCTAGCAGTAGACTCCATGCTTCCAGTCTTAGTGTTAATGACGCTGATGATTTTGATTCAGAGTACGATAGAGAGGAACATTCTGTGAGTATGACTCGGCACGACAAACAAACACTATGGTTTCAAAAATATTCGGGAGAATCAAGACGAATTCAAGTTTTGGAAAATTCGTACTTAGACTTCACGACTTCATGTTCAAGGATCACTAAGACTATTCAACATTGATTTAAACTTAACTAGTGACCCGCCCTTGCTTCACACGAGTGCAATCTACTAATGTGATGATGGCGACGTGTCAAAACATCGATATTTCTGTGCTATATCTAAGTTAAATAGAAATGTATTATTCACTTACTCCTTCCGCAGTAGATTTTCAAAATGATGGTGAAATCCGCAGCAAATTTCGTTGCGTAGATTAGAAGAACAATGTTGTCACATAGACATAGAGGGAAAGCGACTTTGGTTTATAATATGTATACATTTATAAAATTTATTCATGAAAACTTTGCACGAGACTAATCTAACCCTGCTACTAATCGAAAAGCCATCTCATTCACATCTTCGCATCCACAGCTTGACGACATCGATGACTGTGATGGTCCTCAGTCCCGCGGGGCTGTTCTCGTAGAGGTTGAGGCTGAAGAGGTCTGCACAGCAGCTCCCCTGATGGCCGTATCCCCGCGCCATACTCCTCAGAAGCCAGTGTATACATATGGACAAGCTGAAGCCAGGCTGCTATGTGAAACTAGGTCGGCAGTCACAGGGACAGCTGTGTTGCAGCCTAATGGGGCTGGTAAGCTGTTTTATTTTTATTTTATTCAACATAATTAGGTATATTCTATAAACGAAAAAACTAAATTAAACCATTTCCACAGTTGTTCTTTCCGATGCTCGCAGCGTGCAATCAAAGGAATCATCTGGAGCACGGCCAAAGATTCGTGAACAGGTAACACACATATTCTTCACACTCTAAGAAATTCAGTTTAAATCCTTCATAAGTAAATAACTTTACAGAACAAACACTCAGAGAAGAGCAGAAGAAAGATCATGAGGCAACCGAGCATAGAAGAAGATGCCATGTTCATCAGAAAAACAATAGAAGAAATAGAAAGAGGAAGTTCTAATCGTTTTAGAGATAGGGAAGCTACTGATAACGAGACTCGCCATAAGAGTCCAGAAAGAGAGCTCCCAACCATACCACAAAGTGAAGAAAGAGACTACAGCCCAAGGATTAATAAACCGGGTGATAAGGAAAGAAACCTTGATAAAGACAGGGATAGTTTTGAAGAATCAAAAGATGATGGTAAAAAGAAGGATGTGGAGAAAACGAATGGTAAAAAGAAATCTAAGTCTAGAGCCAGATTAGAAAGAGAGCAGTCGAAGCCTTCTGAGAGTGATACGGAGCTTGAAGTAGATACAGTCACAGTGGAGATACCGAGGAGGAGAAAGAGACCACGACGTGCATCTGAGAAACCGAGAACACCGCCGACGTCACTGCATTCAGATTCAGAAGGGGAAGTAAGAAAAAATTACGATTATTATACTAAGTTGACCTATTTATGTACTTGGTTGTTATGTCACGCCAGTTTATAGTTTACAGAACGGCCCCACAATCATTTGCTACTTAATATAAATGTCAATCCGTAATTTTCAGATCTTCGTCCTCAAGCTAAAGGCGCCAGAACAACGCGACCATTCTCCAGAAGTTATAGTCAAAACTACCCGCAAAATATTCTCTCCAGTAGTTCGTAGTGGTGAATCAGTACCCAGAGCCGTCATACCAGTCAACGTTGAAGCTCTTGCTGAAGTAAGACCCTCAGATCACTGCCACCGAAACGAAGGTAAAAAGAAAGAGGCTAAATCTGAAAAAGGGAAACAGGAGAAGAGTACTCGGTCTAAAAGTTCTGGCGATCTTCAAGAGGCTGAGGAGTTGAAGAAGAGGACCAGGCCCCCGCTGCCTTCTTCGCCTTCGTCGCAGAGAAAGCCACAACCACCTAAGGAAACTGCACCGTCTATCCGGATTATGATTCAGCGTTATAATAAGAAAATTAATGAAGAAGGTAAGATACTATCCTTACTATCTCTAAAATATTACACATTTTAACTTAACCTGTTCCTGAATATGGCCAAATGAGACATTTATTTACCTTCTTATTTGTAGGGTTCCGTACCTAAAGGGTGTAGATTTCTTTTTAAATACTTTTTTTTTAATATTACTAAGGCTCCGGTGCCCGTCTGTCACAGGGCTATATCTTTTGAACCATTATAGGTAGACACTAAACTTGATATTTTCACTGAGTGTGTGTGTGTGTGTGATGACCACGATAACAAGATAAAAAGAATAAAATAAAGTTAAACACTAAAGAAATTCAATAAACGTATTTTTATTCACTAAATATTTTTTTAAATACATAATAAGTATACGTTGTGTTAAATATTGTACGGTGGTATGGAACCCTTCGTGTGCGAGTCCAACTCGCACTTGGCTTCTTTTTTCATCTCATTCTATCCATAACTTTTGAAACTAACATAGTCACGTCTTTATTAATTTACCAATTATGCAAAAGTCATTTGATCGGTGAACTTAAGGGGCTGACAACAGTTAATGCGCAGTCACTGTCGGACTGCATAGAAAAGAAAGTTCTCTTTCTTTTCTATGCAGTCTGACAGTGACACAAAGCTGGTAATGTATTGCAAAAAATGAAGCGATTCTCAATTTACAAAAAATATATTGATTGGACAAAAAAATTAAAACACTATCACGTTAATATGTTTCTTGACGAACAATCTGAAAAAAGAAACAGAATGATTGCATGTATATTAGTATCGTGATTTTTTTTCTATCGTACCAAATTAGTTGTAGGATTATGTTTTCAACACACTTACTATCTACCTAGCTTAAATGCTGAAAAATATCATATATTTTTCTGATTTTGTTTACTGCAGTGGTGTGTTTAGGCATTATAAAACATGCGTTTAGGTCATGTAGTCCCCTTAATATAAAATATACAATAAAGAAAATGTTAGCGCTCGGGACAAGGACTACGTGTTAGTAAAAACTAGTTTTAAAGATAAACAGAAAAACAAGTTTCTTGCAAAATCATAACCGGCATTTGTAAATCATATATATCTATAGCCAGCCTCTACCATCGACCGCTACAGTGTTGTGAGAAGCTAAGATGCACAAAAGTAAATATCGAATTCTATACTTAGAAATAAAAATGAAATGCTGGTCGTTGGCACATATCAAAGAATACAAGTAGTTGGTGAGCGCATCACAAGAGAACGGCTGAACTAATTTGGCCATTTTTTGTTTTAAAATGTTCCTAATAGTACGAATAAGGTTTTTACAAAAAAAGAATCGCGTAAAACTAATTGTCCTTTTTTCTGTGGGATTTTTTCGTGAATTATTGAAATTTGGACAGAACAACGTCCGTCGGGTTAGTGCCTTGTCAACCGCAGACAATCAACGTACAAACGATTTCCATTTCAATAATTATAATAAAATGATTGCAGGTCAAACGTCTGGAGCCAGCAGTGGAACATCTTCTCCAGCCTGGCGATCACCGTCCACTGAACGTCGAAGACCTCCCGATATGCCTGTTGGTGTTAACATCAGGTAACCACAGCTTCTTACCTAGTTTGCTCTTCTATGCAACAGCGACGCCTATGGCGCGTTTCGCAAATATAAAAACTTTTCCAGTGGTAATGAACATATAATGGCAATGACGATAGACAAACAATGTTAAACGATGAGCTGCAAAAGTTAAAACTGCGGCGCAGCTATAGCAACCCCGCCTTTTAGCGGGAGAGTAGGTGGTTCCAAGATAAAAGATTAAAAGAAAAGATAAAAAATATTAGGTCGTTACCTATGAAATTGCCGTTTAGTAGGTATACAGAAAGTTAAAGTCATTTTTATATAAATATTTTTTGTTTCTATCAATAAAAATATTCACCCATGCTATTGACGCATCTCTGCCAGCGCAGTGATCATTGTTCAATGCCCTGCTTGAAGAATTCAGGTGCATGGGAGCTTTTTGTAGCATTTTGTACTGGCTCTCGGGTATTCGTATGTCGGCGCAAGGTCTGGTGAGTACGGTGGATGACGCATACCTTCCAACCCTAGCTCTTGTAGCTTACAGACTCTCTGTTGTGCAGTATGAGATCAAGCGTTGTCGTGTAGGAGCAGCGGGGACGAGCGATTAACCAACCCTGGCCGAAGATTTGCGAGCTTCTCCAGCATTGTGTCCAGTTCCTCACAGTACACAGCCGCAGTAATGCTGGTGCCACTTTGTAAAAAGCTCTGATGAATTATACCGGCACTAGACCACCAAACAGTGACCATGGCTTTTTTAGGGTTAAGTTTTCGTTTGGGGCATTACCTAAGCAGAACCAGGGTCTAACCAACACGATGACCGCTTACGATTATTAAAAATAAATCCATTTTTTATCGCAAGTGACAATGCGTTATAAAATCCCTTCGTTTTTGGGTCTGTTAAGCAACGCAAGGCATACCTCAATGCGTTCGTCGCGCTGGCGATCGATGAGTTCGTGCGGCACCCACTGCGCGCGCCGCGTGCGCGTGCGCGTGACGCAAATGGACCAATATTATTTTGATGCTAACGTTGAAAGCTGCTGCTAACACAGCCGTAGATTGAGTATCGTCAGATTCCACTATCGCCTCTATTTCGTCGTTTTTGACTAGTTTTCGGGCGACCACGGGGTTTATTTTTTAGATCAAAATGTCCACGTCGGAAGCGCTCATAGCAATAATGAGAATGACTCGTGCGTTCGTGTGTTCACTTCGTACACGTAATTAATGTTGCGAGCCGAGATGCGGTATTGCTACCGCGACGGAACTCGTATTCCATAATTACTTGTATTTTCATCGTGTCCATATTTTATAAAAAAAGATACAAATGTAGTGAAAACAAAACACTAAACAAATGACTGAATTTGAAAATAGAATTTCTTAATTTTACATATATTCTTTTGAATTTAGAATTTATTGCCAGCCATACATAAATTACGTTTTAAATGGCCAGTATTCTAAAACGGTAACTTCATGTATAAGACCTATTATAATAATAAATTATGAGATAAGTTTCATTATCATCCTCACCAGCCTAAAGCAGCCCACTACTAGATAAATGGCTCTACAATCTCAAGTAATTTAACTAAAATATGTTTAGGTACAACACAACACAATTCATGTTTTTATTTCCCTTTTTTAGAAATAACCCATTCCTCGAAAGGGAAGTCCAAAAATCAGCAAGCGCCTGCCAACTGTCAAGACGTGATGCTTCATCAGCGGAGAAGCGCCTTACACCGGCACCTGCAACTGGACTTGACGGTGTTCTGAAGTCCCACAGCGCAAACGCCTTACACCCCGAAAAGGCAACAGCTGAAGCTTCCATACAGAATAAGATAGAGGATAGTCAAGAGACTATAATGCCGACAGCCAGCACAGACACTATAGTGCCAGATTTGACTAAGAATATTCCACAATCTTCTTCGAAAACTGAATCACTTCCAGCTCTAAGACATGTGTCAGATGTCACAGTCCCTACTTTCAGCAGTTTCATGTCTGGACAACCTGGGTTATTTGCGAGGTCAATATCAACGGTGGAGACACCGACAGCTTACGTGGACAATGAGGTCGTAGCGGCAACGTTGTCAGAGAGGGCAGCGAAGCTTCGCGATGCGAGGGAGCGGTTCTTATCTTCGACGGCACCTATGAGGAGGGAGGGTACCAGTTCTGCCAGCGATTTGAGGCCTGGAGACAGGTGGGTTATTCTTCTATAATTTACAATAGAGACTCGTTAGTTACTCGTTGTTTACTTAAATATTTTTGATAATATTTTCCATTTACATACTCTACATACTCGTAGTATTTTATAACTTTCCTTTCTTTTTCATTTTTTTCTTATTTTCCCAAAGCAATAAAATTAATTCCTGTAATCCTGTTTCTGTGTTTAGTACCTTAGGTACGTTGTACAAATATCTAATCTTTGTACAACGTACCGTCACCTCCTTCTGCGAAGCAGTAATGTTCGCGAAGGAGGAGGCGGAACGCGTGAGGGAGAGGCAAAGTTTGCGCCCTCACGCCCCTAGCCGCTGCAGGAGACGTCCTGGGCGTCGGGAATCGCAGGCCGATTCCCGGCCACCGTAGGCGCGGGCTGGCGAACGGCGAGCAATGGGCAGCTCGCCGTTCGATAAGGACCAGGCCCGGGTCGACGGCGCGTTGTGTTCCACGCGCGCCTCAAAGAGATGTCAGCACCAATGACGGGGTTTGCTAGGACCGATGCCTGCTAGGGTTGCGGAAAAGTCCAAGAGGGTTACCGTGGCCCCTGGCACAGGCAACTGAAGGAACACGGGTGGGTTTTAGTCAGTAAGAGTCTGACACGCCCTCCTGCTCTGCCCAGAGCGGGAGAAGTTATTTAATGATTTCCCACCCAAAAAAAAAAAAAAAGGTACGTTGTACAAATATCTAATCTTATTTGTTGATCAAAATTGTTCAGGTACTAAATGCCCTCCATATAAAATATTCCTCAATTATTTACTGAATGTAAACCTGGATTTTATAATTATTCCAGATCAAGTAGAATAAGTTGCGAGAGTGACGTAGCAGAATCTCAGAGTTCCAGCACCCAGGAAGCTGCAGCGTTGGGCAGGAGTGCGTCCACGGGTATGGTCAACGTGGAGAGAGAGGCTTGGCAGAGGGTGGCTGAAGGTAAGCATTTAAGTATTAGGTTCGTAATACGATCGCAGAATCAACAAAAGAATTTCGTTAAACCGTTCGGCATGATTCGGCACAGCCGGGCGGCAAAATTGAAAACAATTATGTAGTGTTAGAGTCCAGAAATGAGACAACTAACGAGGTTTCTAATCACTTATATTATTTACTTAATCAACAATCGGTACACGTTATCCGCAGTAATAGCTCAATTAGTACTGCCGTCCTTCCCCGCATTTTCCCCTCGCGTAGCTCTGTGATGACCATGGCTTAGCACTGGCGTCATGACGTAACAGATGAGTCGTGATAAAATATAAATTTAATAGAGAATATAAATTAATAAATATTCATACAAATTAACGATATTATTTATTTAATTTTAATAACTGATACAAATTAATAAAATATAATAATTAATACCTACACGTAAAATAATTGAATAATTGTTAATATACTTTATGTTATTTTATAAATATTCGATTTAGTTGGATAAATATGTAAAATAAAAAAAAACGTTTAGAAATATTGAATAACCTCATGATATCTATTAAATAACTATAAACCCAATAGGTACTAGAAATGTTTTCGATAGTAATTATATTAGTTATATTATATTTGTTTAACAAACTCGCAATCCAGTATACCTACTGACTGGATGCTTGTTTTGTTAAATCTATTTATTATGTTGCCGTGCCCTAACCGGGTTTCATGTTGGAACTTACTTACATGTAACAACTGAATGTACACATGAATGCAATAAAGAATTTGAGTTTGAGTTTGAGTTTTTTTGAGTCGAGTTGTTCCGAGCCGACCCGAATATGGTTCAGCAAGGGTAGATGCCGAACAGAGTATGCCGATTTGTACGAACCGAATGAAAGCCGAATATGTGTAGTAAATGCTCTTGGTAGGCTTTTGTTCTTCAACAAACACTGCCGAATCGAATGTGCCAACCCGAGCAAGTGTGTGAATCGACACATAATCATTCGAGCTCATGATAGCCGAAAAGTTCGTTAGTTACTGTGTCAAAATTTGGTGTTCTGTTACTACAATGATATTAAAACATAGTAACCTTGAACAGATGCTGCAGCATCACCTGGAATTTTCTTGATACCCAACTCCCTCACCAACTTACAGCAGAGTGGTCGTGTTTGGGCTCATTGGAATGGTCTCATTAAATAGGCTCTTTAGACAGGTGATCAGGGTCTGATGATGGAATAGGAAAAATAAGTGGGAATAAATTTGTAACTAGCTTCACTGTGGGAAAAATACCTACGAACAATTTAGGCGAGGCACGTGTCGATCGTCGATCGTCGATAGCGTGCAAAGATATAAGAAATATATTTCTATGGTTGCGTGTCTATTAGTAATATATAAAGTTTAAAAGCCGACTGACCGTTTGGCGCAGTTGGTAGCGACCCTGCCTTCTGAGCCGCTGGTCCCGGGTTCTATCCCCGGACAAGTCAAACATTTGTGTGCATAAACATGTCTGTTTGACCTGTGTCTGGGTGTGTATATGTATATAAGTATGTATATCAGTCATCAGGTTACCGTAGTACAAGCTCTGCCTAGTTCGGGACCTGAAGACCTTGTGTGGATGTTGTCTATAATAATAAAAATAAATCAATAATGATTGCATAATATTGAATTTCAATAATATTGAGTAATAATGAAGCTAGTACTTATGAAAAAGTTAATTATCTCGCAAAAAGCAAGGAAAACCGTAATATCCTATATATATTATATTAAAAAAAAAAAAAATGTACTAGACTAAGTACCTGTATAAAACAAGAAAAATATTTAATAAAATAGAAAAAATTAAATCAAATATTAAACATTTTCCTTATCACTGTCGTTGTCAGACTCCAATTCTGAGTCAGAATCCAGATTGGACATCTAAAAACTCGAACTCACTTTCCTGAAACTGAATTAAGTCGAGAGTTTCAGCAAAAAAGCTCTGCTTTCTTTTGGCATCTAACTTAGGCCTTTGTGCACTTAGGAAAGAATCCGAAGAAACAATAAGCATATTTAAGATATCTTGATTAGAATCTTGCCTGCTTCTTTTCCGCGAATGATGTTCCCGGAACCTCCTAAAATCTTTGTTTCGAGACTCTGAGGCTTCTTCCGAGAGAGTCCTAATCGGCACAAAATAATTTTTCTCGATTATGTCAGCCCCGTGTATTAATAATTTATGTACGGTTGACGACATGTAGCACCAGTCGTACAATTCCACGTACTTTTCTGCTGTTTTGCGGGCAATATCTTTAAATTTTATTGCGTCGATCTTCTCGCCAGATGTTATCGTTTGCAAAATCATAGCAAATCTTTTAATATGATCTTCGTCCAATCCGGTAATAGCATCTTGCTCACCCTCCACTTTCTGCTTGTATCGGCTTTGGTTGGAAGCACCATCAAATCCCCACTTGGATATCAGCTTTAGCTGCTTATTTTGCACATCCGCATAGTCAGAAAGACTTTGAAGGATCCTCTTCACCGTGATGTCAAGTAAAGCTTGAAGTGTAATCCTAGCCGAGGAATCCGTAACTGACACTGATTGTATCGGAAGGGTAGCAATCAAGCTTAGTTTGTTGCACTTTATAGTAGGATGGATAAATATCCTTAGCACCTTCCCGAATGGCAGCCTCTCGCAAAGTAATATACCACTTTGACAGTTTTAGTGAAAGAAGCAATCCAAGCGCTTTCTCTGGTGTAAATATGACTTTTTTTACTGGTTTCTTAAGGGTTTCTTTAATTTTAACAGCTGCTTCTGGATTTTTCATCATGTATTCGATCACAGATGCGATATCCTCATGCCCTTTTTCTTTTAAACGCGCTGCAGCTGCATATGCCAATTCACTGGAGTCTTCGCCTGTATGATCATCAGATCTTCTCTTTTTCTGTTTTCTTCCCAAATCTTCGAATGGTTTTCGGGACCTTTTTGTCATCGTTCCAACGCGAACGGACAATGATGCCGACGACGGCGGTTCTTGAGAGTCTGATTGTGCTCTTGGTATCTCATCAACAGTTGGTTCTTGATTAACTAAAGTTTGCACACAACTTGGCCAATCAATATTTGCTTGCAGCCAATTTCCGTAGTCTTCTGAAGTGATCAAGGAATCGGTTGGATTTCTGCCATCTCTGAAAAGCAGCTCGCGTGAATTTTCGACAAAATTCATTAAGAGTTACTCGTTCTTCGGTAGAAAGGCAACCGCCTATGCGGGATACAACTGCACCAAACAATACTTCATGATTAAATGAAGTACTCTCACTTTTTAGAAGAACAAACAAGTCTAAATTGGTGATTAAACTTTCCATTTTAAGATTTTATAGTCGCAGGCCAAAAATTTTGTGTTAGCAGTTACACCGTTGTGAAAAATCTAAATTATAAAGCAAAATTTTAGCCTTTTTATTGCAAAACGTCGATGATTAGTTAACTATCCTCAGAGTTTTAAAAGATATGCTAATGAAAATGTATAATCGTTCAAAACATTTCTTAGAACTCTTAGCACAACTAATCAACAAATTAGCTTACTTATGAGAAATCATTAACAATCATTTAATCACCTATTCAGACTTATTAGAAGACTAAACAATTTGTTATTTGGTATTTTGGATGTATGTAAAGTTTTAAAACTCATTTTGTATTGATACATATCTAATTCAAACATAGTTATCTAAGTAAAGAAAAAAAGACAGAAAGAAAGAAAATGCGTTTATTTGCGGTAAACATGACGCAAAAAATAACATAAAATTATGAAAAGGTTGGGGGAAACATGCGTCACATCCACGCAAAACGGCTATCGCTCAGCATTATACCGCGACCCTATGCAAGACAGAGTCCCAGCGCTGGTTTTCAGCGACAGCCGGAGTGTAGTAAGTGTGGATGTATTATAAAACCTGTGACTACTCCTTCGGGAATATAGGGGTGATGCTATTTTATGTTAAGTTTTGTTAAAAGTCTGTGTTCCTCAACCTAAAAATCAAAAGGAACAGGTTCATGTGTAAAAATAAATACAAATATTTTGACCATTTTTAAAAAAAAAAATAGCAGCGATAACCGTTATATGACATATGTCAAAAAATCATAAATAATTAGTACTATAACCACCTGTAAGGATATTACGGTTTTCCTTGCTGTTTGCAAGATAATTAACTTTTTCATACTAACTTCATACAAATTTTTCGTAAAAAAATTATAATTCCTTCGTTTTTGTGCACAATTACCTCGGGTGTCATTTTTGAAGTAACAACTAATAGAAGCGATATCCGGCAAAAAATCAGGCACTTGCAGATTGAAATCCCTAAGTCTATGAAAGCTGATTTTCAGCCCACCGTGCGTCGTCGCGTCGGTTGATGGCTAATGAAAACGCCAAACAGACGAGGCTTATACCCAGAAATAATGAATGTATGCGATTGTAGAAACTCAAACTCAAAGCATTTATTTCAATTAAACCATTTACAGGCGCTTTTGAATTGTCAAGTGGTCGGTCAGTCAGAAATAAGAAGCTAGTTGCCCATTGGAATTGTCTTTGGAAAGCGTAGTAGGTACCTATGGAGAAGAACGGGCAAGAAACTCCACGGACAGAAAGGATAGTTGCTGGTAACTTCCTATTTTTAAATTAGTCGTCCCCCGACGCGACGACGCTTGAATGAGAATATTACCTACAACTCACCTAAATGGTCAATATAATATATAGTTTTTTTTTTAACTTTATAGAAGTTTTTTAGACTAGAATATCTACATTTATTTCACAGAAAACTCTAGAATATAAATTCTATGCTATGCATAATATAAGTATGTTTTTACTACCAGGGTCTCGTCGTGAGGGCCGAACCCGGTCCCGGTTCAGCCTAGCTCGATTGGCGGCCAAGCTGCGTCGACGTGACGAGGGCGGTGCGGTCTCCCGCCTCTGTCGCCAGAGCCTGCTCGTTCAGCTCATCAATAAACACTAAATAATATAATTAAATTATACTGTACGCATTGTATAAAGGTGTTTTATTTTTTGGAGCCTGTGTAAGACCGTTTAGAGGCCGAGTTACTAACTGCCTGTCCAATCAATCAACCGACTCATCAAGAATTATTTATTTAGTTCCTTCGAGTCGGATACTGTTTATTCTGGTCCTTCGAATCGAATACCCTGTTTATTTTAGTATTTACAGTCGCATTTATTATGATCTCAAACAGAACTTATTTCAATTTAACTTATAGCAACTTGAAATTAAGTTTTTATAGGTTAGACTGTATGTACCTACACTGTAAAATACTTCAATGGGACCAGTCAAAAGCATTACTGCTGTTAGGAAGGTACGTGTAAAATTATGTCGCGGGGGTCGCAGTGGATTTATGTCGGAAAGATAAAAAATTAAACAATGAAAACCATACTTTATTTTCAAATTTAATATCGTTTCGTACAATACCGTGTTAACAGACCGACGTCCGCATTCAATAGTTCGGTAACAATAATTACCATATCAAAAGGTGGATGCTCGAACTAATAGCATTTATTATAAAAAACCTACGTTTCAGTTATTTATTAGTAATAATAAGACTCAAAAGAACACTTATAAACAATATTAATGGGTAATTTGGTTGAGGTAGATTCAGTTATATTTTTAAATAACTAACTTGTTTTTTTGTTTTGTGGGTACATGATTTAGGCATCAATCGCGAGTGTATTTTTTTATTTTCATTTAGCTTTACTCTGTCGAAAATACTTTTTTTCTAAAGCGTTAGTGCTGTTTTTCAGACCCATTATTTTACTTCCATAATTAGGTAACGGATTCTATCATTATTATTAATCTTAAAACCAAATACAAACCAAAAAATAATAATAATTTTATCATGTCCCCACAATAATTATATTTTGTAATGAATAATTCCTTATTTTACAAATTTTTTAAACGAAAATTTGGGATATTTTAATACACGCACATAGAATTTAGAATTACTATAAGCTAGATTTATCATAAAACTGAAACATAATGAAAATTATAATTTTTCACTAACCCAGAATTATATCGAAAAATATTCTAAGTTAAGAATAAAGGACATTAAACTATCCCAATTTCTCGGTATATACAAAATATTTCACTTAAAAGCACGGATTGTGGCTATCATCAATCATCAATAGGTACTTATATCGAAATTGAGCCACCACAATGGTCTTTAATTTTTTAAACTTGTATAATATTAATATACAACAACACCTTAAATTATCTCCTGTAGAAATGCTATTGGTGCTTTGCAACGAATTTGGTAAAATGTCATTAATATGAAGTCATAATCTGCCTTGTCTTGCCAACGAAATACATTATTGTTTAATTTCTGACAGCAAAAAAGAAACAAACAAATTGCTTAAAAAAACACAATTTGTTTAGTTTCAAATAATGGAAAATAATGTACAGGCAAAATTAAAAATAAAATGCATGCTCCTATTCTTTTCGATTTGTAAATTTTTCAATGTGTAAAATAGAAGACAGTGCAATAAAATTCAGTGTGTTTTCTGTTGGCAAGACATTATAGTATTCCCCTTTTTGACGAAAAATGCTTCAAAAGCCAGAAGCGAGAAGTTGGTGAGATATTTATCGAGGCAAACAGTCGTCATAAATCGCGGGCATTATAATCATAAAGTCTAGGCCAATATTTTAAGAGAAGTTTTAGGAAAAATCCTGAGAAAAATTACTACAGAGGTTGGTCCCCTGATTCTTAACATCAAAATAGTAAAAAATTAAAAAAGAAGAGATCACTAGTTTCTAAATCTGCCCTTAAGCTTTTCTTTTATCGTCGCAAAGGTAACCAATAACATGCAATCTGTCAGAAAGGGAACAAAATAAAATCAAGCAAAACTCACAATAAAACTTAAACCAACTCGTGTTAGATCTCTATGTTAAAAAGTTAAATATTTTTATATATTTTGGACGCGTTTCACTAAGTACATGCTACTAAATCAACGTCACACTATACTGAGTCTTAGTACTGGTATTTTGTGTTTTTATTTCGTCGTTTTACAATCTAAACACTTCATTTATTATTTAAAAAAAAAACAAGTAATCTATCTTTATCTCAATAAATGTGCGAGTGTGTGTGTATTTTTGTCTATAGTGCATTATATTATTCGTTTTTGATTAAATAACCCTTTTTTACTTTTTCTTTGCAAGTCATCAATGTTTGGAGACACAATTTTCGTGTTTTGATCGAAAACGTACAAAACGTTTGAACAGATAAATTTTCTATAACCAACATATTTATATATACGTATATACAACAAATATAACTATTCTATTGCTTTACAGTTTCAGGTGTATCACGATATTATTTATAAGCGAATCTGTAGCATTTGCTTCCAGTGTAATTTGTACCAAATGCCCTATTTCAGCATAATTTTAAAACCCATTGCTGATTGTTATGTGAGATGTTTTTCAATGTACGTAGTAATCACAATCAATATCATAATAATTATCGTAATCAATTGCTGTACGTCGTATATTGCTGAAAAGACATTTTATACAAACGGCTTTACATAGAGTAATAACTATAAAAGCGAAAAATCTTAGTGTGTTTTAACAACATGGCTAATTAATAACATATTATTGCTTATGAGTAAGTTCTACTATTAATATATTGTAACAAATTGGTCAGCTATATAATTGTAGTTCGCAAAGTCACTTAATAGGTAAATGTAACGTTACGTTTGTGTATAGTTAAAATAAAATAATAATTATCCAAAAAAAAACAAGAAAACTGTACAACATAAAATCTGTTTGGTAAGTATGAAACTATTGCAGTCAATATGGAATGTGCGTTAGTAGAAATAATGTGTCTATTGAAATAAATATAGTGGAATGGTATACCCGCTTTGATATTGTAAAATAACATGCTCATTCGAGAAACCGTGAGAATGAGGATAAGAAGACCGGAGATGGCCAGTAACATTTTGTATCTTGAATATTTTATTACTTCATATTTATTTTTAACGGCGATACAGACAAAAAATATTAAACTATTATTATCCAGATTAAACAGGAAAAAATATTTCAACGAAAAATATGAAGAAGAAAACCTGGAAAATAATAGTTTTTTTTTTTAGCGTGGTTCTCTTTAAACCATCCCCATTTTACAGTTCACAATTAATAACTTGCGAAATGAGATTCAAAATTATCATCAGAGGCACAACATCAGGCTTTTAATTTTATTTTCTTATTTTTTCACTCCAAGGACGGACAAGCCTATGTAAAAAAACGTTAAAAAACTGTATACAAACAACTTTAAAATAAATATCAGATAGGGGAACAACTATTGTAGTAAACCTTAATTCTATTTAATTCATTTGCTTGGTCCATTTTTTGGTAAATAATATTTTATAATATTTAATTATATTATTTGTGTTAAATATTGTAAAAAAAAATTGTGTTATTTAATAAATTATTTGTACATATTATACGAAAAAAATGTTAAGATTTTGCGGAACGATTTTGCGGAATGTACGTTCAAAGTGTAACTTCTTTAAATGGAGATACATACCCGAAAAGTTATAAACACAGTGGCACTGAGAAGATTTGAACTGCATACAACATTATGCACGCATTTATTATTACTCGTAGTTTTTTTTAAACCAAAATAATAGACCAAACAAAGGAAATATACAACGTACTTTATAAAATGCATGCACTACAGTTTTATAAATAAGAAAAAAACATTGTACATCATTCAGGTATCTGTTATTGCGTCGACGTATAAATTGTTTTGGTTTCACAATACAATAATGATAATGATAGAAAAATAATAGTAAATCCAACAGTTTTCAGTAATACAGATAAAGTGGTTAAATTATTTCTTACTTTCCACGAGTGAACTTGAAACTCCGTAATAATTGAATAAAAAAAATTATAAAAATAAGTTACATTAAAATTGTTAACTAGACGGTATCTATGGTAGAAATTAATAATTCTTACTTTACAACTACGGTACTTTTTGAACATTCAAAGTTAAACCTATTTTGTTTTAAGTTGTATAAAACCAAATGTGTTAAAGTTATATTATTTTCATTTAAGAGTAGCAAATACTATTTGTCATAATTTTAATCTATAATTCTTAAAAATGCAACGCTTATTTCTTTACAAAAATTGTTATCCTTCATAAAATTTATTTCTTTGCGAAACAGTACTTACAGCTATTTCTCTTCTCAAATTATCCCAAATTTTAAGAAAAATATGTTTGGTGTTATAGTTATAGAATTCGTTAATTTATTATTACTTTATATCATAGAAAACATAGAAATCGTTTTTTTTTTTTAAGTCACTGAAGCATTTTTGTATTTTAAATGTAATATTATTCTTGAAGTATTTAAATAACTTCCACTTAAAACTGAAATTGGCGATTAATTTAATCGTGTATTGATACATTTTTGGCTGTAAGCGGTCCTTGAGACTTTGCTGTACATTTAAACATAAATAAGTCAACACTACTAATCCAAAAAAAAAGACAACAGCGAAATTCTGACACGCAATGCAGCAATACTGGGAATGGATGAAATAAAAATAATAAACCTAGATAAAAAACGAAGAAAATCAGCGCACTACGTCGAGCCATAGAGGATACACTGAAAAAATATAAAGTAATGCACGAAGTTTTTGCTAAAACTAAGGAAAAAAACAGCGCTTATTTTTGCAACTTTAGTCAGAATCGAAGCGTAGATAGACCCTGTGACAAAACCTAGCGTCAAAGATAATATTCTAGATTTTTAAAGATCTAACACTACACCTAAGTCTAGCTAACTTAGTGTAATTGAATTTTTTCAGGTACATAGTCGGCGTTTTTCCTTTTCAATTTAATTTTAAACTGAGTTTATCTTTTTTATTATTTACAGTGGCGGCCGGGTGGAACAAGAAGTCAAAAAATAAATACAATTAGATGCAGAAATGTCTTAAGTTTAATAATATTATAGAGAAAATTTTATACGGTAAAAACTGTTAATGATTATTTTTTTTGTAATTTTTTGTTTTTTGACTTTTATTCCACGGCCGCCAAACCTTACAATATAATAAATTGTACCTAGGTGCTTTTAACTCAGGATATAAATAGGTACATAATATATAGGGTCAAATTCAATTAGGTAGCGAAACTCTGCAGACGTGATTGGTATCGATATCTTAACACGATAAAATTGAAATATAAAAGATTTGATGGCTTTTTTTGGGGGTCAACGTCAAGTATGAGTTAGGAAAATCTGTTTTCCTTTGTTTTATCGTGTTTAGATATCGATACCCACCTCGTCTGCGGAGTTTTACTAGCTAATTTAATTTGACCATGTGTGTAATATGCTCGAAGAGCGTCTGACTTTAGATTTTAGTGCGATAAAACATAATAAAATCTGTTGTTTCAATCAGATTTTTTTGTACAAATAGAAACCAAAAATGCGATACTAAAGGTCTGCCGTAACAAGTATCTTGGTGTTGGTCGGTACTATTATTATCATTATTATAAATCAAAACACTGAGGAGGACTTCAAATTAAATGCATGTTCTGTTATTAGATATCACAAATTAATAACATAAAAGCGGAAACATAATTAGGTATATTTTTAAACTTTAACGTTAAGTAGCAAATTTATTTTTTATATCTTCCTTAAATTGATTATAAAACAAGCAGTAAAAAAGTGATACTTATACAAAAAAAACTACCAAACACCAGTCACGATTATGTACTAAGGTAACCTAAAAAAAAATTTTTTTTTTAAATCGTTACGAATTATCGGTAAAATACTTACTGTCCTATTAATAAATAAATAAAATCAAAAATACCACTAAAACTAACCAGTAAGTGCCATTTAACCACTTCGATGGGTAAATGTAGAAAACTTAATCGATTCAACATTTAAAACTTTCCAATAACATCTAAAATAAGCTTAAAACGAATAAAATGAGGTAGATGTAAATTGTGATATGGAATAATGGTCAGCACACATTATTTTTGTAATGTTGGCTGCGCTAGAATATGCTTAGCTTACGTCACGACAGATTTGGCCATGTCAGTCTTTTAAGTTTATCGATAAAAACATGTCGTACTCGTTTTTGAGAACACACTTATTGGTACACTTTTTGATAAATCCGTCGGGTTAGATGCGAATTACTGACAAAGATTCACGGAGCATTTATCTTCAGTGCTAAAACTACGAAGGTATGTGAGAATATATAAATTATTTATGTATTTAATTATTTATAGGTACTGTATTATTAAAACTTCTGTGTAAGGAATGTGACAACTGGGTGGGTTAGGGATATCAATTGTCAAGTAATATCATCCACCTATTATTGTACAGTATAGTATATTTATATATATATATATATATATAATAGTCAGCGTGCCTAAAAGAATAATTATAACAATCATGAAGAAGATTTTTGTAGATTTATGAAGTTTTATTTCTCATATTGAATGAGGTAGGTATAACTTAATTGACCAATCTTTTTAGCGTTGGTAGACGTATGCTAAACATAATATCCTAGCTATTAAAAAAGAGGGAAAATGTGCAATAACGTTTTAGTAACTTTTATAACGATAACGCGTGATTTAATAAACTATTTTCATTTTATAATAGTCATAGTTCGTTGTAATAAATTATTACTTTTATCATAATATATATTTTATATTTTACAATTACTTTTTAATCTATCTACTCGTTTTCTTAGGTTTTAAGTATCTAGAAATTTGTGGATTAAAACATGTAAAACTGCATTAAATAAATTATAACAGTAATATATAAAAAAAAACCTTTGCGTTTCTATTAAATTATTATTGTGATGTGTGTAAAATATATATAAATTAAAAAAATAAAACTGGAATGTAAATTGTGAAGATTACTAGCATCTGAGGCTTTGTCTGTGATCCGTGGGGAAAAATAATCAGGAAAAAATAAATATAGTTATATTTAGTTCTTTTCAACATCGATAAAATACTTTTTATGTTATGTACACGCGAATTTCAATGGGTGTTTGGAATTATTTTGGTCTATATTTTGTACGATTATGTTGCACTAATGGTGAGAACTATTTTGTATGACTTATGAATCAGTGTGTACTTCACAGAGGCACTGTTTATATATTACATAACACAAGTACATCGCGCGGCGGGAGGTAGGCGCCGGCGCAATATATTTGCAGTTACGTGCGAACGCGCCATTCCTACTTTATTGTCGGGCGCATATAATCTCAGGCCGTAAACGAACAACGCTATTTACAAGTGCATGTTGCCATAAATACGGCAATAAAAACGTTATATATACATAATAACAGTTATAGGGGGTGATCCTTCACTACGGCGAAGTTATGAACAGATTAGGCGAGAATAACTCACGTGCTACAGAACAACAGTTACTTTCGACCTGAATCCATTTTTAACACTTAAATTATTTACCCGTACTATTGTTTACCAAAAAAATATCAGCCTTACAATCATTAAAAATAAATTCTAACGTTAGGAACGAGACACGATAAGCTATCCTCACGCAATCCCGTATCAATCGATAAGCTATCCTCACACGAACCCGTATCAATCGATAAGCTATCCTCACGCAATCCCGTATCAATCGATAAGCTATCCTCACACGAACCCGTATCAATCGATAAGCTATCCTCACACGAACCCGTATCAATCGATAAGCTATCCTCATGCGAACCCGTATCAATCGATAAGCTATCCTCACGCAATCCCGTATCAATCGATAAGCTATCCTCACACGAACCCGTATCAATCGATAAGCTATCCTCATGCGAACCCGTATCAATCGATAAGCTATCCTCACGCAATCCCGTATCAATCGATAAGCTATCCTCACGCAATCCCGTATCAATCGATAAGCTATCCCCACACGAACCCGTATCAATCGATAAGCTATCCTCATGTGAATCCGTATCAATCGATAAGCTATCCTCATGTGAACCCGTATCAATCGATAAGCTATCCTCATGCGAACCCGTATCAATCGATAAGCTATCCTCACGCAATCCCGTATCAATCGATAAGCTATCCTCACACGAACCCGTATCAATCGATCAGCTATCCTCACGCGAACCCGTATCAATCGGACTATTTTAAGCCTCATTATTATCTATTAAAAAACTTTTAAGTATTACCCTTCCTTATTTATAGTCGTATATCCATTTTACTGTGTCTAACGAGCAACTAGTAAAAAAAAGATGTCTGTACACAATCTCAATCCTTGACTTAAAAATAGCAACACCATTCGAATTGACGCAAGAGAGTGGTACCGTGCGGTACCAGGTCTCAGGGGCCGACTACCCCAGTGTAGTTCTTGGATACCAGAAAGGAAGGGCTTCTCAACCGTTAGGTTGGAACGTGGGGAGAATTTTGCTGTTGTCTAATTGGAAGTCGGTGCTTCGAGTGAGTTCTGAGTTCATGTTATCGTCAGGGAGTTTGTTGAAGGAGTTGTTAGCACTTAGATCCCTTGAGGATCTGGACACGTCATACTCTGGTCTCCTGGAGGTGTCCAGGAGGTTAAAAGTGGTGGAAGCAGACGTGTCAGGATCCAGGACAGTCTCCAGCGTGCTGTCAGGGTCTTCGTAGCGCGCCACGTCGAATGCGGCCTCGTAGCGGCAACCTTTCCGCAGGCGGCCGTTTGGTGTCTTTGATTGCTGTTGGTTATAATGGTATGTTTTATTAGGTAATCCTAACATTTCTAGATGATATACAATATTTTGCAGGGGTTAGGTGGAATATTAATCCTTAAATCACAAAAATTTACGCCTAATTGGTCGAAGTATGACAGTTTTGTTCATTGACATCAACTTAAAATGGGTGAATGTTTTGGTCGGCAGTTAAAAATGTACTCATTCACAGCCTTCTTAGAATTTATTGATTATGTAAACAGTTCTTACGTTTGGGTTCTCAGTGATGTGAACATGACCGTTGAGGAGCGGCTCCCCCGCGTCCTTCGCCCCGCCGCCATTGGCCAGCCGGTTGCCGATATTCTGCAGACACGATAAAGTATTATAGACTCTATTTTCTTAGAGTTAGAACCGATTTTCAGATTCCTAGATTTCCACGAGACAGGCTCAACCTAGTGTGGGGTTCATAAGCAAAGTGCTTCCTTTGCGTCTTATTGTGTTTTTAGTAAACCTAGCTATTAATGTAGACTAGAAGGAATCGTAAATACTGGTTTGGCAAATAAACATTATCATTATTAGATAATAGCAATTTAGAGAACCGCTACATACCTCGGTACATACCTTCATCTCTGCTCCTTCCTCTTCATTTCCCTCGTTAGAAGACAGGTTTCGTCGACGTGATCTGAAAAATATGAGGTTTTTGTTACCGAGTTAGAGGCGAGCTGGCAACACAGGCCATAATTATATAATAACTATATTGAAACAGCGTATCTTTAACTAGGATACCAAAACAGAGAAACGATAGATTCATTTTATTCAGAGTAAGTAAGGCCTGTTGTAGGCCAAGCCAGTATTTTTGTTCTTTAGATTCTACAAGTGGTACATAATAGCAAACTGTCAGTTATTATATTGATTGAGAGGTCAAATGAAACTATTTACGAATGGAGATAGGAAACCGTTATTAATGCCATACCTGACAGGTGACTGAGACCTCTTTCTCCTGCGCCATATGCAGAAGGCAGCAGCTGCCAGGACACACAGTATCAACGCACCAACGCCAAGACCGATACCTGTAGAATGAATACGTAACATAGTAACACGTCTATATTCTTTTAAAGAGTGAACAGGAATCGAGCCTATGCCCAAAAACTGGGACTAATCGAGACTCTAGGCAGCTATTGAGAATTTTTTAAACGAAAAAACTAGTAACTCTCGAACTGTGGATCGCAACTTCTTGTGCAGCAGTCGTATTTCATTATCTTCACCATTTAGTCGAAAGGCGTACTCTCTCGGACAGAGGTCTCCCTCAGGCAACGCCACAACGACGAAAGGCGTACTCTCTCGGACAGAGGTCTCCCTCAGGCAACGCCACAACGACGAAAGGCGTACTCTCTCGGACAGAGGTCTCCCTCAGGCAACGCCACAACGACGAAAGGCGTACTCTCTCGGACAGAGGTCTCCCTCAGGCAACGCCACAACGACGAAAGGCGTACTCTCTCGGACAGAGGTCTCCCTCAGGCAACGCCACAACGACGAAAGGCGTACTCTCTCGGACAGAGGTCTCCCTCAGGCAACGCCGCAACGACGAAAGGCGTACTCTCTTGGACAGAGGTCTCCCTCAGGCAACGCCACAACGACGAAAGGCGTACTCTCTCGGACAGAGGTCTCCCTCAGGCAACGCCACAACGACGAAAGGCGTACTCTCTCGGACAGAGGTCTCCCTCAGGCAACGCCACAACGACGAAAGGCGTACTCTCTCGGACAGAGGTCTCCCTCAGGCAACGCCACAACGACGAAAGGCGTACTCTCTCGGACAGAGGTCTCCCTCAGGCAACGCCACAACGACGAAAGGCGTACTCTCTCGGACAGAGGTCTCCCTCAGGCAACGCCACAACGACGAAAGGCGTACTCTCTCGGACAGAGGTCTCCCTCAGGCAACGCCGCAACGACGAAAGGCGTACTCTCTTGGACAGAGGTCTCCCTCAGGCAACGCCACAACGACGAAAGGCGTACTCTCTCGGACAGAGGTCTCCCTCAGGCAACGCCACAACGACGAAAGGCGTACTCTCTCGGACAGAGGTCTCCTTCAGGCAACGCCACAACGACGAAGTCGCGCTTGCAGGCACTAAACCTACAAAGCAGTAAATAACCACAGCTTGAATGCAATGGGGAACTGGTGACCAAATAATCAACACCGAACTGCAACAGAGGACTATACCAAGCACTGGATAATGAAAAAGAAACAGTAATTTAGTGTGACTCGTACAGGAAGATACAAACTAAATATTGGATGGAATAATGGTGGATGTACTTACTCAGATAGAACGAGGAGTGGTCAGGAGGTCTCGGTGGAACCGTCAGCACTTGGCTGCGAGGACTGGGGCCGGGTGCCACCACCATCACGTAGGTAGACTGGTCAGCTTCTAGGCCAGATATCTGGAACAATACAAGGAGTGTTATTGAAGTCGTCTTTTGATAGGGCATGATTAGATAAACATGCCCTGGTGAACCAATAGCCTAGCCTTCGATAACTGGCTTGAGATAATTTGATTTTGATACCGAGCCTCTTATAAAAAGTTCTCCCTCTGTTTCTGAAAGCCTGATCAAGTCTCTTAGCAGACAAGCTGACAAGAAATTAGTACAGCTCATCTTAATATTTAGTTGATTACATAAGATTTTTCCACATATTAAATCGAATAGGCTATGAACAAGAGTAACGGTGGAGTTTCTTGCCCTTTCTTCTCCATACGAAACTACCTTTTGGAAGGGGCGACTAGAATCAATTCTATTTAAATGTAAATGTTGACGTTCAAAGGTGCCTTTTATGTGCCTATTTGAAATAAATGCTTTGACTTTGAACCTTGTCGATCCTCAATTCAAGATAATATCTTTTAATTCATATGTTTCGTTAAATTCATCATTGATACGATTTCTATTTTACAAGACATGATTCCGCACTTGGTCCGTCTTCCAACATTCTATAAACTTACAAGAACAGTATTAGTGGTGACGTTGATGGTGGGCCACAAGTCCAGCGCCTGCGTGAGGTTCTGCGAGTAGCGCACGATGCGCGGCCCGTCGCCTCGCCACGTCACCTGCACGCCCGACCTTGTGAACCAGTACTGCAGCTCCTTGGCTTCTGGAACAATGAATTAACATGTTCAAGACACAGAAGAAAAGTCTTTTAGTTCACGCATCAGGTGTTAGCCTCGATATAAAGCTCATCTTTTTACATCCACACTCCGGTAACTTGAACAGGCAACAAGAAAAGCCTAAATTATAGTTACATTTAAGGGTTCATCCGCTCTTCCAAAACTGTCTGAAAAAATATCATCGTGAAAACTTAGGTGAAGTGAGCTTAAAGTGAGTTGTCGATAGTGTCAATCCCTAGCATCGGGTTGAATGACAGCTCGCTTCACCTAAGTTATCACGGTGAGATTGTTACAGCAGTGCGATTCTGTGACCATCTCACCGTGAAAACTTAGGTCAAGTGAGCGTGGAGTGAGCTGTCGGTATCGTCCCACTTATGCTAGGGATTGACCAAGCATTACATTTACAATCAAAATCGAGATTTTAATAATATTTTTTATGCTAATTCTATCTATAATTTTATATTATTTCAAAGCTAGTATCGAAGAATCTAAAAAAAAACAACATCATTGAGGTTCTAAATGAATTTCTGATTTGCTATTTTATTTTAAAACCTCGAATTTAGTCATTTTTAGCCACTTAACTACATACTAGCTTTGAAATAAGATAAAATGATCGATAGAATTTGGATAAAAAATATTAGTAGAAAACTCGATTATAACAGTAAATGTAACATTGGTCCCCCCATTGGTCATCCCTAGCATCATTGGGATGACACTGACAGCTCACTCCACGCAAGTTTTCACGGTGAGATTTTTACAGAATCGACCGGCAGACTCGACCGGCTGTCATTCCACCTGATCCTAGGGATTGACACTATCACTATTGACACTTCACCAAGCTTTACCGGTGCGATTTTTACCGAATATATCGGCTAGTATCGGAAAACCTACAGCACTACACCTAAAGCAAGGCCAACGAAACGAGATAAAGAATGTAAACCAACTTTCAGGGGTTCATAACATTTTTATTTAAAGATAATTTTTATTCGTGGTGAATTGATATCTTTCAAAGGTTTCTAGAGCTGCCAGGCTGTGATTCCATAATTAAAATCAACAACCATCACAATAACAGTAATAACAAGAAAACCTAACATTAATGGATTAATATCAACAAAAAACTAAACAAATACGGAAACGAAAAAAACCGTATCACTTCGAATGCAATCTAAACAGGAATGAACCGGACGGACCAAATGTTGATAACTGCTGTCCCGACCGCTTTCCTGTACCACGAATCACACAACGACAGCCGTCGTCGACAACTGACGTCATTATTGCGTGCGAGAGATAAGGGCAGAGATAATAATCATAAATGATAAATGATTATATAAATGATAAATGATTTTATTTCTGTAAGAAGGTTTGTACAAACACTTTTACACTCATCAATCATATTTTAAAAACTAGATGAGGTCGGCGTTTCCTATCTGACTACTCTGAGAAGAAAGGCCGAAACAAACTCAGAGGTCACAGTCTCTTTTAAAGTCCAGACATAATCTTGGTCAGATCATGTGAAGACCATGTAGATTGGTGTCTGAAACGGTCTTTTGAGGAAAAACCATACAGATTGAGCGGACCTGTCCAGTCAGTGCACCAGCGCCGCAGCCTCCTTATAACCCCATTCCCACCGGCTTCCCTTCAGAAGTTTGGAACACAACCACTCTCTCAATGGCACAATCAGTACTTTTAAAAGTAGAGAAAAATTACAAAACGCCTACACTGATGGACATTAAATCAACAAAATTTGCTCTTTTACAACATATTTCTATAAAGTAAACCGCAGGAGCGATCGGCTTATTCGCCGATAAAATCTCTTAGCAAAAGAACGTCATGACGTCACTTGAAGGTCACTACCCAGCCCGCCATATTAGAACTAAAGTAAGCCGACTCTGAGCGTCTTACTCGGATAATCGAGCGAGATGTATATAGGAAATATGTGCGCGCGAGCGGGATGGGTCGTTATCCGTCGTTGAATTTCGTATCGAATCGGACGAATGTTTGATGACATTTTATGTTGACAGACAATTTGACGTAATTACATTACATTAAAACGACCATAGCTTGCATGCGTTGTTGATTGAATTTATATTTGAATTTAATAGTTAGCTATTTTAGAATTTATTGCTTGGTATAAAATAGTGATTTGTGTATTTTTTTAGTTGAACTGTGTTTATTTGTGTTGTTGTTGTGTGTAGTGAAAGCAGTTACATAGACGTACGTTGAAATTAGGTATTTGCGGTAAGTAGATAGTGTAATAAGTTGAAATTACTAATTTAGAGTAAGTAGATTTACAAAGTAGCAGGTCAGTAGGATGGCGGGTCTAATAGCTTTAGATTGCTGCTTGACAGATTATTTGCTTTGTGAGGAAACATGCTTTTCAAGGTTAAGTTTTCTGGCTTACCTCTCTCAATATTTCACCCTTCGCCACTGCAGTGCACGCATTTGTCAGTAATCTTGCCGCTCAATTCAGAACTTAAGGAGCACAACGATTCGATACGCTCGCTATCGTAATGTAACTCAGTAAAGGTCAGGTTGTTAGCATTCTTTATCTCATCCCGTTGGCCCTACTTTACACCTATAAGCTGTTTGATGTCAATGATAAAGAATGGATGAAAACTAACAAATAAATAAAATTCGTTATGAATTGTGTTTTGCGACACCATTTTCACCGGTAACCATATCACTCATAAATAAGTACTAGTTTGACATAAGCACGGGCTCGCCTTGCCTCAGGGATAGTTGTAGTCGGGGTGCCTGGCAGAAAACCTCCCCGAGTGCTCAGTGGCTGCTGGTCCTTTTGTTTTCCTGAGGACGAGCAGGCGCTGGGCCGGTGCACCCTGTGTGCGGGCAACAATCTCCTCGTGAGGGGTGGAAAAGACGAGATTGTTGTCCGTTGCGAATTTCTGCCGGAGCGGAGGTGTCGCTCCCGAGGGCTCTCTATCTGCGCTCTGCAGCTGCAGAGTGCACGACTAGGGAGCAAGGTGGGGTAGACCGCGGGCCGTCTTACTGTCCGCGGTCTAGGGGTCTCCGCGGCGTGTACGTCGCGGTGACCGAGGTGGGGAAGACCGTGGGTTGCTCCTCAACCTGCGGTCTAGCGGCAGCCGTGGCGAGGTGTTTGAGCCACGGTGCTGGGTGGTGGGTAGGTTAAGTTAGTTATAAGTTAGTTTAGGGGAAAAAATATATATATATATATATAATAATAATAAAAGCGCTCATACCGACGACGAGGTCGAGCGCATTGTCCGGCTCTGCATGCTTCAGTGCGGGAGCATGGTCAATGCTCGTATGGAGGCGATTTCTCGGCTCGTCCCTGCGGAAATCCTCCGTCCGCCCCTAGCGGCCGATACACGGCGGAGGGCTGAGGAGCCGCCGAGACCTGCGCCTCGGAAGGGGAAGCCCGCGGATGATGTTAAAAAGCCCGTGGAGGGAGCCCCATCGAGCGATCAGCCCACGACTGTCGGGTCTAAGGGCCCGCAAACCCGCCAAGGCGGCCTCAGCAACAGCGCGAGCCCCCGGCCGAACCGCAAAGGCGGTTGCGCAGCCGGCGCGGCGGACTGCCAATGGCAGTCGCAAAGGACCGGCGATACGCGCTCCACGTTCCGCAGATGTGACGCTCACGCTACAGCCCGGTGCTACGGAGCGCGGCGTAACGTACCAGTCGGTCATTGCCGAGGCCAAGGCCAAGATCAAATTATCAGATCTTGGTCTTCAGTCCGTCACCCTCAGGCAGGCTGCCACGGGTGCGCGGCTGTTCGAGGTGGCTGGTGCTGCGAGCGGCAGTGCCGAAAAGGCGGACGCTCTGGCCGCCAAGATGAGGGAGGTCCTCAGCCCTGAGGACGTCCGGGTCTCCAGGCCAATGAAAACCGCAGAGGTGCGGATTGCTGGTCTGGACGACTCCGTGACCTCTGAAGAGGTGGTGGTGGCCGTTGCCCGAAGCGGAGAGTGTCCGCCGGACAAGGTGCTGGCCGGCGATATACGCACCGACGCCACTGGACTCGGCGTGGTCTGGGTTCGGTGCCCTGTGGCGTCGGCGAACAAGATCGCCTTAAGCGGCAGATTGCTGATTGGCTGGGTTGCAGCGAGGGTGAAACTCCTGCAGCCCCGGGCTTTCCGGTGCTTCCGGTGCCTGGAGAAGGGGCACGTCCGGGCAAAGTGCACCGCTGAGGTTGACCGTAGTGACCTCTGTTATCGCTGCGGTCAGCCCGGCCACAAGGCGGCCCAGTGTTCCGCGGCGCTCAACTGCAGCTTATGTCCGGCTGCAGGGAAGTCAGCGGGACACAAAGTGGGCGGAGGGGCTTGTGGCGCGCCTGCCAGCAAGGCCAAGAAGAAGAAGAAGAGCTCTAAACCTGCCGGGGAAACCTCGCCGCCCCCGCAGGCTAGTAGCTCCAGGGTCGACTCCCGGCCCAGGACCGTTGCCGAGGGAATGGAATGTCAATAATGGCACAATTCCATTTCCTCCAGGGCAACATCAACCACTGTGCCAGAGCTCAGAATCTTTTACTCCAGAGCATGGCAGAGTGGTCGATCCACGTGGCTGTGGTCGCCGAACCGTACTTCTTCCCCACCCGTGACAACTGGCTGGGGAGCGCTGACGGTTTGGTGGCCATTATTGGCGAGACTCTGATCGACCCGTCTCGGGGCCGCGGCTGGGCTGCTGCGGTCTCGGGCGGCATCGTCATTTTGGGGGCGTATTTCTCCCCCAACAAGAGTCTCGCCGACTTTGAGGGTTTCCTTGTCGAGTTGGGCGCCGTCGTAGGCCGCTATCACCCTCGTCCCGTTCTGGTGCTCGGGGATCTCAACGCCAAGTCATCGGCGTGGGGATCTCCGGTCACTGACCCTCGGGGCGAGGTGCTAGAAGAGTGGGCGGTGACGACTGGTCTGGTCGTCCTGAATCGGGGTTCGGAATACACGTGCGTGCGGCAGCGGGGCGGGTCGATAGTGGACGTCTCGCTCGCTAGCCCCTCTGTCGCCAGCCGAGTCCGCGACTGGCGTGTCGCCGTGGGGGTGGAGACGCTGTCGGACCATCGGTATATCCGGTTCGACGTCTCTGCCCAGACCGCGAGCGGCCGCCATCCAACAACCCCGATTAACGACGGCCCGCGTCGGGCGCTTAAGCGCATCGAGAAGAACTACTCGAGGAAGCTGCCATAGTCCAGTCCTGGATTTGGGAGTCGACGACGGACGGCCCCGTCGACGTCGAGGCGGTGGCGCTGTGGTTTCGCGGGGCGATGACGCAGATCTGCGACACGTCCATGCCCCGTGTCCGCCAACAGTCCGCAAGGCGCCAGGTGTACTGGTGGACCGGCGAGATCGCGCGGCTGCGCGTTGAGTGCGTTGCGGCTCGCCGCCAGTACACGCGATACCGGAGACGACGTCGACGGGATTCCGTCGAGGAAGACGCGCTGTATGAGGTGTACCGCGCGTCCAAGGAGACTCTGTGGCTGGCCATCGGCGACGCTAAGTCGCGTGCCAGGGAAGAGCTGCTGGGGTCCCTAGATCGGGATCCGTGGGGGCGCCCCTACCGTTGGGTATGGGGCAAGTTGCGTCCCTGGGCGCCTCCACTAGTGCAAAGCATGCAACCCCAGTTGCTAGAGGCGGTAGTATTGGCCCTCTTCCCAGAGCGAGCGGGACACGTTCCCCCGGCGATGGCTTCGCCCTCAACCACAGACTCTTCACAAGAGGAGAGCACCGATGACTCCGAGGTGACGCAAGCAGAGACGAGAGCGGCCGTGTCGCGACTCCGGGCTAAGAACACAGCGCCCGGACCCGACGGATTCCTGGTCGAGCTCTCGTCCTGGCTCTGAAGGAGCTGGAGCCCCAGCTGAGGGGGCTCTTCACGGCATGTCTCGAGCAGGGTCAGTTTCCCAGTGTGTGGAAGGAGGGGAGGCTGGTCCTGCTCAGGAAGGAGGGGCGCCCAGCGGACTCGCCGTCCGCGTATCGGCCCATAGTGCTGCTCGACGAGGCGGGCAAACTTTTTGAGCGCATTATCGCAGATCGCCTCGTCAGCCACTTGTGCAGGGAGGGGCCGGACCTGGACGACAACCAATTCGGTTTTCGTCGGGGGCGCTCCACCATAGACGCCATCATGCGCGTGAGGACCCTGGCGGAGGAGACGGTGTCCCAGGGTGGGGTGGTGCTGGCGGTGTCTTTAGACATGTCCCTTGCATTCAACACCCTACCCTGGAGTTGTATTCGGGAGGCTCTGAAATACCATCGCGTGCCGCCCTACCTCCGCCGTACGGTAGGGGCTTATCTGGAGGATAGATGCGTCACTTATCGGGGACGTGACGGTGCCGGTCGACACCTCATGTCGTGCGGTATTCCACAGGGATCGGTCTTGGGACCGCTCCTGTGGAACATCGGCTACGACTGGGTGCTGAGAGGCGAGCTCCCGTCGGGCGCCGACTTGACGTGTTATGCGGACGACACGCTTGTCGCTGCCCGGGGGAGCTCGCACAGGGAAGCGACGTTGATAGCCACGGCTGCGGTGTCACAGGTGGTGAACCGCATCCGGCGCCTGGGCCTGGAGGTGGCCCTAAACAAGTCGGAGGCCATGGTGTTTCATGACCCCCGACGTGCGCCGGCGCCGGGATCACACATCATGGTCAGCGGGGCCCGGATAGCTGTCGAGTCCAACATGAAGTATCTGGGATTGGTGCTCGACAGCCGACGGGGATTCGGGCCCCACTTCCGGCAGCTGGCGCCCAAGCTGATGGGTGCAGCGGGCGCGATTTCAACGTTGCTTCCTAACTTGGGGGGCCCGAGCGCCGCCTGTAGGCGGTTGTACGTGGGAATCGTGCGGTCCATGGCCCTGTATGGGGCCCCTGTGTGGGCGATGGACATGACGGCCGGCACTCTCGCCATTCTGCGCAAACCGCAGAGGGCGATGGCCGTCAGAGTCGTCCGCGGGTACCGCACGATTTCCTACGAGGCGGCTTGCGTCCTGGCCGGATCCCCGCCCTGGGACCTAGAGGCGAAAGTACTCGCGTCATTATATCGATGGCGCGAGGAAGAGCGGGCACGGGGCTCGAGGCTGGTGCAGCAGCAGATCGCGCTGCGCCGAGAGGAGCTCCGTCAGGTCTTGGTGGCGGAATGGCGGCTAAGGCTTCTTCGCCCTACCGCCGGCCTCGCTACCGTCGAGGCGATCCGGCCAGTACTCGACGACTGGCTCGGGAGAAGGCACGGCTCCCTGTCGTTTAGGGTGACGCAGGTGCTGTCGGGGCACGGCTGCTTCGGCAAGTACCTGTGCCGCATAGGCAGGGAGCCGGACGCTCGGTGCCACCATTGCGTCCATTGCGGGGAGGACACGGCGCAACGGTGTAGCTTGGGAGGAGCAGCGCCGTGTCCTCACAAATGAAGTAGGAGGCGATCTGTGGCTGCCGACCGTAGTGCGGAGGATGGTCGGTAGCGCAGAGTCGTGGAACGCGGTGGTTTCCTTCTGCGAGGACGTGATGTCGCAGAAGGAAACTGCGGAACGGGAGAGGGAGATCTCGACTCCCTTCTCCGGCCGCAGAAGGCGCATCGGGCGCAGGAGAAGGGCGGACAACGCCCTTTTCCGGCCCCCATGAATGGGTCTAGGGGCGTGACTTGGGGAAGTCCTCGCCCCCTATTTGATGGACCCGAGGCGAAGGCGCGCGCGGGTTTCGGCACGCGCCTAAGAGGCGCTGCACGGGGTAGTTAAACACCTCACTACCCCGTGCAGGAGACGAGGCCCGGACAGACCGGGCCAGCACTAGTGTGGGGCTGCGGAAGAATTTCGATTCCCGCGGCCCCGCGCGCACGTGCGAGGAGACACCGGGGTGGTTTTAGCCGGTAAGAGTCCGGCACGCCCCTCCGCCTTTTCCCCAGGCGGAGGTAGTCCATGAGGATTTCCCCCCGTAAAAAAAAATAAAGGGATAGTGGTAGTCAAGCCTTGGTAATAACTAATAAGAAGACAGTTAACTCACCAGGCACTTGCACCGGTATGGTCAGTATGGGGCTGGAGCCGATAGGCTCGTACCCTGTCACGATCACGAACAACTCCTTCGTCAGGTCCAATCCCGTTAACTGAAACAAAATAACACGACTCGTTAATACGTTTCTAGCTAATAACGTAAACTTGACTGGAACATGAGAAAAATAGAAATACATCTCATGGCCAGTGTTACGAATTTCAACTTGTGTATATATTTTACAACTTATATTTTTCAAACTTCATTATATATATATATATATATATATATGAGGACAACATCCACACAAGGTCTTCAGGTCCCGAACTAGGTAGAGCCTGTACTACGGTAACCTGATGACTGATATACATACATATACACACCCAGACACAGGTCAAACAGACATGTTCATGCACACAAATGTTTGACTTGTCCGAGGATCGAACCCGGGACCAGCGGCTCAGAAGGCAGGTTTGCTACCAACTGCACCAACCGGTCAGTATATACAAAGTATAAGCAGTATATGTAGTATATGTATGTATATATGTAGTATATGTAGTACAAAGTATATGTAGTATACACGAAGGCGATTTTAGAATGACGCCTATTGATTTTTTTTCATAAATTTTAATGATTCGTAGTTAAATACTGAACTATAAAAACACAGGTTAAAGGTTAAAACTCCCAAAACATCTCTTTCACTTACCAACACAGTATTCCCCACAGTATCAACATAAATCCACTGGTTGATGGGCTGCTTATATTCGTAGCTGTATTGGACGGTATACTTGTCAGGGACACTGTTCCAGGATACGCGGAGACTGGTCGCGTTAACCAGCTTATATCTCAGATCTTTGAAGCGTTGAGGACCTGGGGAGATTAAAAGTAGGATAGGATGTAACCTTATTGGCTAAAAACCTAAACCTTAGCTTAAAACATTTAAATGAATAAATTGTAAATTCATTCACAGCCACCATCTTGGATTTACATTTTGACCTCATTATTGACTTTAGCATCCTCGAAAACTATGAAAAGGACACCCAAGTCAATTTGTAAATTTTCGCGACCGCCATCTTGGATTTTCATTGTGTGTGGTAATTTTGGAGAGCTTCTAAAACTTATACTAGATGGTTTTGTATTAAACACGCGTATTCAATTCACACTTTCTCTCTCAGTCTATCTCTTTCCATTATAATTAATAGGAAGAGACAGATAGAGTGAAAGTCACATGGAGGGGGCGTAACGCTTTTTCCTTTCGTGACGATTTCTACCAGTTAATTCCTACTGCAAGCCTTGTTAAAGAACATCGTTCCAAACGAATCTCCGCTGTCCCATGCTTTTGACCGCGTAGGGATTGCACTTTTGTATGAAACGGCAGTTTTTTTTTTCATAATCAACGAATTTTTTTTACGCGTTGCTCTAGTATCATGTGATGAATTAATGGTAGCTAATAGTTTGCGCGTCGATGGCCCTCACAACGTGCATTTGATCGGTTTTAAGCAATTATACACATTCTGTTTTTTAGGACACCACTTACCCTCAGACGGTGTACTAATATGGATGGGTGCGGAGAACTCTCCAACTGCCATCCTGGCTGGTACTCGAGCCTGTACCCGCACATCGTACTCTGTGCTCGGTGACAGCTTCTCTATGCGAGCTGACTTGCTGTGGCTGTGGGGAGAAGAAAGAGGATGACCTTAAAAGATTACCAGATAGACCAAAGCCTTATTAATTATGTATAAGTTAATACTTATGTATATTTCATTATTTTTATCATTGTTACATTTGTACACAAAAATGTATACAGGGTTACTTGCAATTTGACGTATTCCTGCCAGGACGTAATAGTGTGACCCATTTGCAACAATTTAGCACCCCATGAAGCCTAGACGAAAATTCATAGGATTAGATAAAAACCAAATTTTATGTATTTTTTTTAAATATCCCAGAATTCGTTATTAAACCACTTTTCTTTCTAAACTCTCAAATTGTATGGCTTTCATTGAGCAGTCGTTGCCCAATGGTAATGGCCCCGACTTACAAGTTGTACATCGTGGGTTCGAACCCAGACATACTGTTTACTTTGTGTTTTTATCACCACTGCTCTCAAAACGGTAAAGGAAAACATGGTGAGGAAACCGGCATAATGTCCTAGAACCAAAAATTTTAAGACATGTGACATCTACCAACCAGCAATGGGCCTGCGTGGTAGATTACGGCCCACTCCCTCTCACAGAGAGGAGACGTGTGTCCCAGCAGTGTGAACATTAGAGGCTGATTATTGCTATTCCATTGTACTCAAATACTTATATAATTGCATTGTAATAAAGTTGTCATTGTAATTTAATACTAATGATTGAATAGCTTTTAATAATATTAATCATTTGTATGTCAATATTGGCAAAACATAGCGCACTACCTAATATTTAAGATCTTTGTATACAATCACCTATGTTTGACAAATAAATTATTCTATTCTATTCTATTCTATTGGGTAACTAGTACTTTAACAAACCTGTCTGCGCCATTTATTCTATTTAATTAATTAAGTATTTTATTTTAAAAACAATGAACCCATTATACACATTGCAACACCCAACAATCATTCATTCGAAGGCCATTCCTTCCTGGTTTCTATTTATACTCATCCAGTTACCTCCACTCAAACTCCTGTCCGCAACCGCTACCGTTAGTGGACACGTCGAACAGGCGGTCCTATAAAAAATCTCTCAAACATGTGCAAATAAGTGAATACCGGTGTTGTGTGGTGACCAAAAATTTACTTGGTGTGGGAGTCACAAATTAAGAACCATACAACCGAGCTGTCGAAGAATTTATCCATGTGAGTACGTTTCCCAACCGAAACCTTTCGATGTTACAAAATTTTCTACAACATCAAACAGTTAAAAGTTAAAGGAAGCAATTTATTAGTTTATTAATTTTTTATTTAACCATTTTCAAATATCATCTAAGTACATACATGAACTTTGACCCCCGCTATTTCAAAATTTTACTATGTCATTTAGCGTACAAATTACGGGAAAGACATTTTCATTTTATCAGCTACCTAACAAGGAACAAAAATAAAAAAAAAGTATTTAGTGTTGTCCGTGAAACAGTCGATAATACTGGCATAGGTCGAATTTGCAAATTGTTCAAATATTTACAAATTGTGTGATAATCGAATTAATGCTATCCCTTTACCTTCTCACCACTCAGTAATCCTTCCTACGTTATTGTAACCAGTGGTGCAAGTACGTAGGACTCGATTCGATAAATTTGACAGATAAACTCGATAAAATGAGTTTTTATCGAATCGAATCGATGTCGCAAGTACGTAACTTCTACTTTACCGAACGGTAGATAAACTCTAAAATTTTAACGAATTTATCGAAAATGCAAGTACGAAACGACATTTTGATTTGATTATGACATTTGACATTTCAAATCTTATCGTCGCGTGTTACGTACTTCCAAATTCGATAACAAGATCGATAAAAATGCGAACCTTAGCGATCTCGATGTCATATCGATGCAAAGTCCGTACTTGCACTACAGGTGCGTTAAGTACCTAATGTGATAGCAATGAAGGCCATTCAATTTGAGGATTCAGAGACAAATGGTATTTAGTAATGAATTCTGGGAAAATTTCAAAAATACGCGAAGTATGGGTTTTCTCGAAATCCATGAATTTTCGCCTACGCTTTATGGGGTGCTTAATTGTTGCAAATGGGTCATACTATTACGTCCTGAATAAAAGGAATACGTCAAACTACAAGTCACCCTGTATAAGAAATAAATTGTATTGCTATTTGCCAAGTTACATGTTATTCATATTTAACTACAACGGTTCTCGTGGACTGGTTTTGTTCGGGCGCCTCCGACCACTCGGCATTCTTCGGCAGCTGTCGTGAGACAGTGGAAGGCGGTTTACGGTAAGTTTACAATTACGAACATTCGTATTTGAGTATTCCTTATTGGAACCTAGAGGAGTTACCTTTTTATTAAATCAGTAATAGGATATTGCCATAAAAATAAGTCAACCATCACCGCGCTAAACACTATACAATTCATCCTTAAAAAACCTGAACACTATTCCACATACCTTTCAAGGCACTCCTCATTTCCGTCCACCTTCCTGGTGCAGACCATGTAGGAGTAGGCCTCAAGCGCCACGTCAGCCTCCTCGCATCGCCAGCGCACGGTGAACTGCCGGGGGGCCACGTCTGTCACCTCCACGTCTTCGGGCACAGCTGTCACCTCGCTGATAAATGAATGATGAGGAATATGCATTTACACGGTTTGGATGTAGGTAAGAGGCTCTTGGATTTTTAACGCAATTGGAGCTACTAGAATAGTTGATATTACTGAGAAGGTATTCAAGAATTCACGTACGAACGCATGAGCGTTTATCGACTCGTTGGACCCGCGAGTTGGACAAGCATGGCTTAGTGGAGCAGCTTCATAAAGGTATTAAAACTTTAAAAAGTTTAAAGATAAAATTTATAGGGCCTTGACTCTCTAAGGTTTTAAAATGTTATTGATTGGTAAACAAGAATGTGATTATCGACGTTTATAGTATGTTGCCATATCAGAGACGTATCAGAGACGACATGTATCTTTCAGCCATACCCTGTATAGCGGAATTAAGAAACGTTGCTTGGCGGCAAAAATAGATACAGGGTACGAGCGAAACTCCGCAGACGTAATGGGCATACATATCATAATATTACAAAACAAAAAAATAAATTGATGATATTATTTTTTTTTTTTTTTCGTGTTAAAATTACTATACCCATCACTTCTGTATAGTTTACGCAGAAATAAACTGATTTGTAAACGTAACTACTCCACAAAAGGTCGTTCATCCCAAAAAAAAAAAAACATTTTTTTTTTTATTGCTTACGGTTGCATGTTTATATATCGACACCTATCACGTCTGCGGAGTTTCGCTAGATAATTTAATTTGACCCTGTATAGGTAGGTAGGGACTAACTCCTTCAAAGACAAAAAACTCAACTACAACGTTGGTAAAGTTTTATGTCTCTCAGAAAAGCTAGTCCTTGACTTGGTTTACGAAGACGCAGATTTAATTTCTAACTATAAGATAGAAGATCATCTGTTTGGGGACAACAGAACCTCACCGGCCTTCGGGCGCGTGGATGGCGATGCTGGTGGACGTCCAGGGTACCAGCGTCAAGTTCTGTTGCAGCCAGGGGAGCAGCTTCGAGCCCAGGACTCGGACTTGCAGCTGCTCTTGTGATGAAACTGTAAAGAATAGTGAGGTTTATGCTATTTGCGTTTTTTCTACTGGCATGTTATACAGAGACAATACACAAGAAGAAATTAATGAAAGAAGAAAGGAACAGGAAGGGCAACGAAAATTAAGCTAAGCAACCTTTATCGATAATGAATTTTACGTTGTTTCCATGTGTGCGTACGTATAATAATGGATTCCTGCATTAGACTGGAGGATACTGTTGCCGCTCTTTCTCTTGGTTATTTTTATCATTTTCGAGAAAAGACACTGGACTTATCGAAGTTGTAGCATAATTCTTGTTCAAAATCACACGAACTCAAACACATTACAATAAATCGACGCGTTACTAGTAGCGGTGATATTCATGGTCTAAATGTAAAAATATGATAGCTTACCTTTAACAGTATGGTTGGTTACTTTGCCGTCAAGTGTGACGTTGTGCTCATCGGTGCTGTTCTCGGCTTTGAACTGCAGGATCCACTGTTGCACTCCAGGGTTTTGGTCTGCGAATGCCCTCCAGCTTACTAGGATGTCATCGCCTTGGCGACCCAGTTTTATTGGCACTGGAAAGAGTTGATTAGGATAAGGTTATGAGTATGACCATACCCAAGAAGCAAAACTTAAGAGCAACTCACGGCGAAAATATCCCTCAGAATGTTTTGGATAACACGATGAAGCATCGTTGATACTTTAGGCGTACTAAACGCTTGTTCGGGTCGGTCGAACAATGTGTGTAGCAAGCACCCCTTAGACTATACGTCATGGAAGCCATGGATAAGACAATCTCGTGTACCAACTTCAACATCATAAGTGTAGTGGTGGTGAACAGTCTGAGTAACGACAGTTCTTCTTACCTCCCTGTGCTTGACACGTGACGCTCTCCGACATGTCACTAGCAACATTTTTGTTCGTCGTTGAAGACTTGATGTAAGCTCGAACCTGGAAACAAGGCGTGAATGAGGTTATGTTATATACATACATAAACTCACGACTTCTTCCCTTGGGGGTAGGCAGAAACTACATAAAGCCACCTGCTACGATATTTACATACTCCTTATGCCTCGTTTACGTTCATACATCTAGTCATAAACGAGTACGCGATTGCGAGTACTACGCATCTGATATTTCTAAAGAACATCACCAATAAGGTCACTATATGTCCTCGTAGGGCGTCCCCTCCCGGCCTTTCCACTCACATCTGCCTTGTAAATACCTTTTTCACTCCTCTTGCTCAAAAAGACCGTCATTGTGGCGTACCAGAGCGAAGATAAAATAGCAATTCTTCCTCTAGGGGAAAAAGTTTTTTTATTTTTATTTTTGTGTGTCAAATGACAATGAGCCTACAAAAACGAAAAAGTCTTTAGTCATAACTCGAGTTATTACTGTTTCATAAAAAAAGAACTTCATTTTATTTTTGAAAATGGAACTAAAATCGGCGATCTCTTTGGTAGAATGCATGCAATGCGTTGCGGCTGCAGAAAAAAAAAATAAAAAGACATTGGCGCGAAATCTTTATAATGTTTCTCTAATTGCAAAATGCAAATTGAATTGGTAGTGACCGTAATTAATTGTATTGTATTGTTTTATTTTCTCGCAATCGTAGTGAAAAGTTGAGTGTAACACACGGCGCTAAAAACCCATTAAAACTCGGTTTCTATTTACTCCCTCGCTAAAGCTCGGGAGTAAAACTACCTCGTATATAATGGGTCATTTTAGCTCCTTGTATAACAATCTACTATTGTTAGTCGCCCTCCATTTATCCTCTCAACATGATCAAACCATCTAAGCATACTCTTTTCAGTTTTTGTCACTACATCGTCTTTTAAACCGCACCGTTGAGTTATCACGTCATTCCTCAGCCTATCATTCATAGTCACACCACCATTGAACGCATTTATTCTACTTCCATGCTTCTTGTGCCACACCTAACATTCACTTCCATACTTATGCGTAGGCACCAGCATACCATTGTGAACTGCCAGTCAAGCCTTTTTGCTCATAAACTGGTTGGTCACAATTGCATGGGTTTCACCATTCACTTTATTTCCCGCATTTACTCTCCTTGCCACACCTCCACCAATCTTTCCATCCCATGTAAACAGACTCTCCAAATATGCGAACTCACTTACTGGCTCCACAACCTTATCATTTATTTTCATATCACACTAAAACATCCTCTTCTCTTTCAAACACCATGACCTTCGTCTTATTCATCCCTTTCGTGTTATGTGCTTCTTCCATCACAGTCACCATGTCTTGCAACTGTTCTGCTGACGATGGTAGAGAAGGTATTTGACAGGCAACTCATTCATCGTCAATCCACACTCACCCTCTTTCAAATCTGTCAGACAACTATCCAGGTACAAATTGAACAGCCACGGTGACGCTACACAACCCTGTCGAACACCCCTCGAGATGCAGAATCAGTTTGTGTATGCCCCAATCATCCTAGCATAGGTACTGGGATCCTTGTATGTATGAAGAGTTCAGTGCCCGTACCAAGTGCCAGTCCACACCGTACAAGGATAGTGTCGACCATAGTTCTTCCCTTTACACGCTGTCATAGGCTTTCTCCAAGCTTCGGCTATGCACCTTAGGGAGAAGATCTGATCCATTTAACCTTCTTCTGCTTCTCTCTCTAAATCCTGCCTGCACATTCCATATTTTCTTAACTGTCACTCCTATCACTCTATTTATTAATACCTTCACATACAGTTTGCCGACAACACTCAAAAGACTAATGCCGCGGTAGTTCTTACACACCTGCTGAGAACCTTTTCCCCTATATAGTGGTACGATTACAGCCTTACACCAATCATCAGGCACACGGCCGTATCTTTAACACATATTAAACTCTTTCACTTTCGTTTTCATTTAGGAGTATTTCTTCTTCACTCTTTTCAAATCATCTGTTACATTCGTTGCCTGATTATATAGTATATGTTGGATTGGATCCTAAGGGCTAACATATTAAGCCAGACCTCTTTCTTCTTCCTCACAACCTCTTTGACTTCACCATCTATCCATGAACTATTAGTTCTACTAACACATTTAAAATTAATAGTGTTGAAGAAATTAAGGCCCAACATCTAGCCAGGGCCAAATTATCAACATTTGAATTGAAGTGACACCTATAATAATAAACTTGTACTAACCTGGAACCCGTAATGTGTAAGTGGCTCCGCAACATAGATGAACTCTTCAATGCCAATAACTGGCTGTCCAGGTAATGATGTGCCTCCTGTAAAATACAATAAAGGGCCTGTTTCGAAAGATGTAATCTTAATACCTACACAGTTTAAACTTAAGGCTGATTTTGCCCAAAGTCATTGTGTATAACTGTCAGATATGGAGAAACAGGTGTACTATCATCAACCATTACATCATTATCATTCATAAAGAAAGGTCATTAATTTGATGTCTCCTACCTGGCGTAGTAATGTGCACAGTATAGGCCATGACATCCGCGTTGACCTTGGGCCACCGGACGACCACAGCGCGCGCGCCGGCGGGCCAGCAGCGCACGCCGGTCGGGGCGGCTGCGCCCGCGCCGGTCACGTTGAGCGTGGCCCACGAAGATGCCGAGGACGTTGGGTTCTGGGCGAAGCACTGATATACTCCTGGGGAAAGAAGGTTTGAGGTTTTGGTGACCCAGAATTTTAAGGACCGATTTTCAAAGCACTGAATGCGGTTTAAATACAGGTGCTATTTTGCAGCTATCAAAGCGGCAATGTAATTTTCATTCATTGACAACGTCATGACAAATTTGCCAGGACAAAGGAATCCGTTTAAAGTTAGTTCCAGCAATTTATGAAAATACATTGAAGTTCGTTCTTTTATCTAGTAAGTCTCACCTGCATCCTCGGACGTAACGCTTCTGATGAGAAGCTCCATTCGTTTTCCATCAGCTGATGGCAACTCCACAACCTGCAACAAAAAAAATACATTTCAAAAACTGAGTGCACGTAATAATTTCTATTTTTTATTCACGTAACAATTTCTTGGCTGATTTGGTTTCCCTAAAACCAAATCAGCTAAGAAATTGTTTCTTACTTGAGACTTTAAACAAAATGGGGCAATAGAGGCAAAACACGGGTTCAGTAGACTAGTTACACATATAATAAAATAGTAATACTTAAAAAAAATATATCATCATCCAGTCCTAATTTTGGTCACAGCAGCTAATCTCAACGAAGTGTAGCCAAATACGCAAGAGATATTATAGAGCTAAAGTGTGTGCGTAGACACATATGCACTCCCTCTTCCGTCATAAATCCCAAAAACACTTTGCCCGACCTGGGAATCGACCCCCACGCTCAGCAGTCTCGGTTGTGACAAATCACAACACATCTTACAAAGAACTATAAATAGGCTGTTGCAGATAACTCACCCGCCCAGCCAACACCAGCGGCTTCCCATCTTTGTACCAGGTCACATTGGGGGCTGGTCTCCCCACAGCCGTGCAGTTGAACCGCACCGTGCGTGCTCTGATCGTCTGCTTCGACGTCGGAGGCAGTGTGATCTTCACTGGTTCCGTGATCGACACGTTGAATGTCTGGAGACGAAGAAAGAGATAGGTGTGAATCTTCTTACATCCGATCACAGGCTTATTGGTTTAAAAGGAGGCCCCAATCTCTAATTGTTAGGTATTAAATTGTTAAAAATTAACCATATAGCTGTATCTACAAGGACCTAATCGAACCTAAACCTAAAATAAATCGAAACTAAACCCACCAACTTGTTTTTTAATATATTTCACAAAACAATGGTGCCGATTCTCTTATCACAAAGTTCTCTAAACTAGACTAAAAATCACCAAAATTTAGTTTATTCTTGTCAAACGACGATTTTCCATTCTGAAAGTGACACAACTTAACTATACTTTAGTTTGACAGCACTAAGATGGCACTGAGATAGAGATAATAATTTAGTGTAAATGGCATTTTTGCTATTCTGAATTTGACGTTTTTCACTTATTATTTTGATTGTCATAACTAAATCTGACTATTTTTAATCGCGATTAAAAAGGTGTGGAATAAAATTAGTTGTCATGAACTAACATTCACACCAACACCTCGACTTCAGATTCATAAAACAGTACTGAGGGCCTACCATAAACTTTTAAAATATTTGCCAAGTGCAGGGCAGTTCAACTTAGCATGTTAACCTGACAGGTTGTGTATTTGTACCATGAGCGTTTGCCACTGACCTGCACCATGTCAACTTTTGACCTGCTAGTGCTACATAGTCTCTGGTGAGTAAGCTGGCAGCACAGATTAAATAAGATTATTGAAAACAGACGATCTAAAATTCTTTAGCGGTTTACTGTTTTTATAGAAATATAATATGTTTTTATGATAATCGTTTAGAATAAAAAAAGAGTGATGCAAGAAACATTGTTCCGTGGCACAAAAGGAATTTACCACTACAAGAGAGCAAACGCCCTTCCCTCCACATACCTATAAACTGGAAACAAACAATTATCAAATTCGACACCTCACATTTATTTTAGAACGCATTATGTACCTACCTACCTACATGAATTTACGAGGTGATTTTGAAAAGTGGATTAGTTTTTGTAAAGTTTAAAGATTAGCCTTAGAGTAAATAGACATTTATTTTGTAGCCGTGTCTGTGAGTGGTAGCCGTGGTAGCCAAGTGTAATTTAGAAAGAGTGACTTTTGTGAGTATAGCTTCAAGACGAGTTTCTTACGAAAAATTGGAAACTTTGTGGGATTTATTAAATACAGAGGGGCTACAATAAAAGTAGTCAAAAGAATTTCACTGTTCTTACCATAACACATTTATTCGCCGTTCGCTACGACTAGATGAGAATTTTATATATATTTGGCGAAAATGTGGTAAATTTAGGCATTCTGATACTTTATTTATTTATTTAACCATTTATGTACACACTTAGTTATATAAACAGACAAGAAGAAAATAACAGAAAAATAAGTACAAAGGTGATGCTTATTTCTAATGAAATCTCTTCCAGCATACCTGCGATAGGATAGTAGATTTAGAGATGTAGACAGCGTGTGTAAGAGTAAAAGAGAAAATAAAATACATAAAATCAAAAACAATTCACTTAATAAAATAAAACAAATATATGAGAATATACATACATACATACAAACATACATACATACTTCTAAAATAAATAACTGTAGAATATTAATATATACGCAACTATGACGAAGTGGAAAGATAGTGTTCTTTCACTCTTCTTTTAAAAACTGCAACAGTTTGGCAGTCCCTAATGTCAGGCGGAAGTGAATTCCACAACCGCACCGCGTGCACAGTGAAGGAGTAGGAGTAAAAGTCGGTGGAGTGGGGAGGGGACTTAAGGAGGTTTCTAAGATGCGACCTGCACGGCGCATCTGAAGGTCGGTCGTAGGAAAAACGCTCCCGCAGATAGGATGGCGTTTTAAGGTTGTGAAGGAGGTTGAATAGCAGACACAATATCCGAGAGTTCCTGCGAAATCGAATGGGGAGCCACTTGAGTATCTTGCGAAAGTTGGAAACGTGATCTTGTGCGATTGCAGCTGATTATTTTTGGTAATAGTAATAGTAATAGTAATATTTATTTCTAAGTATATGGTACATTGAGATCTTAAATTAAACATTGATTCACATATACTACCATTGCTGGTGTAGAAAAATTAAATAAGCTAAGTGCATGCAAATCGTAGACATTACAATAAAAATTATAATAAATTAATATAATTGTTTTGAATTTATATATTTAATGATATGATACAATAATATTGATTTGGATTAATTGAATAGGATTATGTGTAATGTCAAGATATGAATTATTTTGTCAAACATGAAATACAAAACACGACAAAAAAAAAAAAAAAAAAAATTGCATGTCAAAAATATAAGTTCTACATAGTGTCAAAAATATTAATTATAATGTCAAAATACTAATAGCATAAAATATTAATTACAATGTCAAAATACTAATATCATAAAATATTAATTACAATGTCAAAAAGTATGATTTAAAAATTCATTAACGGAATAAAAACACATGTCTAAGAGCCAACTAAACATTTTACATTTGAATTTATTCATTGGTAACATTCTCAAGCCAGATGGTAGTTTATTATAAATTTTTACTGTCATACAACTGGCATTTCTACTGTATAGTTGCAATCTCTGAGGAGGTACTAGCAATTTCCCAGCATTTTTTTTATTCAGTCTTTGGGAGACTTGTTCATTTAATAGGAATAAATGTGGGTGTTTTTTTACAAATAAACAAACCTCAAAAATATACAGGCACGGGAGTGGAAGAATTTTTAATTCTTTAAATAATGGCCTGCAATGGTCTAAATATTCTGCTCCGCTCATGGCTCTGATACATTTTTTTTGTACTTTTAATGCTCTGTCCACATCCACTGAATTACCCCATATCACTAGACCGTAACGCAATACTGATGAAACATACCCATGATATGCATTGAGGACAGTTTGTTTACTGGACACCAGTCTTAACTTACGTAGGGCATATACAAACTTATCAAGTTTGCTGCATACATCTTTCTACATGTTCCTTCCAGTTCAGTTTATTGTCAATTATTATACCTAAAAATAAAGCCGATGGTTCTGGTTGCAAAATTGTATTATCATGTCGAATTGTTGTTGGTGTTACCGACATGTTGCATGTTTGAAATTGAACAATTTTGGTTTTATTAACATTAACATTAAGATTATTGTCCCCGAGCCATTTTATTACATTAATTAATTCAATGGTAGTATTAGTTTCCATGTCAGTTTTGTTGGAAGATTTTATAGTCAAAGTAGTGTCGTCAGCAAATTGGATACATTCATATTTTAAACATTTTTTGAGGTCATTTATGTATAATATAAATAGTAGCGGACCCAGTACGCTCCCCTGTGGAACGCCAGATTTATTAATTTTTAATTCTGAGCTATATGTCGTCCTAGTGTTTTTTTCTATTTTAGAAATAACAGTTCTCTGTTGGCGATCAGACAAATAGCTTTTAAGCCAATCATGCGCCTTGCCTCTTATTCCATATCTCTCTACTTTGTAGAGTAGTCGCTCATGTGAGACAAAATCAAATGCCTTGCTCAAATGCATTTGCTGTGCAACATGATGTGCGATATCTCCCGTTGCTCTTTGATATGTACCATTCGCGTTAAAAGATAATGCTATTAAAACCTGAAATCAAGTGGCATAGCATCAAGTATTATTACTATGATATTAAGTCGGATAAATAAAAGTAACCTTGATCTCAATCGACAAATCTGTTGATTTCGTAGGGCGTGGCATGTAAGCTTGTAGCCGCTCGGTCGCAGAGCGCGGGAAAAATAATCGAGCCAGATGAATGCCAGATGCGTCACCGGCGCGCGCGGCGCGGCGGGGCGCCGCTCGGCCGCCCGATAATGTAAATAAAGCATTTTTACGACTTGGGTTTGTTTGAATGGTGCTAACACTTGTGTTTTTTGTTATGGTAAGGAACGGGGCTTTAAGATAGCGGAGTTTCGTTTGAAATAGGATAGTATTTACGCAAACACTACGTACGATACGTACGTACGATAGTATTTACGTAACTTTGTTTTCAAATAAATGGTTATAGTTCGAAAAAACGAGCGTTGACCTATATTGTTTAAGGTTTTAAATACATTATGTGTATATACTTAACGCAAAACACTAATAAAACCACATAGCATTAGTACAATATGTACTATTTACGAGCGTGCAAAGTTGAAAAAATTTGCCGACGGCAAAAAAATAACAATGGCCGCCAAGACAATGGAAACAAAATGTTGTTTTATAAATATAAATCTGATACGTAGAATAAAAATATTGGTACCTGTGGAAAGCTTATTTAATGCTTCAACTTTGTTATAAAAGTAGTCGTATTAGAATAACACACTGTACTAAAATAAGGATCTGAAAACACATACACGTAATAACAATAAACATGAATCGGTCAGCGCCGGTTGTGGAATAAAACCGAAATTACGTAATATTTTTTCACTCACCGACCTTGAAATCCTGCAGTAATTCACTTCACTATAATATTTATCACATACTTAAACAGGCCATAGCACTTTAAACACTTGAAAATCCACTTAAAACACAAATTATTTATCATGTAAACAAAACACGCGCGAGTCCGTACGTCACTGACAAGACGCCATATTTTTTTAATTATTTGATTTTTTTGGTTGAACGCTTGTAGTGTTGTCATACATCTGAATACGCGGCTTTTAAGTACGAAATCGACTAAGCAATCGGATACAGTGTGCCACAGATCTTTTAAAAATGAAAAATTGAATAAAGTTTATCGGATTTCGATTAATTAAAAGGTTACGCGAGTGGACGCTAACGTGCGGCGCCACTTTCTATGCGGCGACTTTGGTCACCTCATCCACTCCAGCGGGTAGCTCATATCAAAACTCGAGTGCAAGCACTTTAGTGAGCCCATAACGTTGAACAAAAGCGTTGTCCCGGCACGTCAAGTGATTCAATCGAGTTTCTCAAAATATTTCTTTGAATTTTAGCATTTTGTTGCGACGACTATCTTCCTCGAGACACTCAAAAATTTCGCCTTCATCACACATGTAAAATAAATGGTAAACACAATGCTTAGAGGGGATTCTCTGTATTTTAAAACACTTTGAAATAACGTCAGAATTATATTTTATGTATATTTTTACAAGAACTTACGTTTTTGTATTTAAATTTAATTAAAACAGGTCAATAAAAGTTAATTTCGCAAGGCTGCAAATTATGACGGCAGGGCAGTTCAATTGCTGAATGTTTTAATGTCAAAAAATAGGTACTTGATGGTAAGGATAAGTTGCAGGTCAGCCTACTGAAATGCTGTGACCTAGTCACTCACCGGTTTAGGTCACGTGATCGCTGGCTCGCCTGCTAGTTGGCGCGCTTATGGTACAAACGAACGCGACAGGTTATTTTTCGTCTAAAATTTACCTGCTATAAGAGTTTATGGTAGGCCCCCTGTTTCTTTTTTTGTTTTCTTTTGCTTATATCTCGTAAACGGTGTGTCCTATCGCAAAAATAATGAAAATTTCGACCCCCCCCCTTGTAATACGCCCTCTATAACTCAACATGTGGATAATAATTTTTCATATTTTCCATGCAAAAAGTGAAAAATTCCATACAAAACATGTCGAGGCTGCACAAAAAGCGCGCCTCCGCTCAAAAAAAAATCACGTGGTGTGGCAAACAAGTACCACGTGGAGTCGCACTTGCCAAATTTGATTTTAGTTGTGTCAAATTTATTTTCAAATTTAGAGATTTAATTTTGCAGAATAGCTTTAAGATTCTCACAGCCAAAAGTAAGGAATTTTAGTGATAGTTTAGTTCGGTGTAAAAGAGAATCGGCACCATTATTGCACAACGACGAATGTTTACCAACAGCGCCCCCTGTCATGTCATTGTATAATTACTGAATGCCTGTTAAAGGGTGAAACTTACAAGAACCTACGATTATCGATAGATCTAACCTACATGCATTATTATCATTATCACTTACCACAATGAGAGAAAGCGTTTAAAAGATAATTTTATAAAGTGTATAAACAAAGATTCTTTAATGAGCCTTCATGAGTGATAGGCCCCTGAGTCGTCAGAACTGCTACCAATATTGCCTGATTTTTATTTTAATCACGGTATAACCTTCTAGTTCAAATTCAAATCTTTATTTCAAATCACACAAGATCTTAATAACAGTAACAAGTTCACATGTTCCCTGCCGGGCACAAGAATTTATTAAAATACTAGCTTTCGCCCGCGGCTTCGCTCGCGTGACTGTCAGAAATGATCCCACGGGAACGTGCTACCGGGATAAATAGTACCCTATCATACAAAACCATTCAGCCGTTGAAGCGTGAAATGGTAACAGACAAACAGATAATAAGTGCTAATAATATTTTTTTTATTTTTAAAAAACTTTCAGTGTGACCCACGTATGTATGTATTACCCAGCAAAATCGAGACAATTCTGTATTTTAGAATAGAATAGAATTTTCTTTATTAGGGTAACCAGGACTCAACAAGATTGTTAGTAAAACTCACGACTACGTTAGTAAGACTAAACAAAAACCAGGAAAACAATACAATAAATAACAGTTGGTCACCGTTGCGACATCTCATGAGAGACGGCACAACAGCGACCCATGTATACACAGTCCAGGCGACTTGCAACCATGCTTAAGACACTGTTGGAGCTGCCCCACACCCTGCGCACCAGGGAAGCGCACCTTTTACGCATTGTTGCGTAAAAGCAATCAACATGCGCATCCGCGAACATCCCTGACGCACTACAGAAACGGGAGCAGCCCCACCAGCATCCTAAACCTACATCCTATTTTGTCTGAAACCGATAAACGAAGTAAACCAATAATATATTGTATTTAAAATAAAACTGGTAACAACAGAATCAAAATAAATATTAATATGAAATACAGTAAGTATTTGAAATACGCCTCAAGTTATTAACATTCAGTTAAATAAGGCAATACCTAGTTATTCAATTCTTAACACAAATGGCTGCCAGGCATACAAGGATATTCGCAGAAAACACGACATTATATACCTTTCCTATGAATAGCGAAAAGCAATTATATAGATAACTTTACCTTATTTGAATTAAATATTGTTTGATAAGGTTTCGCATTTGCGTAATGTAGGGTGTATGTAAACACAAATTTGTTGTTCCTACAACCAGGCTCAAGAATATATACGTTTTTATAATAAACTTCCTATCCACATTCAAGAACTAAGCCTTAATAAATTCAAAGCTTTTATAAAGCGGAAACTATGCCATTATAGCCTTTTATACTGTCAAAGACTATATTGAGGACAAAAGACTTGGGATTGAGCTTCTCCAATTGTACACATTGAATAGTGATTTTTTATTTTATATTGCTACTGATTTTACTTTTTTTTCTATACCTTTTTACATATACAATGACATGAATTTTTACTGTATAAAGTATGATATTATTTTAATTATATAGGGCGATGTGGTCGCTAAGCGACAAAGCCCGAATAAATTAAAAAAAGAAAAATATATTGTGAATGTGAGGACTATGCGGGTCATTGTTTCAGTTTTAATCATGGTCTGGCAGCTTAAGTAGTTTATGCGGCCTACCCAAATGTCTTTTCTTTGGTATAGTTCGTCGAATCGTTGAGCTCCTTAAGTTCTGAGTAGAGCTGCACGGTTACTGATAAATGCGTGCACTGACTGGACAGGTCCTCTTAACATGTGTGGTTTTTTCCTCAAAAGAACATTTTAGACACCAATCTACATGGTCTTTACACGAACTGTGACGTCTGAGTTTGTTTCGGCCTTTCTTCTCAGAGTATTCAGATAGGCAGCACCTCATCTAGTTTTAAAATATGATTGACATGTAAGTGTTTGTACAAACCTACTTACAGAAATAAAATAATTTATCACATTGATAAATATGAGTATGAGAAGTGCCAGAGGCATTTTCAAAATTTGTTTTTGTGTCGGAGTGCCAATACCTAAGTTTAGAACATCCTGAACAGATACTTATTATTGAATCTAACTCGAAAACTAATCCTACCTAGGTACCTCCAAGTTAGGGGTACAAAAAGAAACATCATATTCAGTTAACAATATTGTCGAAAATATAGCTGAAAATACAAAAAAAAGACAACTTACTTCCAAGAAATAAACACTACAAAGTGAAAAATAACTTCAATTTCGTAAGTGTCGTTGGATCTGTATTTTAGTTTTTTCCACCGACTTTCGAAATTAATGTATTTTTCAGTTTGTAGGTACTGTTTATTTTTTTGCAAGTTGGTTGTTTTTTTTTTGGGAATAAAGTTTTTAATTTTTCACTTTTTAGTTATGGTACCTACACCACGCCCCACACCAATTCGAAAACGAGCAAACGATTCGAAAACGTCCACGTCCGTTTGAAGGCGGTTTTTTTTATTTAAAAATAATATATTGTAGTTTTTTTTTACTGCTCGGCCGATTTCGATAAAATTTTAATAGGACCACCTGGGAAGTAATACCCATTGAAACAAAAAAAAAAAAATTAATACGGTTCTGGCGTCTTCGAGTAAATAGGTGAACACGTAAAAAACGAAGAATTGAGAAACTCCTCCTTAATTGAAGTCGGTTAAAAAAAATCACTCGAATTGGTAGATACCCTCATTGTTTTTGAAGTCGGTTAAAAACTGCGCGCCCCTTCACTGTAATTTCCCATGACCGTGGTAACCGTTACTTTCATGGTTCTATTTTCATGTCACCTTTTGTTGTATCATTGATTACAGATCAAGTCTGTTCACCAAGTGGCACCAAATTTTTTTTTCATTGACATGATATTATTTGCTTTAAATGTGAGAAAAGCGTTACCAATATGTGCAAACCCTTACAAACATGTCCTAAATATATCTACCGCAGGCAAGTAGTTGAACACAGTATATTGTAGAACAATAGTTTCATGTAACATTTCAAACTGTAGAAATGAATACACTGTTCATTATCCTTATCTACAGCTACATCAAAATTATGGCTAATATTGTACTGGAAATACAAAAGGCTTCAAGAATAATCAGCGTTTTCAAATCTAAAATATTCGGTGGCAACTTGTTTTCTTCTAATTAGTGGCAGCAATCTAAACCACTAACAATTTAAAAATGTAACGATAAGAGAAAACATTAATGGACATGGTATCTAAAACATCTTTTTACCCGCTAAACATTAACAATATATTTTGATGATAGGCTATCAATGTCATAAGGTAAAAATAAAAATATTGTGGAAACAAAAACCAAACTTTAGTAATTACGACAAAATACACATTCATTATTCCCTTCTCTATACTGACGCGCCAAGATCTAAAAGTCCAGAATGTTCTGCATTGCGATTCTGTAACCATCTCACCGTGAAGACTTAGGTGAAGTGAGCGTGGAGTGAGCTGTCAGTGTAGTCCCATTGATGCTGGGGATTGACCAAGCATTTTTACAATCATAATCGAAATTTTAATTATGTTTTTTAATGTAAGTTCTGTTGATCATTTTATATTATTTGAAAGCTAGTATAGAAGTGTCTATATATTAGATGCTACTCAGTTATTTTTTTTTATAAAACTGCAACACACAAATTCAGTCAGAAACTAGTATAAGAAATCAAAATAAAAGAACTTATTTGAGTTTCTAACTGAATTTCTGTTTTGCTGTTTTATTTTAAAAACCCGTAAATAGTCATTTTAGCCACTTAAATACTAGCTTTGAAATAATATAAAATGATCAACAGAATTAGCATTAAAAAAAAATTAAATCTCGATCATAATTGTAAATGTAATGCTTGGTCAATCCCTAGCATCAGTGGGAGTGCACTGACAGCTCATTCCACGCTCACTTCACTTGAGTGTTCACTTCACGGTCACATTTTTACAGAATCGACATACTGCTTAAAATCCAGATATCTGATTTGCTGGATTCGTTTTGTCGTCCACCGATCGTTATTTCTCCTGACCAACTTTATTTTGCTTATATGTATGTATGTATTAGTACTTATTTTTGTATTTTATAGTTATTTCCGAGCTATCTATCCCGTATGTTGCACCTGCCATGTTTTGTCTCTGCATCATCCTAAGGTTGACTGGTAAAAAATGCCTAAGACATTAAGTCCGCCTTTGTACAGTATTTTTTTACTTTAATTTTTAATACCTAAATAAATATCAACCGAACTTTAAGTGAAGAATGCCCATGGGGTGTAATAGATCAACGACAGTGGCTGAGGATCAAAATCATTGTCGTGTGATAGTAGAGACCTATGTCCAGCAATAGACTGCTTAAGCTGATGATTATTGTTCTCCTTAGCGAGTCAATGGCAATCTAACTGGAGTCAGCCCAGCATTCGGCTACGAGTTTGGCGCCATCACTAGCGTCCATCAGTTTCTGTAACGTGCAGACAGTAGGACACGCAGAATGCGATATTAAGTGTCCCATCGTTTGTATACCAGCACCACATCTACACTACAGGGCGGAGTCATTCGTGAACAAAATGGTTGACCTGAATGATGCTGATGCATACGTCATGTTCGTGAACGAGCGCCGTCAGTAGGCACTGGTCATTTCTTAGCTGCCACGGCTTATTTTAATTCCATAATTGTTTTTATCTTTTTATTACGGACGCTTTTAACGTGCACGTCTTTCTACATCGTTCTCACATGTATAATTACAACATGAATGATGTAACCACTTTTTTGTAACAATATTTTGGTTTAAAAGAGTGTCCATGGAGTTTCTTGCCCGTTCTTCTCCATAGGTACCTACTACGCTTTGGAATGGGCAACTAGCTTCATCTTTCTGACTGACCGACCCCTCGACAATTCAAAAGTGCCTGTAATTGGTTTATTTGAAATAAATGCATTGAGTTTGAGTTTGACCTGAACAGGTTTTCCTTGCTTAGACTATCCTGTGTCCAGAATCTGTTTAAAGGCGGTTTTCCAAGCTGATTGGCTTTATTTTCACCACGATGGAAATCCAAAGATGATTATGTTGACTTACCTTAACCAGGTCGCTGTTCCCCTCAACAGTGCAAGTGTAGACTCCCTCCTGCTCCAGGTCTACTCGGCGAATAATGAGGACTTCATCTGTTGCCTCCAACTCGCTGGTTCTTTGTCCGGGTTGGGAGAACTCCCATATTAACTGGAACAGAGAAGACTGGGTTAATTGAGTCATATTGGTGGAATTAAATTATTATATTTATTTCTATTGGTAGATTTGTACAACACATTTACAAAACCATTTTTTTTTTCAAACCCTTTTTTTCGGTGGACATTGCTAAGTATCTGCTGTCAAATCTCATGTTTGCAGTTGTGATTCATTGACCAAAATAATAACAGCCAATGAAATAAATTTCATAAGAATATTTTAGACACTAAGTTACATGGAATAGACTTTCAAGATCTGGAGGTACGTCGTGAAGAATATCAACCCGTATGATGTTAAAAGGCACAGATTTAAAACGGCAATTGTTTATTGCAGCATTGTAAATTTAAAATGACAAAATGCATGTTTATTAATTTATGTGCAGTAAATGAAATAAAAATGAGTCATAATAAATATTCAGGCTTTTATACCGTTAAGGATTATATTGAGGACAAAAAGGCTTGGGATTGAGTTGTTCCAATTTTCTGCATACTGAATGTTTTCTTTTATTTCTGTTACATACACTGATAAATTGATAATTATTATAACAGAACGACTTGAATACTTACCTTGAGAAGTACAATTTATTGTTTCAATTATTGTGAATGTGAGGACTATGTGGGTCATTGTTTCAGTTTTAATCATGATCTGGCAGTTTAAGTAGTTCATGCGGCCTACCCAAATGTCCTTTCTTTGGTATTGTTCGTCGAATCGTTGAGCTCCTAAAGTTCTGAGTTGAGCTGCACGGTTACTGACAAATGCGTGCACTGACTGGACAGGTCCTCTTAATCTGCGTGGTTCTTTCCTCACAAGACCATTTCAGATACTAATCTACATGGTCCTCAAAGATTATGTTCGAATATTTATATACACATTGACATTGATGAATTTTATACATACAATGACATGAGTATTTACTTTGTAAAGTATTATATTATTTAAATTATTGTGAATGTGAAGATTATGTGGATTATTACATTTTTTATTTTATTTCTTAGTTAGTTTCACGATCTGGCAGCTTGAGTAATTTATGCGGCCTACCCAAATGTCCTTTCTTTGGTATTGTTCGTCGAATCGTTGTGCTCCTTAAGTTCTCAGTTGAGCGGCAAGATTACTGACAAATGCGTGCACTGACTGGACAGGTCCGCTCAATCTGTATGGTTTTTCCTCAAAAGACCGTTTCAGACACCAATCTACATGGTCTTCACATGATCTGACCAAGATTATGTCTGGACTTTAAAAGAGACTGTGACCTCTGAGTTTGTTTCGGCCTTTCTTCTCAGAGTAGTCAGTTATGAAACGCCGACCTCATCTAGTTTTAAAAATATGATTGACGTGTAAAAGTGTTTGTAACAAACCTACTTACAGAAATAAAATCATTTATCATTTATCATTCAATAATCGAGAAGTAAAATTACTGAACGGGAAGTTACGTGTGGGCAGTTAACAAATCGGAATTAGTCGGTAAGAAATCCAACTTGGAAGCAGCGCTCGCCAGTCTCTACCGACCGAGACGAGTCACCGCTCGCTTCGCTCGCTCGGCTCGCGCGCGGTTTGTCACTCTTCCAACCTTAACTAGCGAACTATTTATCTAACCGCCAATTCCAACATGTCCATTAATTTATTACTCTACTTGAGTATTTATTGCACTGACATTGTGGAATGAAATAACCGATCAATTTTTCTTATTTATTACTGTTCTTGTTTTACTGTTACACTAATTTACCAACCGCAGAAAAATAAATTACCATGTTAATGTAAAAGATGTTAATGTAAATGTTTTCAACTGATCATAATAACCTACCTAATGTTTAAATAACAATTGTAAAAATTATTACCCAGCTTTTAAGACTATCTATCAGTCCATCTTACTTAATTTAATGGTAGTTTGATGCCCATTTTCATTAACATCTAAACAAATGCCCAACACTCGCGGAAAAAGAATATAGGTCAGTACGAAAAACTGAAATTACTCTTTTAATAACATAGCTAGCGGCATGAATGAAACTGTATGTTGTAGATAATGTACCAGTTAATAAAACAACACAAATGCTGGAAACGTTATTAGTTTAATTGTCAACTTTACATAAAAAAACTAAATATCAATAATTTTTACGTTAAAAAATAACGTTAGTGGTTGGTACCTCATATACAACATAAAACGAACTTCAAAACAAAATTAATACTTCGTATTGCCTCCACAGGCTGATCTCACAGCTGTTCTGCCAGGCGACTGGGCATGCTGTTTATTAAGTTTCTTATGCGACTTTGCGGGATATTGGTCCATTCTTCCACTAACGTAAGTTTCTGGTCTCTAAGTGTACGAGTAATTGGGGCGGGGTTTCGATTTCTTACACACCTCCCAAGTGTGTTCAATTGGATTCAGGTCCAGGCTTCTCATGGGCCAGTTCATGCGATTGATGCCAACGTCTTGAAAATACTCATTTGCAATTTGAACTTTGTGTGGCCTAGCGTTGTCATGCACGAATATTGAATTTTCACCCATATTAATTAAACATGGTCCGACATACTCATTAAGAATTTCTTCCACATATCTTTCACTAGTTAGTGTACCATTTTCTATCAGCACTAACTCCGTGCGGCTCTCTGACGAGATTCCAGCCCAAACCATAATAGATCCACCGCCGAACGGCACTTACTCCTCAAAACAAGCTGGATTAAAACGTTTCCCTGGCCGTCGGTAGACTCTTCGCCGCCCATCATGTGCATATAGCATAAATCTGGATTCGTCAGAAAACATTACTCTTGCCATTCTTCGTCTCCCCATTCTTAATCTTGTTACGCGAAGTCCCCATTCAAGTTTTGGACCATTTGCTAAATAAAGCTAATTTGACTCCACGTAGACCCATGTGGGGTCAAATTAGCTTTAAGAAGCCGCCGCCTTACAGTCCGCTCGCTTACGGCGTCTCTACGGGTCTCCCGAAGTTGATATGCTAGTTCAACTGCCATGAGGTGCCCATTTCAGAGCATGATCATAACAATAAATCGACCCTCTCGAGCCGTAGTACACCTTGGTCTGCCAGTTCCTGGTCTTCTTATATTCTGCCCCGTTTCTCGGATACGTTGAACGACTCGCTGTACTGTAGAAAGTGACACGCCTATTGTTCTTGCTGTACTTCGCTGACTTCTGCCTTCTTCTAACATAGTGACGATACGTATACAGTCTTCTGGTGTTAGCGACATGATGGTAATTCAATAATGATGGTGAAAGACGACAATGACCGCCTTTTATCATTTTGATTTGACAGATTGAAAACAAAAGTGAGAAAACAAGCAAAAGTAAAACAACCGCGAATTGAATTTATTTCCAAATTCGAGGTTTTTAAAATTAAATATTTTTTAATTACATTGTACATCATTTAAGGTTTTATTTCATACGATATTATAATTCTCGGTAATATAAAGTTAGTTTCATTCATGTACAATTCTTATTTTCAAGTTACAGGGATTTTCGTAATCGACCCGTATTATTTGACCGCGAGTACGGGCGGTTCTAACGCGTTGTTGGATTTTCAACGCTCAGCTCAGCGCCGAAAGTGGAAAATCCAACATCACACGTTTATTTAGGCATTCGTTTAGGGTCACCTAACGACAGCCTAGTGTTGGTGAAAACGGGCATTAATCTTAAATAATTTTAGTAATTTGTCTCACCTTAGGCCTAGGCCATCCCGTGGCAGGGCACGGCAGCACCAAGGTGCCGCCCTTCGGAACAGCTATGTCCCTCTCGTGGTGGACTGGCAGGATGGCAGGCTCCAGATCAGCAGGAACCATCTCCAATCGCAGCCTACCTCCATGACTGACTCGCGTTCTGTTTGCGTGGGAGTTTGTTGCTCTGCATCTGGTAAAGATAGGAAAATATGGTATAACTGTTTCAAAGAAAACAATTAGACGGATATAAATATAGGACATCAAGTTTTGTAGATCGGCGTTCGTTTTTATCTCGTTGTACGAAAGTCGGTTATCAAAAAAAGGAAGGAAACAAGCATAAAAATAGTTTTCATTTTCGAAACTTCATAATCGTTTTTAATAAAAATAAGGATGTCAAGTAACGTAATTAGGTAAGCGCTATCGAATGGCATCAAAATGGAGTGAAATGAGCGAAAATTTGTTTTCATTTTCACAACTTTATAATTTTAAAGAAAGTTTATGTCGTGGCGTAGCAAAATCGTAGCAAGCGCTACGCCGTAGCTCAGTTCGTAGCGTAACAAGACGAAAAATTTCGTAGCGGGTTAACAATATGCGCCGGATGTTCTACATTCTGAACACAGAATATGGAATCTCTTATAGAATGCATTAGTGCTCTTTCTGTGCCATGCTTTTGGCAGTTTATCTTGCTTGAAACATTTGTTTTTTCCTGTTTAAAATAATGTGAGACATTAACAAATAAGTACCTGTACAATCCTACATCTTCTCTTGTCACGTCCGTGATAAGTAGCTGATTTTTCAGCAAATGATATCTGAAACAATGAATGGGCATCGATATTTGGATTAAATCTAACGACAATTTTTTCTACGTAGGTGTCAGTTAGACTTGAACCCGCATTTAGTGCGAACAAAGTGCTATTTTCGTTAAAATCTTCTACTATATAAAAATAAGTAGGGTTTTCCTTCCTGACGATATAACTCCAGAACGCACGAACCGATTTCCAAGGTTTTGGATTCGTTGGAAAGGTCTCGGGCTATGTGAGGTTTATAATGAAAAAAAAAAAAGAAGCCATATGGTGGCGAAACGGAGTTCGCGGGGTTTGCTAGTATTTAATAATTGTTTATTCATAAGGTTCATGTCTTATGTCCTTGGGAAGCATTATTTTTCCGGAACAAAAAAAGGAAAAATACACATAACATCGCGCCCGTATTCTACGAAGAAATGGGCGCAGGCGCACCTATAATACACACACATTTCGCCAGTTCTGTATAAGTCCCATGTAATAGGGAGCGAGCCTATTGCCCAAAATATCAAATAAAGTAGTTCATTTAAACTTTAACAGTGGTTAAGGTTGCCCATAAGAAATGAATATTACGTTTGCGTTGGAGAAGTGGTTGCCCAGTGGTAACGGCCGCGATTTACGTGTTGTAGGTTGTTGGTTCGACCCCAGACAGGTGCTTTATTTTGGATAAATTATTGCATCACCACTGCTTTCATAACGGTGAAGGAATCCGGCATGTCCTAGAACCTAACATTCGAAGACATGTGACATTTACCAACCCGCACAGGGCCCGCGTGGAGGATTATAGACCACTCCCTCTCACGGAGAGGAGGCCTGTGTCCCAGCAGTGGAAACATTATAGGCTGATTATCGAGGTTGCGTTGCAGTTGAAAAAGTAAGTTAAAACTAGCGGCTCTAATTTACCCTGCTGTTGTCAACTGGTTTTTGTTCATTTGTTTTCATGGTTTTGTTTGGTCAACACGTTCTTTTTAAGATAAAAAATTAAAATATTTTATTAAACATAGTTAAATAATAACTTCATAAAAGGCTGTAACTTTCCTTCCTTTGACCTTCTCATAAGTCATAGATTAATATGAGTAGCTATTATATGTGCCACTGGAGGCGTTATTGTTTTGTTTTTCTCAGCTTACTTGTAAAACGGCCATTTACCAAGTTTTTATAATAAAACAAATGGAAATCTTACCCAGTTCTGTTTGTTTAAAACCTGGAGCCAATCAAACCGCTTGTGAAACGTCAGGACCTAGGGTTTCAATTGACATTTCCTATGGAGAAGAGCCGGCAAGAAACTCCTCGGTTACACTTTTAAAAATAATTAGCTTTTACAGTATTTCTAAGTGACAGTGTTAATAGGTATGGGAGGACCGTGTAGGCCTTGTCAGCAAGCACCAGGTTTTAACAAAATAGAAAATGGTCAGCAAATCGATGCGTCCCTTTAATGGTTCAACATCCATACCTGTTATTCTCAGGCAGAAGTTCTCCATCCCTCTGCCAGGAGAGAGCGGCGGCCGGCCCCGAGCTGATGTCACAGTTCAGGACAAACGGTTGGCCGAGCCACGCCGTCGCGTTCTCGGGGTGCACCGAGAACTGCTTATCTAGATCTGGAAATAAAAGAAAATGTATAAAATCTGGATATTAAGGACCATCTTGCAGGACAGTGGTGCCCGACTCTACGCACTTTTGCGTAAAGCGTCCACCAGACGCTGTCCACGACATTCTTCGGTTTACGCGTCGTGCTAGATATTCAATCATCCAGTAAGTCTATGTAAAAGTTGAACTTTACATCGTGCATAATGCAGGCAGTACAGAAAGGCAATACATACTAAAGTTTTTCCCGTCTAGGTTTCTTCTCTATAGAAAGAAAATGTACAGAAAGTGGGGGCGAGATAACCAGGGGAAGAGGGAGAATCAAGAAATGAAAACAAGGTAGTCAGCGCCCTATCCTGTGCCCATTTCAGGTAATGTTGGCGTAGGTCCACAATAGAAATCTACGTTCATCACACAATCGTCTTCTTCAATGTCCCACTCACCGCACAGATTTCATTCACTCTTCCTTCTTCGTTCAGTCTATCTCTCTGTGGTATGCGTTCCCCCAGGAAATCAGGATGGCAACCAACCGATTATCCTTTAAAGCTAAAGTGCGCGAGCACATTCGCAAGAAGCTGGCAGTATCATCACCACGGTAATGTTTTCTCGTTGTTTGACATATTTGTTTTTATTATATTCGTGTATGTACATTTATTTGTATATAATTCCTTATATTTATATATAATTAGGTATATATATATATTATATGTAAAGTCTAATAGGTTTATGCGTAAAACTATTTATCACTAAAAATATTTTCCTAAATTTCCATTATAAATTGCACCTACCACTGTTTGTCTGCATCACCCAAAGGTTCGACTGGTAGAAAATGCCTATGGCATTAAGTCCGCCTCTGTACCTACGTTTGTTTGCTTATAGTGTTAAATAAATTTAAATGGGCGAAAGCTCAGAGCCTCACGTAATAATAGACAAGTTCTACCCACCAGGCACACATGCAGTCTCCCGGCTGCTATTGAGAATGTTCTAACATTCTAATAAATAACGAAAATATTTAACTTCTATTGACTAACAGCACACAGTAGCTGTTCTTGGTACTGAAAAAAGCTTCAACTCTCCAGGGAAACGCAAAAGAAATATTATTATTCTCACAATACAGTGTTATTTCAAATTTAAATATTTGTAACAAATCGGGATCTAAATAAAGATCACAGATCAAACTTGAATCGTGGTTTCGAATAAAATCATCTCAATTCTCAAGCACTCCTTTCAAACACCCGAAAGTTTTGGGTTCAAATATCGCTTACAAAACATTATACGATCAGTTTCAAATCGACTGTTTGTTTTTAGACACAATGAGGCCAAAGTTACAAAACTCTTTGAAGTTTTAAGTGATTTCCTTAAATCAATGATCAAACAAGATGTTTTAACGATTCTGAACGAGTGACGATATCTAAATGTACCGTGGACTGGCTAATATTTTTACAACGGTAGGCATGGGCTATTCTCTAGTGTATGAAAATACGAGAGAAAATTAAGAATAGAAAGAACTAAGGTCTTAAAACACAAATTGTACAAACACTTGACTTTCAGCAACATTAATACAAATATGGCACCCCAACTTTTACTCATTAGTCGCGAATAGTTTAGCTTCATACATCGTCATCAGCCTATAGCAGTTCTCTGCTGGACACACGGCTCTCCAATCGCACGCCATTCATCTCGATTTAGCAACTCTCATCCAGCTGCTACCAGCCACCCGGTGAAGATCGTCGCTCCACCGAGCCCGAGGTCATCCTACCTTATTCGCGGTCTCCACTCAAAAACTCGTCTACCCTAACGGCCATCGGTTCTACGGCTAATATGGCAGGGCCATTGCCTCTTCAGCTCCACACAATCGGTGCCAATGGCCCATAACACTTCAGAAAACATTCTGGGAGGTGAATGCCTAAAAATGGTTATGTTCCATATCATAAACATTCATGTTGGGGCCTCATACCATTTCAGTTTGGTACATGACTGCAATGATACTGAAATGTTATCGCCAGGAAGATTTTAAGGGCAATATCCCAAATTGGTAGGCTTCTTATGACTTTTTTTATTTATATTCATAAGGAAATGTGATGTGAAAATAAAGTAAGCGAAATATAAATATAAGAACTAACCTACATCATTAATGTTACATTCAGCTCTTCTTAAAATAGAAAAACTACAGAAACGGCGGTTCTAGGTTCAATTCGAAGCAGTCCAATGTTTTTAGATTTGCTGGTTAAAAATCTGTTAGGTATTGTTAATGAAACGTAGCTGTCAAAGCATATGTAAATTGTTTGCCAAAGTTCTCAAATATACGACCCATTTCTAAAGTACAGCCACTAGCTCGTACCTTTTAAAGATTTATTTTTTTAACACACTACCTCTACTCATCATAACCAATAACGACCAGTACCGCTTAGGAGCCGGCTATTATAAATCAGTGCCGATACACAACAGTAAATCATTGTCTGCGCATCCCGTCAGACGTCAGCGCGAGTATCAGTCCCTATCCATCGGTTTGATTGATTGAGGAGGCAACTCGCATGTCATGGCGAGTTATGTGGAATGTACGTAGATTGATAACGATTTTCTAGGTTAAGGGGATGAGGGATGAAAGAAGTAGGGTGCTAGTGTTGATTTACTGTTGCTGAATGAAAGCGATTTAAAAAAAATTATATGAAGTTCCTAAAGTGTATCTAAAATTACTTAGTATGGTGACTTTTCTAGGTTGTTCTTTACAGCTCCTAAAGGAAAGGGATAGTTCACTTTCTACGTGACTCGCCCAAATGTTTTTCAACAGTTTATGATCTGTGAGTATTCCTACGAATAGGCTATCAGGTATTGAAATCTCTAAAGGTAAAGCAACAGAAATGAAAACCATTTAGAGTAATCTTAAGTGGGCGTCCATCCTTTCCACTCCAGTTGTCAAGCAACCGCTGTCACGCGCCCGTGTGTTGCTTGCCTAACACCCGACCTTATATACTACTGACAAAATTACTCGGAAGTGGGCCGTATTTGCTCGCAAAACGATAACAATCATCCCGCTCCAAATACGCACAAAAAACATCGTTTATTCTTTGAAAAACATAATTATAACATTTATTAGTTCCTTATCCGTGTTTGCTGAACAAAGTTGATGAAATAAGGTCAATACCTTCTACGGCCGTACGTTCTTCAAGGGATCTATAAATTATACATAATGAAATATTATCTTAGTATCCGAGTACTATTTTACTATCTAACGTGCGTTGCTTACGCGGTATCTTGGCAGTAATACTTGGCCCCACAGCTATATTAATGACTAGCTAGCTGGGACCCGCGGTTTCACCCGCGTAAGAGTAGATTCTTTGGGAAAATTTCGGGATAAAAAGCTACCTATGTATTATTACAGAACTCCAGCTATATATTTAAGTACAAAGTTTCATTGCAATCGGTACCTACTGTAGTTTTTGCGTGAAGCGGGGACAAACATACCTACATACTAACACACACACCTTCACAATTTTAATATTAAAGTAAGATAGGATTTTACTATCGCAGAGCAATGTACAATGTCATGGAAGACACAATGAAAATAGTTTTGACATGACTCATTCAATCGTCAAAAAAAAAATTTAATAACAAAGCGAAAAAAAAGAAAAAACATAACCTTTCTGTGGTCATGTACTTAAAAATAAAGAAAATGAGAGTAAAGTGTAAAATCATTGCAAGCCTTCTCTGTAAACTTTAATTGAAGTGGTATTCGTTTGAAGAAAAATAAACTGATTTTGAAGACCCTACGCGGGACAGGCTAACATGAGGAATATTCATAGGTATGTAAAATCACTTGAAACGTCGTTACAGTAAGGCTTTATACACAAATACACTAGTTTTTTGTTTATTTAAAAATACCAAGTAGTTTTGATTTTACAAGTATTCAAAGATTGCGTAAATTTGTTGCCCCGCAAAAAAAAAAAAAACAACTTTTCCGGCGTCTTGGTAGTAGTACTTGTACATTTTGGCACAACACAGGATTTCCGAGAACTAGGATTGGACATATCCAATGATTTTAAGAAAAACGTAAGGCAGCGGTACGGAAGAGCGCGAACGGACTGAGCGATTGTTGGAAAATGACGTCATGAGGCGCGAGCGCGAGCCAACGGTCGCGAGCTCACTTTAAATTCTATATCTTAGGAATTAATTAACGTAAGAATACATTAAGCTAAAATTCTAAATTAGTGAATATTCTCAAGTCGATGCCGACCAGAGAAAATTTTGTCCTTGGGACTTATTTATTGTTAAAGCAAATTACACTTTAACCGGGAACTGCAGCCTCTTAAACGAAATAGGCAAATCCGTCGGTATCGTTGGAATACGTGGAATGTGTGCGAGCGGTCCGGCTGCCGGTCCGGTGATGATTGTGGCTACAATGACATTTTCTCGAAGTTCTTTGAAAATAAATAGTTCTGGTGATGAAATAATTTATTTGGATAAGGGTTCATACCATGACGCGAATGGAACCAACCTTTTTTCCTACCTGCATTGAAATTAAATTTTAGAAGACAAAAGCTGTTATTATGACTTAACTATAATAGATGGATATGTTGTCTCGCGGACTAATAAGACCTATAAACCTGTCGTAAATTATTTTGTTCTATCATTAACAGTTTTGGCAGCACACGCCAAAAACAATTTTGGGTTTTCTACCTTGGGATACTATATTGCAATTTTCTTACAGATCCTTATATTTTTTTAAAATAAATTGTAGCCTACTTATATTATTCCGTAATAATGTAGCTGTCTACTGGTGAAATATTTTTTTAAAATCAGTTCAGTAGTTTCGGAGCCTATTCGTCACAAACATAAAAACAAACAAAAAAATCTTTCCTTTTATAATATTATATTATTATTATTAGTGTAGACTAATGTGTTTCTAAAAATGTCAGCTTCTTTTTTTATGATGTCGTCATTAGCTTATTTCCATCTGTGTTGGGTCCGGCTGTCATTTGACTTATTTCAACAGAATCAGAATTTGTTTATTTGTCAGAATATATAGTGGTGTAGTTTTTGTATATATATATATTAACACCTGTGATGTCTCACTGCAGGGCAAAGGCCTACCTACTGTTTCCACTTCTCTGTTTACATCTCCTAAGGACCAGTTCTTGTTGAAGGAGTCCAGCTCATCCCGCCGTCTCCGTCTGGGCCTGCCGCGATGTCGCTTGCCATTAAGAGGGACCCATTGGCTCGTAAGTTTGGCCCATTGATCGTCTGACATGCGGCAGTTGTGTCCAGCCCAATTCCATTTTAGCATGGCGGCTTTCCAAGTGACATGACAGTATGATATTAATAATTCTATAAGTCCTGTACATTCTACCACGACATATGGTGTATAAATTTAATTCAAATGCTATTCTTAACTAAATACAATCAACTTTAAGATCAAAAGAGCCTAGGCGAGTGACGATAGTAAGGTACGGCGCATTGTTACGGGCCTCGCAGCTGAGCCTGCTAATTGGCTGAACTTTTCACCACGACAGCTATTCTTGTAATAGCTTGTGTACTGAAGAGGCCGAAACGGGATGGATAAATTGATGATTGTTTTTTTTTACATTATTTATATAGGTACGTTATGATTACATTGATAACCATTTTGAGGCACAAACTTCTCTTAGATTCGACCAATTAATATTATTGTGTTATCCGGGTTAATAACCAAAGCTGTTTTGATCAAAATAAAATGAATTAAAGTTAGTATACCCATAGGCATTCCAGACAGATTGTAGGTCAAAAGGTCCAAAATTTTGTAGTGTTTGTAGAATTTCAGGCGCAAACATGTTTTGCAAAACAACTCGATGTTTTGACAAAAACTTGTAACAAACGACAAATAAAGCACGTATTTTGATAATGATACTACTGTTTTGGTTATCATTTATTATTGTATTTAAATATTATGAACTGATAACTGGCTGATAGCTGGTGCAAAACTTAATTATTATATTCGTGATGAATTAACACAAATCGAATTATTTTTAATGTCTTCAGTCTATCGCAAAAGGTGCGATGTGAACTCCAGCAAGATAAAGATTACTTACCTACATTTTAGTTATTATAATTAATAGTAGAACCAGTTATGACTTGTAATAAGATGGCGAGCATTGCCTTCAAGAGGGCATAAATCTAGACTCCGGGCTAATGTGAAATTCAAAATCAGTCAGTAATTGAGCTGATGACGTAGATTCTGACTCAAAGGGGAGTAGAATTCATTTCAGCGATTCTAAGGGAACAGGTACGGGTGTGAAAATTCAAAGGTGTCGGTAGGAGCTTTGGACAATTAATATTGTAAACATACTGGTTGATGCGGGCGCGTTGAAGAAACGTCGGTAGAAAATGCTCGTTTTTGGTCTTGAGATAGCATCTTTATATGCAGCATATAGGTATAATTCAACATCATGAGGTATAAGGCAATCAAGAGGACTAGCTTACTGCTGAAATCGAAAGGGGTACGCCCCTTTCTTTGGAAAAAAAGAAAAACTAAGCCTTACTAAAAATACATTTTATCTTCCTGTATAAATATACAAGAAGATAAAATGTATTTTTCCTCAGCTGCGCTCTAATTCTTGGGCTAAACACAATACCTCAACGACCATATAATACCCAGTCTTCGTTAATTATATCTTATTTATCTTATACTATTAAAAAACTCAAAATAGTAAAGAAATCCAAAATATTTCAATCACTGTTCTTTACTTTATTCTCCCGTATATTCTCCACGTTTATAAATTAAAATTGAACGTAAGTCAGATCAAAGGATCACGACTCGCTCGTGAGTCGTGATTGACTAAAGCCGGCGTTTAACTTAATTTGTAAACTCAAAGACTTTCGAAAAGAGATACGATATACTGTTGCTACCCTTGAGAATATCTTGTTATAAATTTACTGTTTTGCATGTATTTTACGTACCTACGTGGTATACAATTAGATAGAGCCACGAGATACAAGCGACGACGCATAGTTTGTGGCTCGCCGAATGTGTTTGTTTGTTTTTTTCATTATTTTGTTTATTTTTCATGAATATACTTTTATATTATTATAGCTTGTTGGGAGCTGCTATAATATCGTTTTTTGGAAAGCTTTCTTGATGGGGAGTTACGCTAATCTGCCAATTCTTCCTACAACTCATCAGCTTAATTTACGTCCTAGTTGCAAGTACTGAACGCAGGATTTTCAACGAAAAAAAGATTCTAAATCTAGCGTGGTTATAAGCCAGAATGTCCTTTTTTTATGCTGGAATTTAAAACAACACAAGGCATCCTACCTACTGTTCTGTCTCAAGTTTCATCCATATCTGACTTCAATATGAAGACTGTATCTGTGTTATTGTATATGTTTATTACCGTTCATTAATTTGACATCTTAATCTAGACATTTAATAATTTTAAATTTTATTGTACTTAATGTGTTTTGATAAGTTTATACTCAATTTATGTTTAATTATTGTTCACAGACTCAAACAGCAAACCAACATTTATGCTTTGCATCGCCCTGACAGGGTTCATGTACAAAAATCGACAGTAATTTATTGTAAAATGTGTGATGTGCATGAGAGTAAATTTATTTACTCTAACACGTATTGACACTCAAAGAGGCGTTATTTTATTTATTTATAAATAAAATAACGCCTCTTTGAGTGTCAATACGTCTGATGCACTCTGAGCACTCATCCTCGTTACCTGATTAGTAACGCTGACAAACAATTAAAAAAAAAACAATCGCAGGCTATTCTCCTATAACTCATGCCAATACGACATCTATTACAAGAACTAACGCTTTAAACTCCAAGACCTAAATGCCAACCAAGATATACGAGTACTGACACCAGTTTATGATTCGCATAACTTACAAGCTTAAAGGGAAATGCTTTAATACACACCCAAATGCAATAAACAATGACAGATGGCGAGACTAGACTGTAATAAATTCCAGGCTGAATAACTAGCTTATAACTTAGGACAATAACGGGCGTGTCCGGGCTAAGCCTAGCCTGTGTCCCAGCGGGCATGGGAGAGATTTCTCTGATGGATGGCCTGTAATTTCTACCTGGAGGCTGATAAGATCAAAAACAACTGACTGGCAAACAAGTTTGAATGCTGTAGAAAAACAACCTCTTTTAGAGGATGTACATACCTACAGTCTAAAACCGAGATCGACAACTATTAGTTCCCTTAATGTTAGATTAAAGTGTTACATGCCAAAGCACTGCAGATGCATTCGGCAGGAGTAAATAAAACGATGAATAATTTTTTTTTTCATAGATTCAAAAAGAGGCCATAGTTGAAACCGGTTTCTGAAAAGTTATTCAATTTCACCTGTGTTAAATTAAAACGTTATGTTGCTCAAACTATCACAAAAGCTAACGTTGGATTTCACTTTCTGACTGATAACTTAAGAGATATAATTGGTCACCGCATGACTTTGCGAAACCGAGTGCCACAGATAGTGTTAAATCACAAATCATATCGCCCTTTTAAAATAGGTGTATTCGTCAATTATGTGAGCTAAACAAGCTCAACAAACATAAAATCAACACCTTGCTCTATCTTTTGTAAATTGCACAACACTGCAATTTTGATTGAATGTAAATATCTCGTATTTTATATTTATGTTATTCACGTCTCAGTGGAAATGGAAAATGTTTAAAAATGATCCCACGCACCAAAAGAACCCAAAGGCTCCTGTAGGAATCTACAGGAGCCTTTTGGTTAGTATTTTACTTATGAGCATCTAGGAGGACTGAACATATCTTTTTTGCAAAAACTCGCTTTTGCTTGTCTAATTTTCGTTTTTGTATTTGTGTCATAAGATCATCACCCCCTTTGCCCTTGCCTTGCGTTCTCATGGTAGGTCGGCTTCCAGTCTAACCAAAGGCAGCTGAATATCTGTATTTCACAGGGAGCGACTGCCTATCTGGCCGCCACAACCATGTTGCTGGGTAGCACGATACTCCTTGATAAGGCTGGTTGTCGGACTTTAGGGCTTCCGACTACTGTAACGACTGTCGACCGATCTACGAATGACAGCCGGGACCGACGGCTTACGTGCTGCGTTATATATATGTGTCAAAGCAATCCTCATTATAAAGAACAAAGTATAGCGGTTGGTAGCAGACACTTCTACATAAGACAACTAGAATATAACTCCCGAATTACACCAGAACAGTAACTACCCAATATTTTCTACTCTGTACACAGAATGCCCAAAAACAAAAGGCTTCTAAAATACCGTATCTGAGTGGTATTGTTACAAGAGTAGGTGTGATTACAGCGGTGTAATTAAACGCAGCGATGTAATCGGGTCGTGTGTTCAACTGTTCAGGTTTTTGGGCGACATCTGTCGGGCCTTAGGGGAGTTAGGGCATCTGATAGGGTTGCCAAATGGTTTGGAGTTTTAAATGGTGTGAATTAACGACGAGCTGAAAGCGTTGTGTTTATTTAATTATTTTTTAAAAACACAGCCACGCAAATACAGTGTGAGTCTCTATAATGTAAATATCGTGTCATATCTTTTTTTTAGCATAAGTTTAATATGTATTAAACTGGTGCTAGAAACATAACAAGACAACTTAAGGCGTACATAGCGTTCACCACAATACATTGCTGCCTTGAAATGTAATTATTAAACGATACTTAAAGTAAAACAGACAGAACAGGAGGCATGTGTAGCACAAAACCGATGTTTTTTCAACCAAACACTTTTTTTTGTTGGTATCGTAGCGGCATTTTCTGCCATTGCGTAATCATTCAGCCCCGGAATATTTATCAGTAGGTCAAGCAAGTATTTATTCTGAATAGGAATTGAATTTGTCATAAGCACATTGCTCAACCAATGTTCTATAATATGTATAAGGAGAACACCATCGTTCTTCATTGCTAGATGTTATGAGGGAATCATACACGGCGGGCAGACAAACTTTTAATTTATTTTATTTAAGGTGGGATTGCTCTTGACTCTAGTTTAGGTCAGTGGTGACAGAGACAGAGTCGACGATGGAGTGAGATTAGGGTTGTATGCGTTCGAAAACACAGACGCAGGTAGAGAGTTCTACTCTTTTGCTGTGCGCATAACAAAAGACATTTGGAAGCGCTTAGTGCGAATTGGTGGAATAGCAACTAGGTAAGGATGGTAACTTGCAGTGCGGCTAGATGACCGATGGAAGAAGGGGGCCGGAGGGATGAGGTCGTGGAGTTCTTGTTTTGGGCACACTCACCGAAGCACAATCTGTTGAAGACCGACAAGCAGGCGTAACTTCTCAAAAATAAGGCCAATAATTGGTAGCCTTGAAGATCGTAAGAAGAAGAGCACCGTAGGGACAAGCCTTACAACTTACCCATGTTTCTAAATTATTATTTTAAAATGAATGTAAGTGTAGAATTAGGGAAATCTTGAGGAAATAATACTTTAACGGGTGAATTTTTATTTTTCTTTTTCTTGTTCAATACTCAATATTGCTTTACCATAATGTGAACTTAGGTGGTAACTATATCGCGCACGTTTGGGAGTGGCGCGAGGAGGCGAAACGCCGGGGCGTAGCTCCGCTGCCGCGAGAAATCACGGTACAGCGGACAGAACTCCGGCGGGATCTCAGGGCGGCATGGAGAGTGCGATTGTCGCAACCCAGCGCTGGGCACGCCACAATTGCGGCGATAAGTCCCCTCTTTGAGGTGTGGCTAGAGAGGCGCCACGGCGTCCTCACCTTCCGCCTGACGCAGGTCCTCACCGGACACGGTTGTTTCGGGAGGTTCCTGTTCCGGATAAGGCGGGAGGAAACGCCCGGGTGTCACCATTGTGTGGATCGCCCTGAGGACACGGTGGAGCATACGGTGGAGGTCTGCCCGGCTTGGGCGGAGCACCGCCGTGTCCTCGTGGAGGCGATTGGCGGTGGCGATCTCTCGCGTCCGGCCTTGGTCCAGGCCATGGTACGGAGCGAGAGGGCTTGGGAAGCCGTCACCTCCTTCTGCGAAGCAGTAATGTTCGCGAAGGAGGAGGCGGAACGCGTGAGGGAGAGGCAAATATTTGCGCCCTCACGCCCCTAGCCGCCGCAGGAGACGCCCTGGGCGTCGGGCATCGCAGGCCGATTCCCGGCCACCGTAGGCGCGGGCTTGCGAACGGCGAGCAATGGGCAGCTCGCCGTTCGATAAGGACCAGGCCCGGGTCGACGGCGCGTTGTGATCCACGCGCGCCTCAAAGAGATGTCAGCACCAATGACGGGGTTTGCTAGGACCGATGCCTGCTAGGGTTGCGGAAAAGTCCAAGCGGGTTACCGTGGCCCCTGGCACAGGCAACTGAAGGAACACGGGTGGGTTTTAGTCGGTAAGAGTCTGACACGCCCTCCTGCTCTGCCCAGAGCGGGAGAAGTTATTTGATGATTTCCCACCCACAAAAAAAAAAAAAAAAAGGTGGTAACTATATAATTTAGATCAATAAGGACCCTGTAGGGCACAGCAAAATGGTAGGAGAGAGGAAGCCTTGTTTTAGGAGATTTAAAATGCTGACATTTCGCTTATCTAATATAAGTATTATAATAACTTATGACTATTATTTTATCTGCAAAATGTACTAAATATATAGTATTATAGTATATTATTTATACTTTTTTATTATATTTTTTATTGTATAGTTTTTTTGAATAATTATTATTGCTATTTTATTTAATTTTCTTATTTTTATATTATTCATTAATTGATATTAGTAGGTAGGTATATTATATATTAATAATTTTCGTATCATTAATATATTTTAGACATATAAATTGCGTGATTATCGTTAATTATTGTTAGCAATTAGTACTATTATATTATTTATTATTATATTAGTAATTTCCTTTACATACCTATCTATAGTATATAAATTACATTATTGTTGATAATGTTCTTGTTCTAACTATATAATTTTTTTTCCCTTTTTTAAACTATATATTATTCATATAAGGATTAATAACATTTGTTTATCAGTAACGTTTTAAGTTTTTTTTTTTTATAAATGTATTCAACCTTTCTTCTTTCTTTATTATGTCAGGTGTAGTTTGTTATATATTTTTATGGACATTACGTAGGGGCTTGTAGAATACATTTTTAGCTTGGATGTTGGTATGTTTAGCCTAGATCGGTGCCTAAGTGTGTACTGTGATTGGATGTCTTCGCGGTTTGAGTAGAACTCCTGACGCTTACGGACAAATTTACATGTTTCTAAAATATAAATACTGGGGAGGGTTAGAATATTATGTTTTAGAAAGTAGGGTTTGCAGTTTTTTCCAAGATTCTAATTAATTGTTCTTTTGTTTTGTATAACATTGTTATATAAATGTGGAAGCTTGTAATTAGCAATTTTCAGTTGTTATTTTTTTGTTCCCATAATACATTTATTAGTCTGTAAGCTTTCTTAAAATTGTAAAAATAAAATAAATAAATAAAATCCTACTTACTTTAAGGGATATTTCTGTCAACCAATTATAACAGTTAGACAGCAGATTTTCTGACTTGATCACTTCTCAGAAACCGGACAAACCCAATCAGAATGTCGCAAACCTCCTAGTTTCAGTTTCAAATTCTGCTGACCATAATAGCTCATAGCAAATACTATTGCCTAATGAAAACAGTCAAACAATAGTTCTAGAAATCTAGATTACTCCGTCTAGCCCTCGCTAATAGGGTGTTCAAATAATTTAGTTTTTTCGTTAAGGAGTTGTCATAGTTAGATATGTGTACCTCAATGTAGATTGCATTTATTTAGGAAGAATGTATATATATTAACGCCATTCAGGTGTATAACAAGTTGCCTAACTCATTTAAGGAACTTCCTTTCCCCATGTTCAAGAAAAAGCTGACGAGTTGGTTATTGGATAATTGCTTTTATGACGTTGCCGAATATAATTATGGAACATTGTAAAAATCCAAAATGACATGTACTTAATTTTGACTAACGATGACTAACGATTACCCGTTAGTCATTATAATAATATTGATTCATATTGGACTTATATTGTAAATCGCAAATCTTTAAATGAGTATTGTGTTGTACTTAAATAGTTAAGACTGACAATTAAAATTTGTACACCCTAAGTTGTGGTAGATTGTATAGAACGTGAATAAATATTAACACCATACTATGTAAAACTACATTCTTACAAATAAATAAAATTCGAATTCTAACAAAATGCTGATTTATTGTGCGCCCGTCTGACTGTCAACTATACAATAAAAGATGCCCTATGGCACTCGACAATAGTGTTGCTTTCTGCCTGTGAAAGAATTTTCGAAATCGGATCTGTACTTCCAGATATTACCTCCTAAATCCAAACATACACACTTTACCTCGTTCAAATATTAGTGTAGAGTGTATGTACGGTACTAGGAAATATGGTTTCAGTGTTTGGGGACAATGAGCTGTTGTTTTTTTAATTGATTCAATTAAAAAGCCAAATCAAAGAGCCACCTTAAGGCTCCTAAAGGCCCCGCCTGTCGCGGACGAGCGGTGCCTTTGTGTCGCGTGAGATTCGCGTCGCGAGTCGCACCTGTTTGAAGGAGCCATTAACCTATTCAATGTAAAATGCCTTCCACAATTACAAGAATTCCTCGAATTCCTCTTGATTACTACCAATTTGACAGTCAGTGGTTACTCATGGTCAAAGTTGTAACTTGAAGTTCTACCACTAACAAAAGTTATGTACCACCACAAGACCGATTACTTCATGAACTATAATATCTTCCGGAACAATACTCCTACAACTGCCACTTCAAATAAACACGACTAGCAGTTCTGCTCACCTAAATAAATAACTAAGTTAGCGTGAACCAGTCAAAGCATCCCCGAACAATAATGAACTCTGACAGATTATTCATGAAGAGACCCGTTCGGTTGGGGATAACTTAATAACTAAATAACTTTATTGTTACGGAGATTTGTTAGCAAACCTACGTAGACAATCAATAAGATTATTTATGAACTAAAACGAGGTGTTGACCCGGACATTTGAATTTGGTAGGGGAATGATGGCTACTTCGAATGACCGCGAAGTTACGTTTTTATTTTATTTAGGTATTTATTTTGGTCATGATGATAATATTTTTACCATCCCCCTGTTACTGAATTTAGAATTTGAAAACTCGTCAAGCACTACTTTAGCATTACTTAAGGTATATCCTTTAATGTAGCCAACGAAATTAATTTTATACGTTTTTACCCTGGAAATTTTGAATTTAGAAGGAAGAAAAGAAAGAAGGAAAATATTTTATTTTGGCTAGCATAGGTATTACACACAGTAAAAAAGTAACATTTAAAACTAACAAAATTAACTAACAGCACCTTCACAGGCATCTTTCCTTAAGTAAAGCTAAAATGGAGTTCAACAAATTCTCAACTTCAAATTCTTAATTCAGAAGTCTCATCGCCGACCAAGATAACCTTAAACTACCGGATAGTATAGTAGCTACAAGGATACGCCTCAATAGTTTCCTGAAGTTCTCTGCCGAAAATATTGGTCTTTTGAAGTATATTTCCCGAAGGCTGAAACTTCTACAGCTACACGAGGTACATTTAATCGACTGTGGATGGTAGGTACACAAACCCTGAGATAAATAACAAGGTAAATAACACAATTACCTACCCGTGCGAGCTAAGTAAATGTTTGTAGATACTAGCGACCTCCTCAGCGTAGGGAGGGCACACACTTGCTCGTTTTTAAAAGAGAGTGTACTGTATCGAGTTTGTTGTATTACGGGGTAATGATGCTGGTACAGGATTAGAGTTTGTTGTATTACGGGGTAATGATGCTGGTACAGGATTAGAGTTTGTTGTATTACGGGGTAATGATGCTGGTACAGGATTAGAGTTTGTTGTATTACGGGGTAATGATGCTGGTACAGGATTAGAGTTTGTTGTATTACGGGGTAATGATGCTGGTACAGGATTAGAGTTTGTTGTATTACGGGGTAATGATGCTGGTACAGGATTAGAGTTTGTTGTATTACGGGGTAATGATGCTGGTACAGGATTAGAGTTTCCAATCTGCCTGGTGTGATGAAATGAAGTGCAAATATTTTGAAGTTATTTTTAGAGTTACTTTTACAGTTACTTTAAGAGTTACTTTTTTTAGAGTTTATTTTATTGTTTCCATGATTTTGTTAGATTTAATGTTCTTTTATTGTTTGTTTGTGTTTCCTGTGCGTACCCCAAATAAAATATTTCTCTTTCTTTCTTTTCAGATGAAATGAGCCATGAAACAGGAAGATGGGGTAAATAACCATTCATCTTGAACAGGTCTCAAAGAGAGATGGGCTGACACATCACCTTTGAATAAGTCATGTTTTTCTATATTACTTACTGAACCAACTACTTGTGTCATATCCTTTTTGGAAAGCCCATGTGCTTTTCAGTTTGTGAAAAATGCTGCAACAACAACGCAACAAATACTACATTGTTTTTTCAGCATCTTTTTAAGGCATAAGATCTTCCGCAGAGAAGAGCTGTCAAGAAAATTGGGTAGCGTAAAGACTTTTGCTTGTCTTTCTGTTTATAATTTAAGTGTCAGATACATACGCCTCTGGCCCTTTTAACCACAATTGTTTAAAAAGAAACAACAGATATCCACCCTACGTTTCCCGGTAATAAGTTACCGGGAACCTTAGGGCGGATTTCTGTTTTCTGAGTTTCTGATGTGCTGGCAACTTTCAGTTTCATTTGGAAATTCGCCCTTAATTTCAAATGTACAATACTTACTACAGATACTCAAAGGGGTGGTACTCACAAGCAAACTTCAAGTGGACTGGATACCCGAGCACCAGTCCTGCATGGTGTCTCACGGTGCACTGGTACACGCCCTCAGAACTGCCATCCTTCTTCCTCGATACTTCGAGGGTACCGTTGCTTAGGACCCTGCAACAAAAACATCTTGGTTATACAATGCCACTAGCTGTTGCAAGCAACTTCGTCGGCGAGCCAGGATGAAAGTTGTCTATGTCTGTCTCCAGGTCCCTGGCTACCTGTCTGTCAAACATAACGATCGGTTAATTGGTTTAGGCGTGAACAGGTAACAGGCAGACAAATAGAGTGTCGTATTTATTATATAAGTATGAAAAATAATAATAATTTAACGTGTTGCTGGGTTTTTCTTTCTAGCTTAAATAAGTAATATAGTAATTAGTACAGGGTGGGCTTAATTGTGTGCTGTCTTAAATAATTCTGAATTTAGGTCAACGTTGATACTTTACCTATTTTGACGTAACCTTTTACTTCGGGACGTTAGGAGAAGTATCTAACGAGGACCCACATTGCCAGCCTCCACCAAAAGACTGCTGATCTGCTCCAACCACCATCGGTCTTACAGCAACCATTGGGGCTTCATATCATAGCATAATACCGGGTTCTTCTTGACTCATCATCATCATATCACCCGGAAGATATCCACTGACGGGCATAAGGCTTCTCCAACCATCGCTCCTACGACCGCCCCTCATAATTTTAGCCGAAAGACGTCTTCTGATAAACATGCTTCTCCGAAGCGTCGCCACGTTGTCGTTTTACTTACAGCAGCTAAATCAAGTTTTAGTAGCTGGTCTTCACAAAACTCACCGTTTGACCTCCTCATCTCCTTTCCTCCAGGTGTAGGGCTTCGGTCGCGGCTTGTCGTCAGCCTCCAGCGGCGGCGGGGGGCGCCGGGTCGGGATCTGGTCTGCATCCGGCACCACACACGGCACGGACGCGCGCGGTGTCGACAACCAAGTTATCGGGACATCTGGTGAAGAAAGGGGCGATTGAGAAAGTGGATCTTGAGAAATAACTATTATTTAGAAATAATGGGATTTTGCTATCAAGCCTAACTTCTGGTACAGAAAGCATACTTAGTAAGTAAATGTTGAGTAAATACATTTTTATATATTTGGGTGCTGACAATATTAGAATTAGTTCCAAGATAAATCTAATTTAAAAAAAATATTTTTCTAAACTTACACGCTTAGGTACGTATGGAAAACAGTGGGAAAATACTTACTCATACAGTTTCACAAAAACAACTGAAATAACAGAGATTTACCTAAAAATAAACAAGTAACGTTTTTACACCGAGACTGGATTATGTTATCAATGTTATCATAACAGTGTAGAGCATAAGTTCGCAACCTTATTTTGCCCACCTGGAGAATATTTTTTTTTCTAGAGCCCCTATTTTTTTAACTTACTATCTGTCGCGAATCTGAAACAGCCATTGTCACGATTATATTTAAACGTGTACTATTATAGTCGTACGGTTCCATCTCAACGCCCCCTAATTTTCTCTGGATCTTCTACTGCCCCCCTGAAAATCTCAAACGCCCACAAGGGGGCGCTATCGCCTACGTTTAGAATCTATGGTCTAGATAGTTACCTAATAAAAATTAAAACAAATCACAGTAATGATATCATAGCATTTTAATAATAATAGAGAAAAAAAACATGCGTAAAATACCTTAATTCGATGCTTTGAACCTTTTGCACTCAACGAAGTTAAACTAAGTAAAATAATTGTATAACTTACCGATGTGAACTTAGACGCAGGAACATTTGGTGAATGCCAACTGAGGAGTGAAGCATGAAATTGAATATAAACTGTTCCTTACCATACTTTGGTTCCACATAAGAATGTTCATATGAAATATTCAAAAAAATCTTAGGTAGGACAAATTTCCAAAGGTTGACGATTGAAATGAAATTGATGATATTCAGTAAATATATTCCTACAGTCGCGAACCGCATTTTGATCAACATACAACGTAAAAAAGGGCTGCAGCTTGCAAAAAAACTAACCTTATGGAAACAGTTAATGAGATAAGTGTAGAAAACGTGTAAATGAAGCTGATGCTCTATACAGTATAGAACTACAACTATACTTGATAAGTAATCTTAGCTCTTTTACGACATCTTCAGTAAAAAGAACGGTTACCTATATAGTTTAGGTGTGTACCTCAAAATGTGTTCAGTATTAAATAAATAGATCTAGCCAAGCTTACCTAAAATATGATTAATACAGTTTTTTGAACCCATTTTCACAGTCAGATTTCCATCAAAACATTCTAAATTAATTCTAGGAACTTTATTATTAATAAAATTTGAAAAACAAACTCTCGGCGGTTTTAAATAAACTAATTAAGCTATAGTTGGTGGCGAGAAATAAAATATCAACTTTTACTGTAACTGTTAGTTTTATCATTAATAGATTAATGATAAAACTAACAGTAAAAGGGTAGAGAACACAAACAAAGAGGAAATTGTCCGAGGATTAGCTTGTAACTCTATTTAAGTTGATGGTGAACGGTTGATTGAGCAAAATTCTTTAGTTTTATCCTTTAAATATTACAAAAGCAGAAGAATAACAAACATGCTTTTCTGATTTGGTTGAAGTATGTTTATGTACTTTCACTTTTTTTACTTCTTTTCTTCGATTACAACACAAAACAATACCTAGGAAGAAATTTCCGTATCAAAAAGGTATTCAGAAAAGTTTATTTTAACATGAATTTTACCCAAATTTTGTCAAAAGTAGATACCCTATACTGCTACCGTCATGAATTTTGGTCCAAAAGGAAATTGGGCATTTAGCCTCTGGGCTTCCTTCATAAAGAGCTTGCTTACATACATACAACCTTTGAACTACTTCATAATTCATTTATTTTTATAATAATAACAAGTGAAAGAATTAGGTTAATACAATTTACAATACCTAGAAATTAAATGAGTAACTATACAAATAAATAGAAAAACAAAAGGACACTTAGGCGTCAAGTACTCGTCCGCATAGCTGTCATCCGGAAACGTGCCCAGAAGACGCAGCAGTCAAAATCAAAAGTCATTTATATAAACTATTCTGAGAATCAGCACTTTTTGAACGTCAAAATTACACAAGACAGTCCCCCGACACGCCCGCCCTTCACCACTTCCTACTGCTTTAACTGGGGAGAAGTGGCGCCACAAACTCCCCAGCAGCACAGCTGTCTGTTCAGTTAGAAGAACTGGATTCTATAAAGTATTATTAAGTAATTAACATTACCAAAACACAAAACATTAAAATAAATTATTTGCCATATGTCAGCTAGCACACCCCAATATACCTACAAACAAAAACATTGAAAAATATATTCAAGCTAAAATAAATAATAAAAACGTAAACAGAACTTAATACATAAATAAAAGTCTCCAGGCGTAAAGGGCGTGCTCGCTTACATATGCATTGGTGCGTTTATGTTTATATAGCTGTAACTTGGAAGTCACAATTAATGATAAACTAACCTTCGAGGTAAAATAAAGAAAAAGATAATTACCTACTAATAAAAATAACAAAACCATAGTCAGCAAGATGACCTGTCACCCGTACACGAGCATAACGCAAAGATCAGCCATTACCCCCTCGCCATATTTGAGGGAAGGAGGCAACCCGACCCCCGACGCTACCGCAAGCTGTGACATCTAAGGGAGCATGACAAACTTGCTGCCGGTTGCTCAAAAGAATCGTCTATGATTCATGGTCGAGGTCGCTAGCTAACCACATATTGCAAAACGTAAACACGCATACATATTAAAAAACATGGAAAAAAAACAAAATTTACTTATATAGCCGTGTACGTCACTCCAGCAGGAAAGCATTGCCATGTTGAATGGCACTGCTAATTCTTTGGCCACAGTACAACCCAGCCTTTTGACGTGAAGTGTCGACCAGACGGCGAGAAATTTTCTTAAAAAGGGACGCGCACTCGGGCCCCATGTCCCGAGCGTTTCGTTCGACCCCAAACGGCTCAAATGTGTAGTTACCCATAAGGTTACTAGTATTTGCGCCGCTGGAGGGTCTCAGCAGCCGCAGCAGCGGCGCCAGCACAGCCCGCCGTGCAAGGAGCATGAGATGGCGCAAGGGTATCGTATCGACACAGGTTGCATGAAAACTCCCAGTTTAGATGTGTGATTATGGTATAGATATGGCCAAAAAATTAAAAAAAATATATGCCCGAGAAAGTTTGACTATTTCTCTCGGGAGTGTTCAAAATATTTTTTTTTTCTTGTATTTGAGTGTGAGACTTCAAACACTCAAATACAAGAAAAAAGGTGATAGCCCTCTTAATCGCCTCAAGAAAAGATACTGCGGTGTTTCACGGGGACACTTCCGTGTCCCCATCCCACCATGATATTATCTACGATCGTTAATGTACAGTACCTACCTAACCATTTCAGTGTGTCTCCATGATACAATAAAATAATGCAAATCTCTGTATACTAGTAACTAGTTTCGTCTTTTAGAAAGTAGGTACCTATACTAATATTCACTATGCGCCATTGCCCAATGTCCATTACTTAATTCGACAAAATCCCATTCACAGATAAACGAAAACAAACATAAACCTATCAATTTAAAAAACTCCGAATACCTTTCTCAACAAAGCAATTTATTACCGCAATTACGTCACGTATCATGTCAATTTGTAGATAAAATTCAGTGGCCATTTCTCGCGCCATTTATTATTAATATTGTAGTTCCGAAATACGCCGCCCAGTGGCGCTGTGCGCTTCCACTGCGCAGGTCAAGGTTATCTAGCGATGGTCTTTGTCACCCACCCTTGTTTTGAGCTCTGTCTTGCTCGCACGCACGCGGTCCATGTGATGAGTACGTCCGTATTTTGTTTTAGGTGTTGCCATTTTTTTTTGCTTAATTTGTGGGAAAGCTCTGTTTTATTATAATAATTACCTTTACGTAGAGGTAAAAAGGCCGAAGTTTATATCGCATCGTTTTATCATCCAATATTAGTTCTGCAGCACCAATGGTAACATACCATTGCAGTAGTACCGTTAAAGATAACCGTTGTAGTATTAATTGCCCGTGTCTACATTGGTACTAACTTATTAGCAGAAATCTGTATAAATAAATTGATCGATGACAACTTGACAACCTATTAAGTCGTTAATTATTTTATGTTTGAACGATCATTTTATAATTCTCAATTAATCATGACTAATAGTGGAATGTCAGACATAAATAATATACTTTGTTGCCTTTTTCTTTAATAATTAAAAAGTAACATTGTTCACAATAACAGTCTTAATAAAGTTAAGAATGTTGATGAAATTAGTCATTGATTGTAATTATCAGGTTAATTATACTTTATGTTTCATTTACCTACGGTACCCTATATGTATTGTTTTTCACGATAAAATTTAATACTTAAACAAAAAAAATACTAAATAAACAAAGCTGTTCGCTATGAAGAATGAAAGTAATTGATATTTTATTTGAGTTCTATTTTAGTAACATAATTATTGTCCGCTTGTCAAATTACTATCCACACAGCCATTATTAATTTATCCCAAAATGAGGAAGTTAGGCAAAACCGTCCATCTCGTACAAACCCAAGTTATATAAATGCCCCAAATCGTGGCCATGGTCTACCTTTACCATAAAACATTTGTGAAGTTTTGAAACCTGACCTGGTATATCCTAAATTCCGCACTAATGTCCCTCTGATTACATCACTGCGCCATTCCTGACTTTATTTACAGGGCATCAAGTTTCATTATCATTTGATGGCCTTGTTTGACGCACACATCGACGTATTTACCGAACTGCGCGTAATGTTTTCTGCTAGATAGATAGATTTCGGCTTTGGTTTATAGTGTTTAAAGTTGTTTATCGCTTGTATGGTTAATTGTTTATTTGTGTATGCTACTCCAAATGTTTTGTATTATAGAGTTTTTTCGTATACGTCTGTAGTACTCAGTGAATGCGGAAGAGTACCTAATGCTTTTACTATGGCATTATGGTACTATAGGTACTAGTTTTCTTTTTCCTAGTTTGTGTATTTTTCGAAATAGTTCCACGAATAAGAATGTTTTAGGAATTAATTCTTATGGCAGTAAGAGTTTGGACACTTGGATTAGGGTTAGGAGGGAACTACCTGCAGAGTTCATACCTAAGTAGATACTACCTATATACAGACTTCAGCGTCTTCTGAAGGTAATTTTTCAGTCAGTTTTATTTTTCTTTGTTCTCAGTAAGGCGATTATCACACTGCCACGCATCACGCTGCATGTGGCGTGTCAACGCACCTAGGCGCGTAGGAGTACTTGCGGGTGCGTGTTTTCTATACAAGCGGAGATTTGGTAAAAGAAAACACGCACCCGCACGTACGCGCGTTACTGGCCTTAATGCCTATTAAAAATGATCTAATGAAAGGATAGATAGATTGCGTGAAAGAGCCAGAAAGGGGGTGAATACTGAGATGTGGACTGATAGCAATGCATGGAATATGAAATGAATATGAAGAGCTGCTGCACAGACCCCAAATGAATATGAAGAGCTGCTGCACAGACCTCAAATGAATATGAAGAGCTGCTGCACAGACCCCAAATGAATATGAAGAGCTGCTGCACAGACCCCAAATGAATATGAAGAGCTACTGCACAGACCCCAAATGAATATGAAGAGCTGCTGCACAGACCCCAAATTAATATGAAGAGCTGCTGCACAGACCCCAAATGAATATGAAGAGCTGCTGCACAGACCCCAAATGAATATGAAGAGCTGCTGCACAGACCCCAAATGAATATGAAGAGCTGCTGCACAGACCCCAAATGAATATGAAGAGCTTCTACACAGACCCCAAATGAATATGAAGAGCTGCTGCACAGACCCCAAGTGAATTGGGATTGGGAAAGGAGCTTGACGGGTTTCTTATTAAAAATTTACCAACTTTGGTAATTATGGCCAAGTAATCCGGAAATTAAAAACATAGTAAGTAGTAGGTATTCAGCGATGACCTTTCATTTTCATCTGTATTCATACTGTACAGGGTGGCAGGGACATCGGAGCGCAACTTGTTACGATGGATTCAGTAAATGATTCTGAACCAGGGGAGTTGAACGTTTTCGTCGGTTATTCAAAAAAATAATCGTTGTTCCATACAGTTTGACCGCGTAGGTATTGCACTTTTCTATGCAAACACCAAAATTCGAAAGACTTGTGACATCTACCAACCCGCACTGGGCCCGCGTGGTGGATTACGGCCCACTCCCTCTCACCGAGAGGTCTGTGTCCCAGCAGTGGGAACATTATAGGCTGATGATGACGCAATCACCAGATTTTTTTCTGATAACCGGCGAAAAACGTCTACGCTAGGGGGTCTATAAACCCAACGACGGGTTCCGCTAGGGCCGATGCCTGCCAGGGTTGCGGGAAAGTCCGAAAGGGGTACCGTGTATCAGGATATAATGTTTTATGTTAAAACAAGAACTTTCAAGCGGACGACGTCGTCGTGGGCAGAAGCTTGTGAGCTCATAAAGACGTAAAAGTAGGTAATGAAATATGAAAATGAAAGAAGCTTGTATAACACAAGTTTCCCCACAGGAGATTTAACATGAAAACGCAATAAAGAATAGATAAAAGGTTCTTTCATGGCTCCCAACAGGCTTCCTTTGTTATGCACGAGAGAAACATGTACGAGTATGTGTCAAAATAAAAATACATCATTCTTCCATGTGGTAGCGGTTGCCGAGGTAAGAGGTGTCGTGTTATTGTGGAGGTCAGATAGGCAGTCGTTCCATGTAAAATACTGGTATTCAGCTGCTGGTTAGACTCGAAGCTGACCCCAACAAAGTTGGGAAAAGGCTGGGCAGATTGATTGTGGAAGGCATTTGCCGATCTAAGTGATGCCAGCAAAGGACTCTTAAAACCACCAATCAATCATTTCATTACAATACATTTCCTCATTGGTTTAAAGAAACCTAACCGAACCTAACTCCCCGTGACGTCGACCGTCTAGGGTTAGCGCTTCTGTCTGCAGGCCTAAGACTAAATAAGGATTTCCACCTCTTTGAGACCTCCCGAAAACGGACTCCGAATCTGGTAATACTGTATAAAGCATTGTTTTCTGTTAAACTGACATCCACAGAGAGTGAAAGGGTTTTTTCGGTAGCAGGTAATTTCGCAAGAAAAATTAAAAGTCAGCTTTCCGATAAGTCGTTAAACGCTTTAACATGTTTGAAAGCATATTTGGTTTAAAATTAAAATAGTGTTACGAAGTTTTTGATTTGATTTTTGCTATTTTAAATTACTAAGAAATAAAAAAAGCTTCATGAAAAAAATATTTTGTCATTTTATACCACACCCTTTTACTCCCACTTTAGTGGGATAAAATGGCAAAATATTTTTTTCATGAAGCTTCAAGGTCAGCGTCGCGTCCATTAAAATAAAGCAGCATTTATGTAACTCAAAGATGACAGCCACGAAACTCTGTCAAATGTGGATAATACATAAGTTTAAAGTTCCCGATTCCCGGGAAATCCCGAGTTTTTTTTCCTGTCCGCGTCCTGGGATCTCCAAAAACCCGGGAATTGAAAAACCCTAACCAAGTGCCTCTGAGGCATTTAATATTCGGCTAGAAGTCACATGCCTTTGTCTTAGGAGAAAATGTTTCTTGTGATAAAGCAAGGAAGAATCTTCACCCACTAAGCTATCGCTGATGAGGATATTCAGCATCAAACCCTGGATCAAGCGTAAAACAGACGCTTACATTAACTTCCAAAAACTCCAAAACACTCTTATTTTATCTATACTTAATATTATTACAAAGAGATAAAATGTGTGAGTTATTATGTAAGGGGTAATCTAAGAAGCTACTGATCCGATACCAAAAAAAAAATTCACTACTGAAATATTTACAGTCAGGATATATTTTACGAATTTCACGCGGACGGAGTCGCGGGACTAAGCGAGTTGTATGATAAAATACCAGCACTATTATCATTTTGTAAAGTCAGCATACAAGGTTATGATTTGAGAAAAATGTACAGCCAACAAAAAAGTCTTTCACTGAATAAAAATAATGTTACAGAAGGATTTCTTCCACATTTACGCTTAGATTGTAACAATGGAAAGTATACTGATGATAAAAACGCTTTTTATCTCAAATCTCGGTTTTATTTTGTAAACTATTGTATTATAGTGACTAAATCACAATAGTCAAGTAAATAGATGATGGGCTTGTTAGTTTCTTTGTTATGTCAAATGAGGGTCGACAGAAATAGGAGTTATCTTAAGATTTTATATAGTCTAGCCAGTAACTTTGGACAGGCCACAATTTTGTAAACCATGTTCCTTGTATTCTAGCAAAATGGGAAGAAAATACGTAACGTCCGTTTTCATTAGAATTTTCACGGATCATAAAACATGGCTGGCCTGATATATATACAGGGTGGCAGGGACATCGAGGCGAAACCAGTTTCCATGGATTCAGCACTTGATTCTGAACTGCGTTGAAATTTGTCGTCGGTTATTTAAAAAAATAATTGCTGTTCCATACATTTTGACCGCGTGTAGGTATTGCACTTTTCTAAGAAACAGGTAATATATTTTTTTGATAACCGACGAAAATTTTCTACATTACGGGAATGCTCATGTGCTGAATTCATGGTTTCAGTTTACGCCTCGATGTCCGTGCACCCTGTATACACACCCACGGGTACCTGTGTCTGCGCACACTTCTGCACTATAATATCTCCCGCGCCGAAAGTTGGTCTTCGTTGAGATTGGCCACCATGGCCGAAATACGGTCGGTAAGACTAAAAGATAAATTTTAACAATTATTGATCCAATGGCAATCACCTGCTACATCAGGAACCCTCAATATTAATTTCTAAGCATTGCTGTCCAAATTATGACCAGCGCCATGAAGTATACCGGTTGATGATCTGATACCTGAACTAACCATAAGTTATACGCTCACATTGAAATCAATATTAGGTATGGGGGAACCACAAACAGTTTTGTAGCAATAGAGTCAAATGTCTACGATCACAATTCTAAGCCAGAAATTCCTTACAAAAAACCGCCCTTTCAACCACTATCCCCGTCTGTACACATTCACATCACGAACACGCGTTATTGTAACTTGCCGGTTTCGGACGTGCTCACAACTCACCGACATAACGCCGTACTCACACGAACACAGCACTTACAGAACTCGCCCACGATCAAAATTACAAGCCCCTATATTGTCGTCAACTAATAAAAGTTCGAGAGGATAAAAAGTACAAAGTTACTCTTTGGACTAGATTGTCATATTCGAGTCACGGATGCTGAAGATCGCAAGTTTTGAAGACGTGTTTCGAAGTTTACCAACATGTTGGTAAAGTACTGAGCTACTGACCTACTAGCTCAATAATTCACTTTTCCTTTGACATGAGAAACAAAGGAAACTGAAACAATCTAGATACCACTCCGATTTCACTGATCAAATTGTATCGGGCGTGAAACTATCAAATAAATAATAATAATAAAATATCAAAGAGATATCGAGTCTACACAGATTTTTGCTTTATTGAACATCAGCTGAATGAAACAAAAAGATACTCTAATTAATAGGATATTTAATTGGAAAATTGCTTACCAAATACACAATAGGAACACCATAACAGTACATTGCAGATCAACATGATATTTGCAAAACACGTAACATACTGCTTCTGTCCCAAAACTGCACCATGGTCCATCACATCACTAGAAACAGCACATTTTTCAATCACAAATAACACCAACTTTATACTGACTCTAATTGAAAAAAAAACATTTGAATAATGAATAATTTTCACGTCATAATAATATGATCACATTTTTCACAAATAAAATACCAGATAACATTTAACTGCCCCAAACAAGATCCCTTCACCCTGTCATCTAACTCGCCTAACTAACTATCCTAATTCACTTCTGCTTCTGAACCCGACATACTTCGCTGCTATAGGTTCAAAGCAAGGCGGCAATTCGCCGGGGTTAGTCAAACTCGGTCAAGGTTCGTATCGGTTTATTCGGGGGACAATTGCGTTAAGCGCTTTGATAAAATTCCTCCATTTCCTAGATAAAACTTTTACGTTCTGGGGATAAATAAATTAGGCCTATCTGTGTGTCCTTGTGTTGGATTAGTGGGACTAGATATTAGGTAGGTTTAGACTGCTTGGGGAAACTTATGTCCCACAGCGGACGTCTTTTGGCTGAAAATGATGATGACGATGCTGTGATTCGTGTCCTGAACCAATGAGCGATCTTATTTCAATCCTGCAGTCCTATTGACTTTATATTTTGACACTTCAAAATATTCATTACGTTGATGAATTTATTTTATTTATATAATTATTTGAATGAAGCTGCTCAGATGCCAGATTTTTTACAATATATTATGTAGTACTTATTCTATTTAACGTACAGAAAGTACCTACAATAAACATTATCGTATTGCCAAAATGAGTGTATTGTAAGTAATTTTGTTTCAACACAATAGGGTTACCTGCTTCAAAACTTCGTTTCCCTCAAAGGTTTCCCTTGAAATTGTACTTGACGTTTGTAAACGGATTAGGATACAATTTCACAAAGAGGTTACTTGAGATATTCAAGAATAAATGCCATCTTTTAACTACCAACAGTTTTCTTAAGTTCTTTACAAAAAAGAAAAGTCTTGTTTTTTATGATAATTAATAAAATGTCCGCCACATTGACGCCCGATAAAATCCCACTGTATTTCCTATACGAATTCTGATTAATTAAACAATTCGGGTGTTGCCATGGCACCCCATGGCCCATGTGAGACAGAGAGAGCAACGCCGTCAGATAAACGAATGGGGTGCGTCTACTCTCTGCCCTTAACCTTTCAGATGAGGTGAAGGGTCTCGTTGTTGTATCCAGTACGATTCAATCATCGGCAATAAAAAAATACTAACTGTATTATTTTTGAGGTCATTTCATATCGGTATATGAGGGGTTGTGCCTATGTACGGTAGGGGTTGTGTTATGTTAGTGATACTGTCATTGACAGTTGTCTGAGTTATGATGAAGTGATGGAAACTGAGTAAGCGCCCTATGCGGTGTGAAACTTTATTAAAATATTGTTTTTGGAACGTTCTGTTTGATTGAATGTATAGAAAATTACTCAGCTGGGCAATTGTGTAACAAACTTAAAATGGCAATGCCTTTCATTTTGCCCGTTCAACAACATTCATTGCGTTATTTACGTCGCTGAGCAGACGAATTTTTCAAACACATTTAGCTATGGATTGTGATCGAAACACGATCTGCACAATTACAATTAGAGTGCAGAATGACTCTACTTACATTACATACGCCGCGTTGAGTACTTGAGTGGGGCCATCACTGATATCATCTAATATCCATTTACTGTGTAACAACTAAAAACATTCTGTCCATAGCACAAATAGGTATCGTTTGATGGTAGAAAACTAAATCCATCATGATCCTATCATTTCGAAACCTCTCTTTAGCACAAAGCACTAATTGTAATTAAAACTACACTGTCCTAACTTCTAAAATACCCTCCTTTACGACATTTATTCGATTTACCAGTTTAACCCTTTCCGCTTGTGGTCAAAGCTGTAATACGTAAAGTTTATAACAAATCGTTAGACATTTTATTTAGTTTAGTTTCCAATTTCCAAAGGCTGGAAAGGTCAACTGGCCTGCTTTAATTAGGGATCTACTTGATGCCAATATACCGATAACTACTTATATTTTTATTATTGTATTTACGGATGGTATAATTCTAGGACCACGGTGTTAGAATCATTGCGGGTATTTGTAAATTGCGCCATAATGAATCCCTGTTTTTGGGAAAATCCAATTTGGAAAAAAAAGCAAGTTAGACAGGAAATCGGAACAATTTGAACGTCTTTACAAATGTCTACTTTTACTTCCAATTTTTTTATTTTGGGAAAAAGAATAGGGACAGTGAACTCCCAAGCAGGCAATAATATTATTTACCAACGTGCGCTTAGGTATTATTATTTACAGCTAGTCGCAGTCCTCAGTGGGACCAAACCTGATCTCAAAAAGAAAGAACCTATTCCGTTATCAGAGGGGAAATGGATTAATAACCACCAAGTCATACTACCATACTACCCCTATTTGACTGAAATACTGACCCAACCCCTTCGCGCCGCAAAAAAGACCAAGCGCAAATTCATGTCATCATAATACATTCTCCGAGCAATGCAAGTTGCAGACCTAACAAACAAGCTAACTCGTTCAATAAATTCTTCGACCGGCCGGTCCCGGTGAGGGAGACAAAAGATCTGTAGTCTAAGGAGTAAGAAGTACAGCAACACTGACCTACATCAATAAGTGGACATTTCGCACAGCGGAAGGAATGCTGCAGGCTTTCAATGTGAGCGTTAGTTGTGTGTTTGTGTGTATTTATCTTTGGTATTTTGTGAGTATTTAGTCGTAGTTGTGCGCTAGGCTTACTGCGGAGTTATTTGGAATAATAACTTGTAATTTAAATAGAAGCAACGTTTTTGCTAAAAACTTACTACGCACAGTAATTTGAATAGAATAGAATATTTATTTGCGTACAACATGGTATACAAGGGTGTTAAATATACAAATTGAGGCACAAGCATGTTTAGCTAGGATAAAACATAGCATGCATTTAAAGACAGGGTATGGCAACAACAATCGTTTTTTTTTAAACATCAATATTTTTTGTCTATAAATTCTTTTAAACTATAAAAACTACACTCGAGTAACCACATGAAATTTTATTTTAAATAATTTTGTATTTAAAGCTTTGAAATGCCTTGGTATTTTATTATAAATGCGCACACACATTGCCAAGCAGTTACTATTGTATTTAGACAGTCTAGGCAAATCATTTAACACTAGTTTATATGGATCTCGACGGTTCCGAGGATTGACATCATTTGCAGTCCTAAATAGTTGATTATTTTTCATAACAAACACACATATTTCATAAATGTAAAGCGACGGTAACGATAACAAACCAAGTTTTTTAAATATTGGTCGACCTGAGTCATCGGGCTTAAGTCCACAAATTGCTCTCATGCACTTTTTTTGAGCGATGAATGCTCTTTGGAAGTCAGTGCTGTTACCCCACATTATTAGTCCATAACGTAACAACGATTCGACGTACGCGTGGTATGACATTATTTTTATATTAGCTACTTATAGGTACATTTTTTACTTGTGCATGCATAAACAAATTTATTAATTTTAGTGCTAACATTGTCTATAATTATGCTCTTTCCCGTTAATGTCCTTATCTATTATTACACCTAAAAATCTGTTACGCGGTACTTCATTGATTTTATTAATATTCAGTAAATTTTTTTTTTATTAATATTCAGTGTAATTTTTGGAATTATTTGATCGATTAAATTTAATATGTAAACGGATCTGTCTAAATTTATCATCAAATGGTTAATGCAATAATTTGTCAATTGTAGATATTATTAATGTCAAGTTCATGTTCTGAAATGGTATTTAGTTTTTTATTAGACGTCACTATAATAGAAATATCGTCAGCAAATAATACGCATTTATGGTTAGTAATTTTTATGATGTCATTTATGTAAACGAGGAATAATTTTGTTAATTTTGTTTAAATTGTCTTAGGTGATGGCAATTTCTGTTTTAGGAGATAATTGTGTCACGGTAATATTTATGTGGCTTGGTTGTGTATCAACCATTAAAAATATATTCTTTGTTCTGCAGTGGATGCTTTTGTTTAACTGATGACCACGCTTCGCTAAAACTCCTAATAAAATCAGCAATAAAATTGTCTTCTTAGTCTTTCTATGTGACGTCAGAGCCGTAATTAGGCTTCGAAAATTCAATCAGATAGGTAAATGGCGTAGCATCAGTGTCATTATTTTACTTAAGTGGCCATTTATTGAAAACTTTTACTTTAACTGATTCTTGTGGTAATAATATAGCCTTTAACACGGGGCATTTACCGGTTAACTTAAATTGAATATCGGAAAAAATACCTGACGAAAATAAAATTCTTAAGCCATAAATATAATTATTTAATGACGAAAAAGTAATAATATTTTATACCTTCAGATTTATTACCGATTATTAACTTTTCCCGTAACGTCCAACTCTTCCGGGCACTAACCGGTCAATCTAGCTAATGCGGGCACTTGAAGCGGGCTTATAAAATTACATTTTTTATAGTCTGGCAATAAAATGGAGCGGTGTTCTTTTGTTACGCGTATAAATATAAAATATACTTGTACCTGTAGGGTTGGCCACATCTTCTATACATACAAATAAATATAATTGAAGTGTTTGTTTGTAATGTCAAAATAACAGCTTTTTACTTTTACTAAACGCATAAAATAATTTCGTCTGCCTGTTTGTTCCGGCTGCCCTCCGAAACGTCTGTACCGATTTTGATATTTTTTGTATGGAGATACTTTGAACCCTGGGGAATGACATAGGCTATCGACATAAAACGCGAGTGAAGCCGCGGGCGAAAGCTAGTTTCTTTCTATATATCTTATATTGGTTACAACTTGCGTCCACATTCGCTAAAAGAATAATCATCAAACCTTTCTTTATTAATACTAAACTTGTAAAACTCCCAATATGAACGGAAAGCCCACTATTGGGTTCAGAAAAAGCCAACTATCCGAATTCTAACGGTAAATAAAATGAAGACTTTGATTATAAATAATTTTCGACTGTGATGACTGATGACCCTACGCGTAGGGAATGGCTTTATCCTTAAAGGCCTGGCCTTCACCAAGTGATTTTTTATGATATTTATCAAATATAAATAATTGATTGGCTACAGTCTCCATTGGGTGCGTAAATACACCGGAGGTATAGCCAGTTTGATGTTGCTTTATTACTTAATTTGATGATTTTGTGGTAAAAACATTGTTCAAGAAACGTTTGTGTCAATTAACTTGAATTGTTAACTTCACATTGTTTTTAGTTCCTATCAACTTTTAATATATTATAGGATGGAAAACAGACCAACAAACAGGTCAACACCAAGAAACTGTTACGTAAGTAAATAGAATTTACTAAAAAAATATTGAGTCGTAGTTTCCTAAATACCTTTCTTTGGCCACAGGTAAGTAATTGGTTGGTAGGAGGATGGTACTACAACACATCCATAGAAATAAATAAACCGAAAAATCTTATCAAAAGCACAGTGGGTACCTACCATTGACCTACGCACGTGAATTGTCATTTTGTCAACTTATTTTTCACCAAAGGCTCAATCAATCCCAAAAATAAATTATAATTAAACTATCAACATTCAAGCCACACAACACCTACTTCTTTTTAAATGGTGCACAGCTTAAAAATCACTGCTGCATAGGTATCATGACGTCACTAAGTGCAATGATTTTAACAAGACTGCGCCGGAGTGCGACTGTGTCATAAATTTTATGAACGGGTAACACTTTAAATGCTCCTGTTACTCACAGAGTAATACTGTGATACAGTGGAACAATGTGCAGTAATGCAGTTGGTACGATGACGTCATTTTTATCTGGTTAGGACACGGAGTTAGGAGCTTAGATTCATAATTATGTTTCATTTACGATTTCGTAGGAGTGAGAACTACAAGGCTTTTTATTAAGTTTTTATCTCACCTTGAAACCATAGGTGGAGTGAGGTTGAAGTGAGCTGTTATTTCATCTGATGCTAGGAATTGGCAGTATTCTCATTCAAGCTCACTTCACCTTAGTTTTCACTATGAGATTTTTATGGAATTGATCGGCTGAATAGTAAGTGGGTGGAGACTGCCACACTATGCTGAAACTGCATGAAAGCCAGAATCTACCATATCGGTCAACCAGAAAAGACGCCTAGATAATGACACTTTCTTAGGGTAACCATTCATAATGAGGATAGCTTGGGAAAGGTATTTTGAAACTTGGAACTAACGCAACTATGACTAAAGTGTAATGAAGACTAAGTACAGATCGTGTAAAACGCATCATTAAGGAAGAAACTATTGCTGTAAAAAAAAAAAAATTGTAAAATGAATCATTCAAATGTATTAACAATACAATCACGTAATATTTCTATTCATTCACATATTATAATAGTTACTATCAACAATATGATAAATTTAAATACCTATGTCTCGATTCATATTATTTAATATGCAAAGCAAACATGACACTAAAATAAAATAAGTTGCATCGAAGCACTAACGCACAGAATGACGTAATCGTGCAGTGCAATGATCTTGATCAATGTGCGCAGGAGTGGTCAACTTTTTGCTCAGCTTTAATTTGACGTAACTATGTAGCTGAAGTTTATTTTCATCGTTGTGTTACAGTGTGTCCTTACAGTGAATTCACTCGTGTAGATTTGTTTTTTAGTTACGGGAATTGGCAATCTGGTATAGTGAGTGGTTTTAGGTAAACCATAACTTCTAACTATCTTGGCTTACGCCCATATCTATCAGGATAGGTATGCCCGGCCTAAGTGTCCAGATTGCGTCTATGACAGTGGCAGAATCTTAAGGGTATCTGGCAGGGGCCCGTTCCTCATTTTCCGGCACCCTTATCTACCTTACAAACAGAAGCATAGCAATGACTGACCGGTTGGTGCAGTTGGCAGCGACCCTGCCTTCTGAGCTGCTGGTCCCGGGTTTGATCCCCGGACAAGTCAACAATTTTTGTGCATGAACATGTCTGGGTGTTCTGGTGGTGGGTCAGGTTACCGTAGTACAGGCGCTACCTAGTTCGGGACCTGAAGACCTTGTGTGGATGTTGTCTCATATTTATTTATATATGATGCTTTCAGCAAAAGTGAATTATGATGCAGCAGCAAAGGATATATTTTACAATATAATACAACACGCTTTTTCTCATAGTAAAAATCAAATCATTGATTTAAAATTATGACATTCAAAAGTGCCTTTTAAGTGCGTAACATAAAAGGCACTTTTGATTTACAAAATTTACAAAAAAAATATAATTGATACTAGTTGCCCGTTCCTAAACGTAGTTTGGTATGGACCAGAATGGGCAGAAAAAACTCCACAGTTACTCTTTTAAAATGTTTGACAATATTTTGTATGGTTTCTCTTACACTAATTGGAAGTCCTTTCTCGGAAGAACTCTTTCATAACGAACACTACTATTACCAGGTATAGATCTCCAACAATTGTGTCCCATCCAAGAACTACGCAGAAAACGAAGTAGATATTCAACAACTGAGCCAATCAAATCTTTAATAGTGTGTTATTCAATATGCTCGCAAATAAACTAAATGGATCTAAACAAGTTGCATCGTTTAACAAGCTGGCTGCACTCGATGACGTAAGTGCGCGCGCGCAGTGCATTGATCTTGATGGGAGTGCGACATTTTTTGTTGTTTGTTGCTCTTGCGCAAACAAAAAGTTTATTTTGGAATTGTGGAAGTTTTTAGTAGAGTTAGGAGTTAGGTGTTTTGTTTATGTGAGGTAACCTAATTAGAGCAGATTTATTTGCATAAACGAACGCTTTAGCAAATTTTCTCTTCGATATGAAAGTTGCTTTAGAAGGGAAACTAAATTTAAATTTAAAACTATCCTGTAACATTGAATTTTTGTTTCTATGTTAACTCAGAATAAGAAACAATAGAAACTCTTCCATCTTCTTCCTTGTTTCTCGTTTCATGTTTTTATAAAAAATCACAATCCCTTAGAAAGTAGATTTAAACTTCCCACAGTCTCAGAAACGATCGCATAATTTTCTATAGAATCTCCTAATACCAAAATATTTCTCAATTCACATCGAAAATCAAAATCAATCTTCTTATCTCCAGCCTTCAAAGTACAAAACCACTCGTAATAACGTGCGCCGACATCCTACACCTACCGCGAATCCTGCGTCCTGCCGACAGTGCCCACGATTCAAGCATTGCATATTTATCCACACAGGAAGACATTACAGGATGCCTTGACGTCAGTCCACCCCCGAGCTGTGACGTCATGAGGCCATTAATTATTGATAAGGTACAAGAGGAAGATGATATATATTATACAGAGAGGAGTTATCGTTGAAAACTTATAAGTCATGGGCCATTGTGTGCTTGTGTGTTTGCCTGGCATCTTGATTTAGGAGGAATGGGCGGGTGTATTGGACGTTGCTAGCCGTAACGCTGGATAAGTTTAATTTATCTTTGTGGGATAAATTTATTCGATAAAGAATAAATGACCTTGACCTTGAGCTGGCCCAGCTTCGTACGGAGTTTCAATAGATTTGAGGCCAACTTGTACCTACTGGTGTTGTTACCGCTGATGTACGGCCTACCGTATGGTATGTCCTACACAAAGTAGGTATCCGATTTCTGTAACTTTCATCTAAATCGGGCCTTACATTTAACAAACCCTTAACTACTTAACTTAGCTCACACGACGGATCATGTAGGTTAGGTTAAATTAAACCACGCACAGAATATTAATAATCTTCTTTTCTTTATCATCTTCTTGATCGGAATAACCTCGAGTACCTACATACTCATAAATACAGGAGTTATCCCTCTTTTGTATTAGTTGTTTAACATCACCTACTTATACAAGATTCACGTCGTTAATAAATAATTTCCTGTGCCCCTGTGTTTAAACACGTTTCTGAGAATTTATCATCACATCTTTGCAAGAAGTTTTGCGCGGCATATTATAAGCATACATAGTCTAGGAGACGAGCTGTCAATAGTCTACGTTATGTTCTGTTTTATTGCCTAGGCGTGGTCGAGTTAGTCATGGCGATATAGGAATATTAGCATAAAATATGGCTGGTAAATACTCAATCAATAGACATTTTTTATAATTCATTATGAAATTCATAGAAATATGTACAGCAGAGTAGTAAACAATAAATAAACTAATGTTCGCCTGCGTTAATTTGTCGAAGACGGTTCACTTAAATTATTCAAAATTTGATTATAAAATACAAGTCGGTCCCTGATTTATATTTCACAATTATGGCCTCGGAACAAACAATTTCGTTACATTCATCTCAGATTCCGATCAAGCTATAAATTCTTGACATCGTTAGGGTTATATTATTCATTTTGCCTAGTCAAAATACAGTTTATCATAATAGGTAGAATATTTAAATATTATCTAGAATAAAAACATGTTTGCAATTCTCAAACATCAAAACAAATGACTGTTTCCGAATAAAACTACCCAGTTAAAATTACGCAGTATCTAAATTTGATCCAGTAGACAAAACGTAAAAAATACACAAACAAAAATTACGAAGTAGGTACTTTGAAACCAACTAGCGTCCAAACGTCAATTAATAACATTCCGACCCGAGAGCGATCGTGAACCATCGGTTTTTACGAACGAAGACGGACAAACACAGGTTGTGTAACGGCACACGATGATCGCGAAAACAACTGTCGCGGTCTGCGCAGACGCATGTATTAGGTGGCGTGAACGTCCTCGCACAAGGCTGTCTGACACTGATGAAATTCAATCAGATTCTAGATACGTATATCTCATACACATAATCTCAGACCTTTGAAAATGTTTATTTTTTATAGATAATGGTATGATTCGTCTGTATCAAATAGCATAATTAATCGATTTCTGACTAATTTGGCATCCGCGTCTGGTTATGATTTTCTTAGAGGTATTACGCAGCGTTCATTGATTATTTTAACGGCCGATAGTTTTATTCTAATGTGATATTTCGTTTAAAACGTTTGATAACAGCCAGACACAAAAGATAAAAAACTTGATCTGGCTAGAAAGCGATATTATTCTCGGTATAGATACACTTTCTCTGCCTAGGCTATAACAGGACATAGATAAATTATACGCTTCGCCACTGACACACCGGTCGTAAATAGTCCATATAGGAGCATACATGCCAAATAAGACTTTAAAATAACGGAAATGCATTGGCGTTCTGAGAACTAGAGCTACCCCCGGCGCGGGCGGTGGCTCGGAATACAAACGTACGAACATTTCTTTAAAAAGAGGTACTGTTTAGACTTCCGGAAAGAACAATAGTGGTGGACGAGACCTGAATTACAATAATCTTCGCCTATTTTCGTCAGCGGCAACAATGTAAAGTGACTTAATGAGTTCCGATTATACTTGCTATACCGTATATAGATTTTATCGGTTGCCATTTAGGAATATTCATTTCGATTTAATTGCTTTCGAGCAATAAACTGCAGGCCTTTTAATAACTACATATTTATCGTGTTGGCATTTGGAAATTTCCTCTAAAACTACTTTTCCTTTTACGGATGTTTTACGTCGTAATGTGCCTTAAAAACTTTAATTGCCAATGAACTTTACTTAAAATGATATAACGCCACAGCTTTAGCAGCAATGATGAAACAAGATATACAATTCAAAATAACGGGCACCATTCAGTCTGCTGCGACGAAAAAAACATGTTTCACATCAAATTTTCATACTAGTAAACAAAATTTGACGGTTTGAGCAAATGTTTGCAATCTTCTATGTAAGTTTCAACATCGAGTTTCAGCATCAAAACCGGACCCATGGCACTTTTTAACCTCCGCTAGGTAAAAATTACTAGTCGTAGTAAATCACTTGGTATTTTTTAGTAGGTGACGAGCTCCTGGCCTATATTATTGAGTATGTAGGACGGAAAAAACGCCGCTATCATATATCAGAAATAATTTGTGTGGCTGTGTATTGCCGGGAATGGTATGCAAATGGGGTGAATGTAGGGCGGGGGTAGATAACAGGGGGCGAGTCGAAGGGGGTAGGATGTACTTATAATTTGTTGTTGGGGAGAGTTTGTCGGTATTTGATGCGAAGGTCAGGTCGATTCAGAGATGTTGGTGTTACTAAATGAAGGGAAGGATACAATGGAATGATGTTTTTATATTAACTTTTTCATGAAACAAAGGCGTGTTCTGTTGAATCAATAGGTAGGTATAAAACTCTAAAGGCTCTAGAGACGCGCCGCGCTGTCGCATCGCGCCTGTCTGCGGGAGCTTTAAGAAGAAGCTGCTAAACTACATAGTGACGTAACACCGGCAATCCCTGAGCAGTAAGCAGTATTCTAAGTATTTCTTGACTAAAGTTATGTCTGAGAAGTCCTTAAGGCTCCCCGCAAACAGGCGCAACGCAAAACCTCATAGAAACAAAGCAAATTGCAACGGTTACCATCATCTTACTGGTCTGGTCTTCTGTCCCTGCATGTTTTATAATAGCTAGCTCGCAGTACCTATCCTACAGTGGTACCTGCGTTTAATACGGACATTTACAAACGGGTTGCGTTTAACTCGAGTGATTTGCATTTACGAGTTCCAGCGACCCTCGGGTGAGATAGTCTTCCTTGGCTGAGGTAAGGCGAGGTAAGAGCCTATAGATCTATAATGGTCCGTAGAACTTAGGGGTCTTGTTGGTTTTAACTTGAGGAATATTGATCTGTTTATTTACGGGAATTCTTCAATCAGATTCAAAACAAGTTCCTACAGAAACGGTTCCTTGTGTAGGAACTTGTTTTGGAAAATAATTGGGTTACACAGGGTTAGTGAAGCGCAGATACTCGTAATATATTAAGGGGTTACTTAAAAAGCTGACTTTTTACCCGACTGTTATTTATACACCGTTACATTTTGATCGTTTTAATCATCAAAAGGGTCATTGTACTCATCATTATGAACAACTTTTCCTATGGGAACTACCTGAAATCGTGAAAAATAAATCTGCTGATCCATACAATATGTCGTATTATGCGAACATAAATGTATGGATCAACTGATTATTTTAAGGATTAAACTGATCAAAATGTAGTCACTGCTTGGTAAGTCTTACATGTCGGTACTTGTCTGATATTATTTTCGGCAAGGTTAAAAGTAATGGTTCTATAAAAGGTTACAAACGGGTGAAATAATATTTGAAGGGGTGAAAGAAACCTTGAATGTGAACAACTTTAATATGGGAGAACTGCGAAAAAAACTCTTGTTGTTGTTTGAACTTTTGACCGGCCTTGAACTGGCAGTTTTTTTTTTTGTTACCGATACATTTTTAATGCCGATGTATAAAACACCTACCTACTTAAAATGTTCATTAAGTAACCTCTGACCTTACGTATCACAAATTACTCTTATTTTTTACACCATACACAAGCCCAGCTAACTGATTAAATTAGAAGAACAGCAGATATCTTAAGATGCTGCCAGAAAAAATTTAGTGTATTGTATTGTTGTGTGTATTGTCAAATCTTCAAAGAAAAGACTTATTTCATAAAAAACAAAATATTAATAGAATATTAACAGAGCTCAAAAAAATGTTTCGTGGCTTAGTTCTCAGATTTTGAGCGGAAACTATCATTCATAATTTATGTAGGTCCTGGTTATAAAGGGAATTCAATCAACTAAAGAAATACCTAATCAAACGTAAAAGTTTGGCGAGTTTAGAATTTAGGAACACCCCTATATTTATTATCTTTCAAATAAAAAAAAAGCCTAATAATGATTCCACTGAGCCGTGCCTTATTTTTTTAATTTAAATAAAACTGCAATATTTGGTGGTTATTAGATTGAACTAACATTAAACGCATCGCATCGCATTTGCCGAGGTGCACTATTGTCAATTCCCAAAAAATGAGCTTCTTACCGCGGCTTATATCCATCTACAATAAAGTAATATCACAAGTAAAAAGACCAGCTTCTAGTCAAACCCGATTACCAACAACAACGCCATAAAATCGAATCAACTCACTCCAAAAAAAAACTGACATGACAAAAAACTGCATTGACATAAAAAAAAAGTTTTAAAACCTTCGAGTTGCTGGTAACACAGTTTCGTGAGGCCGGAAGTGCCTCCCACCCTCCTCCATTTTGCAGTGTTTCCTCCCTGAATATTTCATGAGTCCTTTAACGGACCGTGTTTATTGTTAAATAAATCGTTTATAAGGGTTATTCAACGGTGTAACTCAACAATAAATGGGTAGAGAAGGAGAATTTTGTATAAATTAGTGTACATACGGTCCCGCCTTTGAGGAAACATTTTTAAATTGTTCATTGTCCTTCGAAGTTACCCAAAAAATATCAAAATCGTATCGTCGCTATTCTGTCCCAGAGTATTTTGTTCCGGATTTAAAAGTCAATCTAGAGATGCCAAACAACTTCATTGCCAATTTCGTTATTTCGTAGTATCTTGAAAATATATGTTTATCAAACAAACAGAGATACCCAGATAGATCTAGGAATATTATTTATAAGTAGGTTAGGTAGTAGGTTTTTTTTATTGGTTTTGTAACTAAGTACTAAGTAGTTGGTGTACTAAGTATAGTACACCATCAGTTACAAAACCAATAAAAAAGGAAATATAAATAAAATGAGTATGTACGAGTATTATAATGCACCAGCCAAACATGCACGCCCATAGATAAACCGAAAATGTCGCTTTATCTTGTCTAAGCCCTGTCTGTTTAACAAATAAATAGCACACGCTGCACCATGTAAATTAAATACTGCATGGCAATAAATTGGTGAGTCAGAAACTAAATCGTTCAGCTTGAACTAAAGGCGTGTAACTATGCCGTAGGTAAGCGCGTGCCGGCTGCGATTGCACTGCTTTTAATTGATCGGGTTTATTTATCTATGCAGTAGAGATTTGACTACGAGATTTCAGAACTTGGGGTCTGAATTTTAATGGAAATTAATGTGATTAGGTGCTGGAGGAGTTCTACAAGCACAGCATAAAGACGTCACTGCAGAATATGAGGGTAAAGGCGACGGCTCGACGAGATAGACCGCACCAAACCATACAAGCAACAGTGCACATTAGAACCTGAAACTACATAATTAGTAGTCATCTGGAAATCCCAGTAGTTAGATGCGGGTTCCTACTACCCATATCTATTCGTCCTGGCAAACGACTCTTTCTCGGTACCTAACAATAAGAGTAAGCCAGATAAGAAGTGCGTTATGGTTCACCAGAAAGTATGGCTATAATGATAGAGGAAGTCCAAATAAACTACGAACCCATTGTGTACCAATCGATATGACAGCCAAGGGGGTAAATACTGATATGACGGCTGATACAGATGTATAGTAGAAGACATAAGGATAATGATGTTAAGCAGGAATTTTGGAAACGATAAATACTCTTATGCTTCATCAGATAAACGTTTTAAGCGATCCTGTACCGTGGTTGTTACAAACAGTGCTCAAAAATTCATTAAAGTCATATTTAGCAAACACGGGTAAATGTTGACAAGGGATGTAGGTAATTAACAGCGTAGGTATTGAAGCTGTTTTTCATTACAAGTGAGTGGCTGTGATTAATTAGACAAAATATGGTCCTTTTAAGTAAATAATCGATGATACGGTTATGCAATGCCAAAGATGGGTCCACAGGCTACTCACCCTTTAAAGTAACGTACCGGTAGGATTTCATCAGAGAAAAATGCAATATTTTATTCAATGCCAATGGAAACAAACCCAATGCATTGTCAACACTTCATCAGACACCCTTATCAGTATAACCCTGACCTTTTAATAATGCTAAGATTAAAATTAATGAAAAAATCCTAGCTTCTCTCCCACAAAATCCTGAACAATAAATCCCAGACAAAAACCCACTGCAAAAATTTTTTTAATAACTTTTCTCTCGTTGTTATTCTTTAAAAGCATCATGAATGCACCGTCATCTCCGCTTCCAACCACAACGGAGGAGTAATTTGTTGGGGAGGAACCTCTCACTCCTCTCTTCGCCACCCTCCTTAGGGAAGAGGGGGGATCGTGTCGTGTCAAATTGTACCAACATGGTATTTGATAAATGTGTTGTAGTAACGCAGGGTGGGTATAGGATACAATGTTAATGTGGTTAAGATGAAATAAATATGTTTGGGTATTTGTCGCTTGGAGTTGTAAGTAGCTATTTCGCTGTTGGGAAGTTTAATTTTAGAGACGTGCTGGCAAATTATTTCATTGTAGGTATGACACCACACGCATTTAAAAATGTTGTTTACCTCTTTGCACATTTTATATGGTATTAGAAATTGTTAGAAAGTAAGGGTGGGGTAAGCTTGTGACTACGGATCAGCCTTGACATTAAAAGCGGAAAACCAGGTGTGAAGGCACAGAGGCTTATGTGCAGCCGGAATTCCCAAAACTTCAAACTTTAATATACCTACTCAGTTTCACTGTACAGGAAACGTGAACCTCTCATCTATTTTCAGCCAAGGCGCAAAAAGTTTGAAAGGAATTTCTTTATTTGCAAAAATTAATTTACCCTCAGACGCCTGCGACTTAAAGAACCCAAAACCCATTTTATATTAAAAATATATCCAAAAACTTTCGCTCGGAAAACTGTCACGGAACCCTAATCCATAAAACCATACACATCCCAATTGACATTTAAGTACGGTAGTTGTAAAACTTCGAGTTTATCAGTTCGCATGGCTCGCGTGTTAGCAGGCCGTGGGGCGAGTGGGGGACAATTAGAGTGGGTTCGACGCCCGGCCCACCCCCGGTGCACCGTTCCTACACGCCCGTTAACCAATATTTATGATCTCACTTATTTGCGAAATGAGGTGGTATGTGGCTAATTATGTACTTAGGTAGATTCCAATTATATTTTGCCGTTAGTCTTTTTTGTAGGACACTAGAAAAATAATAGTTAAATGTAGAACAGGGTGTGTATTTGCAGATGGAACTAACAATGGACGAAACTTTGATGATTTTGCGAATCAAAATGCAATTTGGGGCGATCACAAAAAAGCTCATTCATTTCCGTCTCTTCGTTATTGAGCTAGACAAGAAAAAGCGAAAATTTTCTAGTTTTTTTTTATGAATGAGTCTTGAGCTGAAATAATCTAAGGGCAAAGGGGAACACCCTTCCACTGATGGATCTTTGCATCAAGAGGAAAGAACTTTATAATAAAATGTTACGCTATGCAAAACTCCCATAAAGAAATTACAAAATAATAAGTCCATTAATAAAGCAATATGTAAAACAACTCATGCATACATTAAGGTAACTAACTTCTTCACACTGCCTAGCTCCCAAGCGTTGAAGCGGATCGGCGCTTTTGTTCATATAATTAAAAGTAATTAGCTATTAGCCCACCCCTTTGAGGCGAAGGCGTGAAGCTTCGTTACAAAGGATTATGGCTGTCAGATCAAAGACGGTTATACGCCGACATTTTACCCAGTAGTTAGAATTTTTTGCTAAAGATTCACTCATGTAGAGGGAATCTTTAGCAAAGCTATCCACTTCTTCGAATCAACAAGACTAAGTAGGCTTTTGGTGAAGGCTCAAAGAATATGCAAGACATAGTAAAACCTTCTCTTCGGTGTATTTACTAAAGTAGGTACTGGCATGGGGGTCTACTCTCAGAGCGATTTTGGGGGACTGTATTAATTAAATTTTACGTTCAAAAAGAGCTCATTCTCAGCCTAGTTTGGATAAATGACTTTTGATTTTTGATTTTGAAAGCACGAAATTAGTAGTTACGGCCAAAGTTACGGGCGTTTACTACTCCGTATCACCTTCAGACATAAGATTAGTTCGGTGCCCGAACTAAGAATGAATGTCAACACAAATTGACAGCTGTCCTTACTCCCGATGTGTTTTTGCTATAAAAGTTAATTAAGGGGACTACATGACCTAAACGCAAGTTTTATAATGCATAAAAGTACATCCTCCACTGCAGTAAACAAAATCAGAAAAATATATGATATTCTTCAGGATAAGCTAGTTAGATAGTGTGTTGAAAACATAATACAACTAATTTGGTACCTACGATAGAAAAAAGTCACGGATCATACACCTCTAAAAATGTATTTTAACGCTTAATAACCATACTAGTAAACATGCAATAATTCTGTTTTTTTTTTTCACATTGTTCTTCAAGCAATATATTAACGTGATAGTGTTTTCATTTTTTAGTCCAATCAATAGATTTTTTGTAAATTGAGAATTGCTTCATATTTTGCAATAAATTACCAGCTTTGTGTCATCGCGCTTCTCTTCCTTTTCTATGCATTCCGACAGTGACCGCGCTTTAGCTGTTGTCAGCCCCTGAATCGGGACTAGGTTTAATTCCGAAGTAACGAACTACTTTCCGACGGGTCCGTATCTTCGTTGACGACTTAAAGATTAGGTAAAATTCTATAAGTCCCATATTTTATTCCGAATGTAATCTTCTTTTAACCCCCTTCGCATCTTTAGAAGGTGCAAGGGTGCAGGATATATCGGACTCTTGCTTACTAAATACCATGCTAAGCAAATATGGGAGAGTATAATAAAATTTCAGAGAGGGATCTCCCAAATCAACCAGGAAAATTCATTAAAATATTTATACTCCAAGCCAGTTTACAGACACAACCTTCACTGCCGATCATAATTTTAACCTGCCGCTACTAAATGCTCACCTCAAATCTAACAATAACTATACCTAATGCTTCAAATGATGGACAGGTACACAGAACCTCGATATCCAGTCCTGTCGAGCCAGAGGCGAGGCATCTTGCGGTAAAGCGACAGAGGGCACAATTTCATGCGCGATTTAACCGCGGCTCCATGATTCAATAATAGTTCAAAAATGGTGTGGTTATAGGGCTAGCGGGAAGCGGAAATTTAGTGAAATATTTTGCTGGCTAAGGTGATCTTTCTCACTAAGATGAAAAGATAGAAGTGAAAGTGTAGTAGATCTATTAGTGGGATATTATAATAATTTAACGAACTGTCCTTTTAATATACAATGATATTATTGATTAGCCTATAGGTGTGTGTACTAGGATAGTAAAAATTTTCCTTTCTTTCATTCGTGCTAGAATAGAAACATCGATTTTCGCGTTGTTACTACCTTAATTCTACACAAATATCCAGCCTGTATATTATTAAAAACTTTCAGAATATAAAATATAACAACAACAGTGCCTGGAAACCTCAAAGGCCTCAACCGATCGATCGGCAACAACCAGTAAGCAAGGACCGCGTACCTATAGCGCTGCTAGGTTACTAGGTTCTGGCGCGTGGCCAAAATTGGAATTAACGCCGCCATCTTGTTTCTTGAATACATTACAAGTGACATTTCTCAAAACAACAGCGCCCCCCTATCAACGTCATTCGATGCTTGGTGGGCAATGTGGCCATTGAAGGAAAGCTAGAGAGGCCCCAATTTCATGGACGATTGGCCTGCAGCGGGGTTCAATAACATTTCAATGCCGGTAGCATCTGCGAGGTATGGCCGCAGTGAAAGCGACTCGTGTAACCGATAGAAATAAAATAACCGATATTTTTTTGGGCGAAATTTGCGTTTTTTTTTTGTTGTTGTATTGTTTAAGTTGTATTGGCTTGTAGCTTGGTATTTTTGGTTTAGATATTTTAATTGAAGCATAATATTTTCGCTTAGTACTCTAGCTGAGTGGGTTACCTAGCTTAAGTTCCTACGTGTATTTTAGAGAAGAATTTCAAAGGTCATCATTTTCTAGATGGTTTAAGTACTTTCCGCGTTTTAGTAAAAGTCGTAGAGCGCCCACAGTTTCGTAGTTTCAAAATTAAATAACTTTTTATTGTATACAGTAAATAAGTAAAAAGACAAATGGACAAGAATGGAATCGCAAACATAACATAGTATATCTTTACTATCTCCCAATTACAGAAATATCATTGTAAAGAGCAAACTTAATCATGGCTATAAATCTTTCAGAAGCCAGCAGGTGCTGAACATCTGCCAGTCCAGTGACCGTTGGCCGACTGTGACGGAAAAGTAGAGGGTAATGCGTTGTTGGGCACTTGGTCAATTTAATGGTGCTACTATAGAAATTCCGCTCAGGTTTTTCAGCAATTGGAAAAATATTATTAGATTTGTTCGTTAAAAACGCATAAGGATATATTATTGGCGTGGCTCTACTAACCCTAAAAACGAGAGAAAAGCTCTTGTCTCAAGGTAAGTAGCTGGTAAGGTAAGGCCACGCGTGACCTTCTTTCCTGCCCCTCCTGCAAAACCACCTGCACATTCCAGGATCCGAACGAGGCAAATGACAGAGCTGTCCTGGGAGCTTCTTACTGGTCGGCTAAAGTTTGAGCATGTATACTTCCTCCTTCATCGTCATCCTTCCCTCCTGGAATCAACACACATTTTTAACCTAAACGTGTTCAGGCCTCATGACTTTCTCTTTAATGCCATCCTTCCACCAATTTCATTAATTACTTATGTATACCATCCCGAAAATATAATCCAAACCTAAAATAACTCCCAGTCATCCCTAAAATATCCTCATTTTACAAAGATATGTTTTAACGTTAATCGTCCTTTCAATATGATCAAATAACTTAGCTCAACATGAAGTTCAAGTGGTGTTTGTAACTTTGTGAAGAAGTTTGAATGACTTCAACTTTAACAGTAGAGAAGAATTTGAAAGAAAACTTAAAGTATACTTTTTTGGTCGAATGATTGTTCTTTCTTTGGGTGATTTCAAATCATACGACTCAATTTCGTGTACATAAGATAGGTATAAAAAATGTATTATTGGGGATACAAAAATAAAATGTGTACAACCGACAGTACAGTTTTCGATCGGTATCGTTTCATAAATTCGATCAAACAACAAATTAAATTTATATGAAAATGGTATATCAAAATAATCAAAAAAGTAAGTTTTTCTAAAACTTTTTAAATTTTGTTCCCCTTTAACTTTACTGAATCCAAATCATTTTGCCATCACTTAAAATTTACATATATTATACAGGCCAACTCGATAAAGGTACTTCATAAACGGAAGTCAAGCCTCGGGTCAAAGCTACACGATCTCAAACGACCACAGTATCATCACGCCGCGTTATCAAGTATCAGTAACACAATACTATCAGTGACGTCACAACCACGCGATAGCGGCCTCCTTTGATATTATATGCGTCAAATATTGTCGTCGGTTGCTTGGGCCACCCATGAAGAGAGGAGCAGGATGGTAGGCACGTACATGAGGTTTTATGAGATATGGATAATAGGAACGGGATTAAGCTCACGCCATTTTGAGGCAGTTTAGCTAAAAATAAAAGCTCAATTAAGTATAGTTTAAGAACTTACTTATATTTAAAATATCAATCTGTATAAAGGTAAAAATAAAATATGTATTGGTGCAAATTATCGTTTGTTAAAACGCTATAAATAATCTTCAATGTACCTATTTATTTGATTTTGCACTTAACTTCTGATATTTCTTATGTGCCAGGTGAATATGAAATAAAATAGGTAATTTAAATGAATCGAATTCGAATTTTTGAGTCAGTTATATGATTTTATTTTAAAATAAGTGAAAATGCATCATTGTATTCTTTTAGCAAAGGTAATCAAAAAGCAATTAAAATATAGGTAGAGAGTAAAACATAAACCTTTTAAGTTTTTTGTGGGAAGGAAAGGATTCCGATAATATCAGTCTGTCTAGACTTACTTTTAGATTATTTAAAGGGCTATGGACTACCTAAATGTATCGCAAAGGTAGAGTTGTCGAAAAAAGAAAGCTCCATCGAACTGTATTTAACTTAGAATGATTTACCTTGCATAGAAGTTTTATTAAGAGATTTTTAGTCTAGGTAAAGACATGTGAATTATACATTTCCACGAAAAAGGGGACAATAACGGTCATTGCCCTTTCCCTTAATATCTTTCCGTAGGAACCCAAACAATAAACTTTGTATGGTTTTTCGTTATTGGAACATGTTCAACACTGAAGTAAAGAATGCTAGAAAATGTAGGTAAATGACCGGTATTACCAAGCTAAAACGATTCGGGGTATATTGTTCAAACTAACTAACTATGCGCAGAAAAAGAAAAGTAAGAAACGACAATAGAAATGTCTCAAGATCATTCATTTTAAAAGCTCTAAGCTTAACTCAAACATCACTCATATCGTAATCGAACTTTTTTTTTTGTTAATTTTTGTCTTTCCTCTGCTGGGCAAAGGACTTATCCATACGTTTCCAGTTTTCCTAATATTCTGCCTTCTCCAAATAAAAATATCAAGCAATCAACCTATTATTTTAAATTACTAATAAGCAAACATGAAAAACCACCTTTGATCAATCGCAAATACCTAAAACACAACTCTCTAACCAACCTACTGATAACCGATAAGCCAACTTTCTATGCCCACCCTCTATCAGGCTTAAATACTACACGCTGTATCCGTTACAGTAAATACCAATGCAGGTAGTGGCCAACATTCCTAAGCAAAGGCTCTCCCACGATCACCCCCCCTCCTGCACCGCAACGCCCCGCCCCTCCCCCTCTCTCCGGAAATGCCAGCGCCCGCGCACGGAGCATGCAAAGCCTAGCGCAGGGTGAATGCACTCGAAGCTGACCATTCGATTTAGGGATCAGAAATTATTCAAAAATGTTTATTAAGCTGTTTTTTTTTTGCTTGTGTTTCTAAATTTGAAACTGGTTTCTAGTTTTAGTTGTAAAGGAGGTTGTAATGTGTATTGTGTGGATATGTAGATAACGTTGCGCGCTGTTGGTGTACAGCGGTAAAATTTCAGTTTTTAATTGCTTCTGAACGATTTTTTTCACACGTGCGTTGTTTTTATTTGCTAATTGTGACAGAGCGTGTTTATCTAGACTTCTTGAGTGTGTTCCTGAGTAATTCAATTTCTTTTTCGCAACCTATGCAAATTCGTAAAATTGATAAAGACGGGCGGTAAATAAAATCCTTATTTCTTTCCGTTTTCCCACTAAACAAAATCAGATAATAACTTATGACAACCCATCCAGAACCAAATTTAGTACTATTTTTAATTAAAAACCCAAATAAAAGATGAATTTAAAAATAAAATCATTTTAGTATGGGAGTTCGCACGAAAAGGCTTAGAATAATAACTAAAGCAAAAAGGTCACCTTCAAGCCTTCGCCGTGTCACGCCCCATCAGTTCACATGGGGTTGTAAACCGTACCATAAAAACAAACATATGGTATAACATGGCATGGGGTGTTGATGCTAATTCCTTCGTTTTCACGGAAAAGGCAAAGGGAGGTTTTTTATTACTCGAAAAGGATTTAAATTATTAGTGATTCGTTATCCGAGTGGGCTTTTTTGTTTTATACGCTGCGAATGTTCTATGATGCTATGTAGAATGGGAAACTCCCTTATGTTTACTTACTACGAAAATAATCTAAGTATGATTCATTAGTGTTCAATTTTCTAAATATGCACTAATAATTTAAAAAAGCATTCGTTTTTATTTTCATTCATTCAAATCAGCGATAGTTTTTTTTTTGAGTTATCAATCTACGGATCTATCACGCATTACAACCAACCGGACATTCTTCATTTTTCACACAAAATAGGTATCTGAAATGATACACCTACACGGCCATCCAAAAGATTAGGTAAATTACGCACAGACGTGCAAATCTCTTATTATTATTACAGCTGGCAATAAAATTTTATAACAAAATTACATCTTGTCATTCCTTTGTTTCATCGATCTTTCATCACGTTCATTCAATCGTTCGATTTTCGATTAGTTCATTCACATCGGTTCTGGTTCGCGCGCATTTACTATAGCAGTTAGCGCTCGGATTCACTAGGTTGACTTTTGAAAGGTTTTTTTCGCTGTTAAATGACTGAGGCTGTGAAAATTCGTGGAATCAAATAAAAAATGGATCTGTAGTTTTGATTCCATAAATAAAACTAGTAGTTTTAACTTGTAATAACGTGACGTATATCTTAGAATCTAAGATTCTAAAGTTCATATACATAGTTTTCAATCAATTATGACTAAAATGTGTCGAGCCAAAACCCAGGTGGTCTTGATTAACAATCTGTCATAACTTCTGCAATATACACCTAATACATATACCCGCTGTTATGTGGTTAAGTGGTACTTAGTAACATGATTTAGTGTACAAATTGGTTTACAAGTTTACTTGACTGGATACCTCATCATCTGCCTAACCTGTTCCCAACTATTTTTGGGGTCGTCTTCCAGTGTTACCGGACGCAGCTGAAAGCCAGTATTTTACGTGGTGTGATCGACTATCTGACCTCTACAACCCAGTTCCCGGGTAACACCCTTCCCTTGGTAAGACTAGTTGTCAGACTTTCGGGCTTCTGACGACCCATACTGACTTTCCAAGATCCACGAATGACAGCCTGGAGCAACGGCTTAACGTGCTTTCCGGGGCACGGAGGGGTCTCGGTATGTAAAGATGGTCACCTATCCACGGACCGACCTCGGCAAGCGTAGCTTAACCTGATCGATCGACCCATGCGGCTGTTATTACTTAGCCACGAGCCCCTTACATGACTGAATACCTATGACGTGAATAATAGTGGTCTTCTAAAACCATTTAATACAATGGCAGATTACTAAACTAAAACCTATTTATTCACTACTAGCTTCCGCCCGCGACATCAACTTAACATAAAAAACTTTTTTACAAAAAAAAAAACAACTGACTTCCAAAAAAAACACTCCTACAAAGTGCAAAATAACTTTAATATCGGCAGTCGGTGGAAAAAACTAAAATCAGATCCATAGACACCGACTTCCGAAATTAAAGTTATTTTTCACTTTGTAGCGTTTTTTGTTTTGGAAGTCAGTCTTGGTTTTTTGTAAAATAGTTTTTTTTTCCACTTTTTAGTTATGGAACCTACCTACTCCCACAAAAATTCGAAAACGATCGTCTTACACGTCCAGGTCCGTTTGAAGGCGGTTTTTTATAAGTACATATTTAAAAATAATTTGTTGTTGATTTTTTAAAAACCGCTCGACCGATTTCGATAAAATGAAACCACCTGGAAAGAAAACATCACATCACATCCTATGAAACAAAAAAAATATTTTCCAAATCGGTTCAGGCGTCTTCGAGTAATCGGTGAATATAAATAAAAAAAAAAGATTCCGTCGAATTGAGAACCTCCTCCTTTTTTGAAGTCGGTTAAAATATATCCTATGACACTCGTCAATACTGTAGCGTCCCATTAATGAAATCATTTTCGGAATGGGATCAGTAATTCCGAAGATTACTCTCACAAATTTTACTATTAATAATATTAAGTAGGTATAGATTAGCTAGTCTATATAATCTGATATTTCATAATACCTATTAAATCATAACCCAAAATACGAAGAAAAACAAATTAAACTCTATGATTTCGTGAAAATCCACTAACTTGCCAACCATTACAGTTATAAAGGAGATTAAGAGCTTAATCTAGTAACCACGCAGCAAAAACAGCTCTTTATTGAGCGTTAAACTTTAATATAAAAAGCTGGTAAAAAGACTTTTGTAAACCACAGACTGATTCATTGATGCGAAAGGAAATGCATCAAACTGATGACGCACTCAACAGGCTCCACGATCGCCAATTCAAAGGCGAGCGTCCATATTTTTTTTTCTTTTAAACCATTATTGAGTCATGACCGGAAATTATCTGATTCCAAGATACAATCGGACTGTCCATCATGTTTTTCTATTATCGACTGCTGTAGGTATAGAGGCCTCTCGGAATAATGATAAATATGAAGATATTCTATCTATATAAGTAAAAATGAATTGCTGTTCGTTGGTGAGCGCATCATTTGAGAACGGCTGGACCTATTTGACCATTTTTTTTGTAGAATTAGGTTTTTATGTTTTTTTTAATCAAAAGGGAAAAACAGAACGTCGATTTTTCCAAAGGGATTTTTGTATCTGAACAGAACAACGCCTGCCGGGTCAGCTAGTATTTGAGAATTAGTTGATACTTATGCAAACATTGTACGATAGGTTATTAATTTCATATTTTTAAATGCACACACCTACTAATTGTATTTATAATTATTTAACAGTAACGTGCTTTTTAAACATGTTAAGTTTAAATCTTTTTTTATAATTTAAAAAAATCTCTTGAGTTTTCTCAACGCATTGGAATTACTCTTCTGCATAGGTACTTATTATAACCAATTGCTAGTTGTAATATTTTATTTTTCAATTCGATACAATAATAGATTCCGGAGTCAGTCAATCATGCTTTATCAAAGACATTCCCACTATTTTTTTTTTAATATGGCAGGCCAATATTTGGAGCGTTCACCCTGTAGGGGCTGTAGGTGACAGAGAAATATTGAAATTAATTTTGTTGTTAATTGTAACAGGAAAGACGCAGCTTTTATTCCAGTAACTCATAGTTATTGTAATTACTTAGTTACAATACCAAAAATAAGCGATTTTTTTTATAAACAGCTTGTTATTATGCAAATGCATATACATATCTCTATCTACGTTATGGACCTTGATTTAATATCTTGATGGTTTTAATTTATAAACAAATATTTGCACTTGATTCGGCAGTGTCATTTTTTTTTGACAATTTCATTATATTCGTATAAAAGTATCCTATCCTATAATCTAGGTTAAATGATAAATGATTTTATTTTCTGTAAGTAGGTTTGTTACAAACACTTTTACACGTCAATCATGTTTTTTAAAACTAGATGAGGTCGGCGTTTCATAACTGACTACTCTGAGAAGAAAGGCCGAAACAAACTCAGAGGTCACAGTCTCTTTTAAAGTCCAGACATAATCTTGGTCAGATCATGTGAATACCATGTAGATTGGTGTCTGAAACGGTCTTTTGAGGAAAAACCATACAGATTGAGCGGACCTGTCCAGTCAGTGCACGCATTTGTCAGTAATCTTGCCGCTCAACTGAGAACTTAAGGAGCACAACGATTCGACGAACAATACCAAAGAAAGGACATTTGGGTAGGCCGCATAAATTACTCAAGCTGCCAGATCGTGAAACTAACTAAGAAATAAAATAAAAAAAGTAATAATCCACATAATCTTCACATTCACAATAATTTAAATAATATAATACTTTACAAAGTAAATACTCATGTCATTGTGTGTATAAAATTCATCAATGTCAATGTGTATATAAATATTCGAACATAATCTTTGAGGACCATGTAGATTAGTATCTGAAATGGTCTTCTGAGGAAAGAACCACGCAGATTAAGAGGACCTGTCCAGTCAGTGCACGCATTTGTCAGTAACCGTGCAGCTCAACTCAGAACTTTAGGAGCTCAACGATTCGACGAACAATACCAAAGAAAGGACATTTGGGTAGGCCGCATAAACTACTTAAACTGCCAGATCATGATTAAAACTGAAACAATGACCCACATAGTCCTCACAGTCACAATAATTGATCGTTCTGTTATAATAATTATCAATTTATCAGTGTATGTAACAGAAATAAAAGAAAACATTCAGTATGCAGAAAATTGGAACAACTCAATCCCAAGCCTTTTTGTCCTCAATATAATCCTTAACGGTATAAAAGCCTATATACTAGTTATAAACTATCTGTGTGTTAAGTTTCATCCAAATCCGTTCAGCCGTTTTTGCGTGATTAGGTAACAAACATTAAAACTTTCACATTTATAATATTAGGATTGATTATTGTGACGTTAAATTAAAATCTTGGCTGAAATCCTGGTGGTCCCGCGCTTATTACTCGTTGTCTATAAAAAATCCCCACCTCATGGATGACTAATACCTACCTCGAAGGCAGAGGAAATGTAAAACATATAAGTATTACTAGTAATATCCAAGACTAGGTGTTCGTGCAAGTAAATTGTGCATGCAGAGCCCACACAGGAAGTGCTAATGCTGTATTATGGCTCCTTCAAAAAGGCGCGACACAAAGACACCGCGAGACGCGCGCGGTTCTCGTCGCGTGTCGCGCCTTTTTGAAGGAGCCTTTATGAGTGTTAAATGCGTTTTAGATGGAAATTTATCGATATAAACGATCAAACAACAGGATGATCAAAGAGCACAAAAATCCCGTGATTTATTAAATACAAAAGTTATACAGTAATGTCGGAAGCGAACACTTCAAATCTTAGTGGTGCTTTGAATGAATCGGACAAGGAGAATGATTCTGATGGACGTTTGAATAAGTGAATTAATATAAATACTAATAAAAATTGTATGGTAATTATCTTTGTTTTATTTGTCTGTCTATCTCTGAGGTTGTTATTATTTTTTATTTGTAATATTGTTGGCCACACGGGATTGTCCATTAGAAATTCCGGGAAGATCCATATTAATATCAACATTTCAATGCAAGTACATAAATAACTCTACCTAATTCCGACCTCTGATTATAAGAAATTAATTGAAACAACTAAGACAAAATAAGTAGCTTTAGTCTTTCCTGCTGGCTTCTGAATTAATTTCAATGCATTTTCCTTGTCAACTAATAGGGCGACTGCACCAAATACCGGCCTACAAGTTTTACTTTGACAAAACGTTGGAATACCATTGTTGCAACATGATCCAGTGACTCCGGAATCTATTAAGCTGTTTTATATTTCTGTATTGAAAATAAAAAATATGCTTCAATTGTCAATCGCTCATACTTAATCCTTTTTAGGTTTCCGTACCTAAAGGGTAAGTACCAACATAACCCTATTACTAAGGCTCCGCTGTGTCCGTCTGTCTGTCTGTCAGCGGGCTGTGTCTCATGAACCGTAATAGGTAGATAATTGAAAATTTGCCGCTATAACAACAAATATTAAAAATAAAATAAAGTTAAAAATTAAAGGGAACACAAGTGTTTAAAAAAATACAGTGTTCAATATTGTATGGTGGTACGGAACCCTTCGTGTGTGAGTCCGAGTCGCACTTGGCCGGTTTTTTAATAGTCACGAAGCAATGAAATTTACGTCATGAATAAAGTGTAAAATGCTTAAAATTTATATTTTGTTGTTTAAAATATTCAAGTTACATGGCGGCAGCTTAATAAAATAAATTGAGACATAAATATGTAAGCTCCCTCCAAAATAATTCTATATTGCAGACTGTGGCGCCACAAAAAAAAAAAATTCTACGTATTAATTAATAAAATAATTATAATGGATTCTCTTTCCGCCTCCATTATTAAGTCAGCTTTGGACAGGAAACCATAATATTGTATTGTATTGTCATACGATTTACACAGAGGTGTGAAATTGTTTTTCCTTGATCGGATTATGTGAAATATACAAATGGTCAACAAAGTCGATTGTTCATTGGTAAGACTATTAAAATTATGATGAGAACAGCTAACTTACATTCCATTAATGTCGTTAGAACCCTAAAATTATTGTAGCATTAACCCTCTATGCACCTGTATGACTAAACATACATTATGCAAAAAACAAAACGAAAACTGCCTGAGAATGCCACATTCCGTGCATACTTTTATAACGACAAAAATACCAGCAAATTATGCAAATACGCAGTGAAACCATATCCACTATATATACACTATCTAACAAAGTCCTTTCGAAGGCTGTACCTATACACAGTGTACATAGTATTAAATACTCGTTACATTATAATATGTCCCCCTTGCACCTGGTGTCGGGGTGAACGCACTAATAATGACTCGGCTGAAGGCTAGAGTGCGCCGGTTATGAAATACTATCTATGCATCGCTATATTCGCTATGCATAAATATTTCATAAAATACAGCGTGGTATATCGTCGGGGTTGTCATGGTAACGTTGGTTTTCAGGAAAAAAATTGGTCGTTTATTAAAGTAACTTGTAATTGGGTAATTAAATGTGTAGCTTAGTTATTAGGACCTCTGACTTTTAAGTATATTATTTTGTTAGAATAATATGGTGGAGCTAAATGGAAGGTAATGTGTTTAGTAATAAATATAACTTTATTTGCCGTTAATGTTTGATGTCATTAATACCAATACTTAATGTCAAACTAAGCAAGCATTGGCCAACCGCCAGATCCAGTTTAACATCAAACTACCCATTACTGTTGTTGACATAATCCTCACGTCAAGATCCAACAGTCAGACAAGTATTATATTCAACATTAATAAACAAATGCCAAATGTAAGAGATAACACGAACAACCTAGAATGCAAATTCTCAACAAAAAACTTATATAATTCCGAAGTCAAATTCTAATCGGATATAAAGAAAAAAAAACTGCCAAAACGACCGTTACTAAACGCGGTGGAATGCAAAACGAGAGAGAAAACACTTCGTTCAATTTTCAGTCATCCTCAAGCGTGCGAATGCCAGTATAATTAGAAAATAAAAAAGGTCTTACACGGTTTATCTAGAAACGGTATCTGTATAGAAAATAATGAGGCATCAGGCGTCAGGGAACAAGATTCTAACACGCCATTCTGGCATAGAAGCCGAAAAAAAATCTCTATGATTTTTTAAATGTCTTCAAAAATCGAATTACCTCTTGAGAAAACACTTTGATGCATCAATCGTTAAAATGGCGGCTTTAATGGACGAATCGGACACGGCTACAATAGCCCCGATAACTTCAGATCGACTGTGTTATAGACTATATAAAACGTAAGTAAACCTCCGTTAAATTAACAGGAAAACTAACCAGCGTTTAGCAAAGAACCATGAAATAAAATATCACTCTGAGCGTGAGAAGCGATCTGAGAGTTGAAGGAATTAGACTGAAACGGTGACTATAAAATAAGTCGAAGCACTAAATAGAGGTAATGGACTATTATGTCCCTTTTTTTGTTAAGTAATGTACGCACTTTCCAAGTCACTTTTGAAGTACTTACTACTTCAAAAGTGACTTGGAAAGTGCGTACATTACTTGTGATTAAATATCTGAGTAACCGTGATAACCGTTTTATTTTAATTTTGGATATTTTTAGAAAGTAGACTTTAAATATTGTAATTAGAATATTAGAAATTAATGATCAATTAACTACGCAAAAATACATCTCAGATTTAAAACCCAACGATGTCTCAAAGGTAATTAAATATTTGAAACACCTTACATCCTCGTTTATCCACAGAATATAGTAAAGAAACAACCGCAAAAATTAAAAAAATAATAATATCTAAAAACAATTCGCACAACCGACAACTGTCCCCTCCACCTCACGGTATGCGCTAGGAGTCACGAGCTTCAAGTTTATCGCCAACAAATACCTTTGCAGTGACAGGTAACGGGCCGGGAACCGAACCCAGGCCCTAACAGTGCCCTGGCCGTTTACTACGCATAATTCTGCAGTTAGCTTTGTACCAGATTGGAATGTCGGTATCATTGTGGTTACAAAATGTTTGGTTTGTCTTACGTTTTATGTTGTATTTGAAACTAGGGATTGGCTACTAATGCTACTATGTCGTAGTATGTTCCATCATGTGAATCATTCTGTAAAAAATCATAAGATGTGTTTCGTCGCTGTAACAACAATATGGTTCATCAGATGTATCCGTCATGACGTTGGAGCTCATTGCAAATTTTGCAAGCCTTGTCCTAGGCAATAAAGGAATAATTTATAAGTTTGTTATACTTACACTGCACTGCACCACGTAGCTCGATGCGCCTCTGGCTTCAGAGGTACATCGATAGCTTACGACATTTTAAAGCATATTTTCAAATTAATTGGAAATAGCATAGAGTTGAAGTTCTGGCGCATGTTGGTTAACGGGGTAATGAGGGATTAAGGATTCGAGCTAAATTTTGTACCAGATTATGTAGAATATGTGTCAAAATTCAAAATAAAAAGTTTTAATAATTGGAAACAACATTTTAACAGTAAATCAGTAGACAAAGGAATATGGTACAAAATAGTTCAAAATGAGCTGCCTCAAGTGCCCTGGTTTGGCATTAGCAGGTTAAATTGAAGTTATGTGAAGTTAGCTGTAAGATTACGGTCTGGACTCTATACATCGGCAAAGTTTGCATTTCTCATGAAGAAAGTAAGTTCTCCCAACTGCAACACATGCAATGTACTTGAGGATGTAAGTACATCATTTACTGATGGATTGCGTCAGGAACCAAGATGAAAGGAGAATTTTAGTTAATGAGTTTAATTTAAATATATCACAGGTAGGTTTAATTCAGTAAATTTTAGCACAACCGAAGTCAGATGTGGCGAAAAGATTTAGCGAGTTGGTGTACAATATTGATTAAAATTCTCCTTTTAATTTTAATTTAAAGCATTGTATCGTACTAGTCTGTATAAGGCATGATGGGGTTGGCGTATCCATTGGGATAAAAACTCCAATTAATCTATAATGATAAAAAAAAAAACAATATGGTTCATACAATGAATAATTTTCTATTAAAATCTAGGCATTGATTTAATTTTCTGTACCTATTGTAACTCAGGAAAATCCGAAATTACAATATTTAAAAAATATCAACTACACATGGTGGTACCACCGCGGTAGACATACATATACTCATCTGTCACCACCACAATACCGTCTGGTGCGTCACCGAAAACTAGCGTCCATTGACCCTCACTTTCACTGGATCTGACAATAGCTGAAGAGGTCACTTCGTCTGGTTAGCTTCGTCATTTGTTTAGCCATAAAGAATGACTGCAGTTATTGTGTGGGGAATGAGGAGAAAATAATGTCTAGGATTTGTACATGGACGAACAAAACAAGTCTGACGGATTCTCGCGAACAAAAAACTGTGTCACTCAAGTCTGCCACCAGCTCAATGTACGTACAGGCCGGCACGCACATAAACAAATATTAGTCGGTCGGCCATTACATACGCGCTCAAACGGCAAGACTCACACATACCTACTTAAACGGGACTCAATTTTGTCTTAGCGGAGTTCCGTCCGACTTTTTTTGTTTGTCCATGGATTTGTATTGTTTTTTGAGGCTAGATCCTAGTTTTTAATGGTAGATTGATGTCCTTATTAATTTACATTTAATGGGAATGCGGAATTCATTTTTTTTCCACATCTACACAAGGTTTGCAGGTCCCGAACTAGGTATATATACATACTTATATACATATACACACCCAGACACAGGTCAAACAGACATTTTCATGCACACAAATGTTTGACTTGTCCGGGGATCGAACCTGGGACCAGCGGTTTAGAAGGCAGGGTGGCTACCAACTGCACCAACCGGTCAGGCATTATAGTCATTAACTTAGTGCGCGCAATTATTTGAAAAATAATGAAGCAATATTTACGTTATCATCCTACGAGCCCATTTCTTTGGATTTGGAAATCCTGATAATGTCTCGTTACCCATGAAAGCATTACAAACTTGACGTAGGTATGTAGGTACAACTGAATGAGTAGGTAAGCTCAAGCATAAAAACAGGCTGCAGAAATCATTCTGGTCTTGGGTTTGATAGACAAAATCGAGTAAGCAAAGATTAAATCTCGGTAAAAGTATCTGAAAAAGTGCTTAGATTGTCTTCTTTTGCTTTAACTATCACTAAAGAAACCATACTCAACAAAACTTATTTATTACCCTACACTTCACTACAACTGTAGGTTCTAAACTAACATTTATATCCACTATAAAAAGCACAGTGAACAAACTCGAGCGAATCGTCTCGTAACAATAAATTTTATTGTCGACGAAGTCATATAATAAAAATCATGAAACTGTTGTATATTAGGGCATAATACTCGACTAAACAGTAAAACAGTTCTTATGATCTTTGAGCAGTGGTGGACATCAAACTTAGGGGTGACAAGCAGACAACCTTGATATATTTATTAAAAATATGCACAAGTAAAACTATACTGTACAAAGGCGGACTTAATGCCCGAGGTATTTTCTAACAGTCAACCAGAGCAAAATCAAAACGTGACAGGTGCAACATAATTATGATAGATAGCTCAAAAATGGATTCATTTTTTTTCAATCAAATCAATGCAAACATGCAAAATGGACATAGGATGTGACGTAAAAATATATCCTTTTTGTAATCACCAGTTAAATGATTTCTTACGTTTCCCACGAACCCCACACTGACAGGTTTCGTACTTATGTCCAAAATTCAGTCTTCTATTTTAAAAAGATACCCTCAACATAATCGAAGCTCCGTTAAATTGAGTGTTCAATTTTTAGACACAATCTAGGTATTTAATGTTGCCTGAAAGATTTTAAAACTATTTGAAACCTCAGTTACAAAATAAATACTTACATTTTGTTTTTAGCCGTCCGGCGTCCCTGCTAACATGACGGACCACCATATCTATGGAAATGACAATCTTTACCGTCTGGTATTTGTCTACTCTCGTACGATATTAATCTATTTCTTATATCTGATGCAGACACAGATACAGAAATACCATTCAGATGTAAATGTTGTGACTTAAAGACTTCTACACTTCACGTAGAACACACACACACACAAGCACTACCGACAAACACACATACTTCACGTATATCATTATACCGTAAATATCTGTAAATATCTCCTAACACAGGCGTCATCATGCTTAAAAGGAGGCTCCAATCATAAACTAATGTAAACTAGTTGGTACAGAAATAAACATTTTTGTATCTGGAGTAAAATGACTAAGAAGATAGTCACGGCTAAACTATGGACAGAGCGGCGATATTTTTTTTCTAACTGGATGAATAAATGTACCTGTATCATTGTCATAATTCTGTCCAAAGAACCCCTCTGCTTAGCATTATGTCGAATTCGAATGCCAAGTTAGAACCTAGTTTGGAAGAACACCTGACGCTGATTTGTAGCTACCTACAACCCACGTAAATGATCAATTTCATAATAAAAATCGAAATAAAATGTGTATTTAGATTTTGATGAAATTGATACAACATTTTCACGTTTATTCCATTCACTTAGCATAAAACAAAATCAAACCCTTTATTTCATCTCATTTATATATATTTTTAATATCTGGTATATTGCTAAAGGGTTTCCGGAACCGAAATTCCTAACACAGAAAGCTGGCTGTTTATTTTTGCCCCATCTCGGAAATTGTCCGTTGTGGAGCCAAAAGGGTGTTTGTAATAAGAGAATTCTGTCGTGTCAACACAAAGCCAAACGGTTGTTAATAGTAAAATTTAGTATGTTGAAGCATGTAGCTTCAACATACACAATTTTAGTACTTACCTACCTCGTCCGGTACTAAGTACTACCGGACTAGCTACCGGAGCTACCTACTATAGTACTTTACTCGACTAAAGACTGGTGGCGTGTAAATCAAGCTTTTACGACATCGCGTGAACCACATAGCCCTACTCTTAATAAGCACTTCATTAAAAGGATCGGGGAAAATGTACGAAACTGAAAAAGCGACTCATGAAATTGAATATCAAATGACGTTAACTCTGCCTGTATGGGGTTGCCATATCATTTCCCCCCTTTTTTGTACAGGCATAAAATTTGTTTAGTCAGTCTTTTGCGAGACAGGCTACGGGGAAAGCCTTTTACAATATTAGAACGCAAAATTTTCGATTCTATCGTCAAAGTATATACCTACCTATACTTTTTATATTCATTCTAGTGGCACGATGACTAGATCCTGTTAGTCACAAACTTATTGACCATTTAATCTAAAAAGAAAAAAAAGAAAGAAAGAAAATGCGTTTATTTGCGGTAAACATGACGCAAAAAATAACACAAACAAAAAAAAATAAGAAAAGGTTGGGGGAAACATGCGTGACATCCACGCAAAACGGCTATCGCGCAGCATTATGCTGCGACCCTAATACCCTATGCAAGACAAAGCCTCAGCGCTGGTTTTCAGCGACAGCCGGCGCTGACGTAGTGACATCGTCCGGTGAGGCAAACACCAGTACAGCGTACTTACGAACGTTGCACTTAAATAAAAATAATATAATTAAATTTGAATGTTATACAACATACTAAACAGAAATGTAAAAGGAAATAGACATACATGCTACGAGAATATCATCCTCAATAAACGTTTTATCTGTTAGTCACTAGGATGACCACCATACAACAATGAATATCTGACAAAGCTTTTTTTTTTAAATCACTTTATTTAAAAGTAGGCAAACTATTTACGTAAGTGCTGTGCACAGCACACCATATGTGACATGTTCGCTGTAGTACTTGTTACACAATAAGACTAAACGTTAATGTTTTTGTGAACTACCATAATAAATAAATGAAGCTCATAGTATTCATTGTCCTATTTTCAAACCACAAGGTCAACCTATCAATCACACATTCCCTTAAGAATAACACTAACAGCCAAATACTTACTTCAACTCTTGACAGTTCAACATAAAATAATCGTACCAAAAAATAATGTGAAAAAAAAGAAAACCATAAACCTGTCAATTGGTAAGAAAGTACGTTTGATGGAAACACGATATTTCCCCGAGGAGCCCCGACACTGACAACCGAGCCTGGTCGCGAGAATTCCACAGTACTTTTCTTTTTATTCTTTACGAAAAATATTACGTGATCGATTGCTAATTTGTTTACATTGCTCGACGTTTTTTTTCGTTATTTATTTAAAATGGGTGCTTTTGGTACAAAAATATAAAATGAGTAAGGTTACTTATGTAAGTGATTAGTTAATGTTTAAGCTTTTCTGAAACCCAAGAAAGGCACTTTCAAAATGTTTTTAAAAAACAAATTAAGGTTAATTGATCGTTCTAATTCAATCCATCTTAATTATCGTTGATTTCATAATTAAACTAAAGAAAAGCGCTCTATTTTACCTACATTCTACCTTAATACCAAATCCCAAGATTTAGGTAACAGGCTGATTAAATAGATAACTAAGTACTTACATGTTTTAAATGCATCACCGGCGCACGGGGTGAATGAACTTTTGACGTTTGCTGCAATATGGCGGACGCGGGAAACCCGAGAGCACTTATTTAAATTGCCTCTTGACTATTTTTTAGTGGCTTGCGGTTTCAATAATGTTGTTTTATTTAATGTTGGTACGAGAGTGGTTTTTCTATGATTTTGTAGCTTAATTGCGATGTAATGTAGATCAATGAGTTTACGTACAGTATTACTTACAAGGTGCGGAATAAAATAATAAACTAGAGACGTATTAAAATATGTAAGGTAGGTACCTATTACCTACGATGAAAAATATTTTAATGGTACCTACTTATCTAAGTTGATTTAGAAAGTTTGAAATCAAACATAACATAATATATACCTACCTACCTAGTAGGTAAATAGAAAATATTTGAGTGACGCTTCCACGTGAGCTAGGTGCCGTTGCTAAAGATTAATTTCAACAATCCACAGTTACGAGAGACCAAATCCTATGTTTTCCGCCTTTACTTGAACGCCGCAGGATGATTGCATAATCATAAGGCGCTGCCCAAACGTACGACACCGTAAGATCGTTAGGCCGTATTGGTATATAAATACAAACCAGAAAAAAAAATTTAAAAAGACATTCAAAAATATTTTATAAAAATAAAATATGTAGTATCATGATTCATGATCATGATATACAAATATAAAATGATATTTAAAACAATCGTAAATCAGAGCTTAATTTTTTTTTCGTCGTGTGATTCTCAAAACTTTGAGCGTAAACTACTCGTACCTATCATATTTTATGTAGGTAATGTAATGATTATATAGGGAATTAAATCCACTAAAGAAATACCTAAAAAATATTCCACTGAGCCTTGCATTTATTTTGTAATTTTATTTAACTTCAAAAATACTTTTATTTTGGTGATCATTCGCAACAACATAGTCAACATCAAGCATACCGCTGTTTTGAACCTATTTGTTGCTGCGATGCGCTGTCTTAGTTATTATGTATATTACACATTACCTAAAAATGTGCTTCTTACTGCGCCTTAATACATCATTTAGAAGAAGACTATGTGCCAGTTCACTATCACAGCTAGGTACATTAAAGAACCAAAACAACCTAGAACACCAAATTTCCGGTATTCCTTTGTCCTCAATCTGACGCAGTAAGTTCATTTGAATATAACCTAACCTAACACATTTCTGCAAAGTGCAAATAGCTTAGCTAAAACAACAGCCGAGGTATCAAAATGTTAGTGTACCTACTATTATAAAGACAAGTCTACGCGCAGATAATTGTCGTAGGTTAGTGATTGCAAATGGCGCCCCTCCCGCCCACGCTCGCTCCAAATAGCGCCAGTGTTTTCCTAAGAATTATACCTATTTGCAACAGACTTCTCTGATGATGTCATTTAGGGTAGGAGTTCAGGTTTTTATGTTCTTGTGATATAAGTGATTATACTTAGACTTTTTAGCATAAGGATGTCATTTCTTGCGTACCTAGATGGAATGTTAGTGTTATTGTTGAATTAATAATTATTATTCCTGCCTAGTTCGGGACCTGAAGACCTTGTGTGGACGTTGTCTCACATTATTAAAAAAAAAAAAAAAAGTTCTTCGGTTTGGTAGTGATTGGGCTAATCAGAGATAAGCCTGGATTTGGGCGCAAGAGTTTCTGTCAGCTGTTGAAATTGGCTAACCTACTCAATTGGTCGGAACGGTTATAGAAAAAAAAAATGGAATGAAGAACCCAGTGAAGGCATTGAATGATTGACAAAACGTAGTAAACACAATACCTACACAATGATGGCCGTGGCTCTTATTTTATAATGGAAACGGCAATTATTTCTGTTCATTGAATGACTGAAACTCTTGAAAACTTTTCCTTACAAAATATCTATGAGGAAACTGACAGATCTTAATAATTTTCCGTTTATCAATATTGGACTAGTTATTTAAAGTTCTTCTTAGTGAATTGGAGGGAATACCCAATACATTAAGAACTAATCCAAAATGTTTTAAGTGTATAAGCGACAGTCCTTTTATTAACTGAAGTACCTCTCACAATACGACAAAAATCTATGTCACTCAAAAAATATCAGCGTCGTATCAAATTAGATTTATTTCATCGATAAAGGTAAAGTAAGCGAGTGGATTACATAATAATTTGGGGGAGAAGGGGGAGGGGGGAACATTATCGCGAATTGGCCTGCCGCGTCGTTGAGAATTACCTTTAGAGGAAACTGCGTGACTCGCTTCAACCCGTAGGTATAGTACTCGAAATAGAATATCGAGGAAGGGGGTTGAGGTGTGAGGAAATAGATTGTTGAAGTATTTTTAGATGATATGACGTAAAACCGATAACAGAAAGGAATAAACATTTTCTATAAATACCTTATCAATGCATTAGAGGACGCTATTTTCTGTTTTAAGTTGCTGTTCTCTCATATTCTAAAGACGCTTAGTAGGACAACACTGTGCCTAGGCCTACCTATATACGTCTACAATATTAGCCCAGTTCATCATTTTACGGGATCCTTATCACAACAGCATATTGAACGATTTTTGTGCCGAAATAGGACCATAGGAAACAAAATGAACATCATTATTCAGCAAAATTCATGAATCATTAATCAAAAGACATCTTTAACCTATCCTATCCTATCCTATTAATTAATTTGAAAGTATGACACTGCCAATTGGGACTGATCCCTGGAAAAACTGCAAGATACTCACCCTAGGTATATAAAAACGTGAGTGGTAACGTAAGAGCGGTCCATTCAGCCTCCCCCGCCTATCTTTATGTACTAACATACTTAAAGAAAGGAGTACAGCAGGCCAAGTCTCTGTTCAATGCATTAAAAAACAGCTTGGCTGTTTAGAGAATATTCAATCTGCAGTTATTCATTCAAAGAAAACGTTCCATAATGAACATAAGGCTACTCAAATATTCTCAATGAAAATTTTACATTTGCCTGTCTCGTGTGTGCTAATGTTTTAGAAATTTCGTAAAATGAGGACCACTACGAAGAGTTCCTTCCTTGGTTACAAAGTTAGTCGTCTCTCCTGTCTGCTCATGCACGGTGCGCTGAACTAAAGTTTATCTCACAAACACACACCGGTGGGCCCGTATCACACATACAGTAAATAAATAATAAAGGCTGGCTAATATGACTTAAAACTATGTTAGAAGCACATCACTCTGCACTAGCTTGTCAATGGCAACACCTTTCATTTTGACAGTTTTACAACATTCATTGCGTTATTACCGTTGTCGAGCAGACGGATCTTTCATACCTATGAAGCAATGGTTTAGGAATTTTCTTCAAAATCCTCCGGATTGTGATTAAACGCAATTAAGGTACAAATTCTGTTGATGCTCATATTAAAGATCTCAAGCAAGATCATTCATTTTCGCCTAAATTCTAGTATAGGTAGTCATACTAAAATTGACTTTCTGAGCCAATTCTGTGCTAATAAGGTTACTAAGGACTGTCAGCTATAACAATTGGGTATCAATAGACGAGAGATCGTATTGTGAAAGAGCTATACAGTTATTGTTTTAGCCTGACCTCGAACCTTATCCTTACGGCTTTGATAGAGACAAATTGGCTGAAATTAATAAAGCTGTGTACAGTGCGAATTTCCGGGAAAAATCTCTGACAGTCATTAATTAGGTTCTTTGTATCGTCTATTCCTAGTATTAGATCATTGAAAATGCCTTTTTTAAGGTCGCTTATTCTATTCCCTCATTTGGCAGTTAGGATAAGGAAAAGCTCTAAGTACCAACATATTTTGTGAAAAAATTTTTTTATGTTTTGTTGTTATTATTTATGTTTTGAAATACGTTTAACTGATAAATATATTAACAATTTCCATGATAATATGATTGTGCGGTAAAATATTACCTACATAATAAGAAATAAATATTTTCGTGAAAATTTCTTACATCTTTCCTTACCTAACAAATTCTAACCTCTTCAGACTTCAAAAGCCTTTGACTGTAAGATGAAAATTGAGTGAAAACAGTCTGTTTTTCTTGAATTACACTAAGCACGTATAACAAAAGGCACTTAGTCATATGTGTATGGAATTGTTGGGTGGTATTTCAGCACGTGTAGTTACTGAAATTAATTATTCAACGTTTATTACTAGGCTTGAAAGTATTTTGTGTAGCTTTTCTTGTGTGCGTCTTGTCAAGAAATGATTGTAGTTTGTCATGTCTTTATTACGAACTGTAACGAACACTTATCTTGAGAATTAGGTAAGGACAGAATTATCCTGTGTAAAAATGAAATACTCCTAAATAAACTAACTTCTTAAAAGTCTCCTAGATTGACCGTATAGGTATATGGAAACGCAGACCTCTTCATAGAGTAGTAAAACTTGCCAAAATAACAAGCTTTTGCCCTGTTGCAATAGTTTCTACCTGATGGCCACAAAAAAGAATTTCTATCACTATAGGTTCATCCACCATCGCCACCTCAAAGCCTCAATATACAACCTCACTCAACCTTTTGTCACGAAATCTATCGAAAAAATATAAAACAAGAAGCACACCCGGTCATTAACCAATATGCGTGGTTTTTCCCGACACGATAGCTTTCTTCCAACTCCCCTCATGTTTCGAATGGCGGATAACATTCATAGCCGCTCTCCAAGACTATACAAGACTATACACCTTAGGGTTAATGAAGTGTCAAACGGTGTATTTGGATCGCTACGACACCGTTTGAAGGCTTTTGAGTTAATGTAGTATGTAGAACGGTTATAGGTTAGTTTAATGTGTTAAATATATCGCTTCTGGTTTGTTTCATATTCTTAGTAACATCTTTATTGAAGATATACTGGCTAACGTTAAGTTAGAGTGCGTTAATAGTTCATTATCTTTTATTGACGTCTGAGAGTGCGGGGTAAAACTATTTCTTCCAGTTTTGGAAGCCCGGCCAACTGCTTAATCAGTAAATCTACTGCCATATCGCACGTTAGCTGCTGTGATTGACCGAAGTAACAATCATTTACCTACACTTACAATTCATATGACTTTAAGAAATAATAATTCAACATATTTTATTCCACATAAACCTACATGGGTACTGGGTACTTATGAAACGTCAGAATCTAGGAGCACAATTTCAATTGGTCATTTCTTATGGAGAAGAACCGGAAATAAACTTCACGGTTACTCGTTTTAAAATAATTTGCAAATCGATACAACTTCCCGTTCACCACAAAAATCTAAGTCACAATGTCGCAAATACATCCCCAAACTGCAAAGAGACATCAACAGCGTGGCTTCGCGTTATTGAAGCTACACTGCCGCATGTCACCGTCACATCACGGTCGGATCGATGCCCGGTGTATCACTCGCCGAGGGGCGGCATTTAAATACCGAGGACAGGGTTCAAGGGTATCCCCGATTGATTCGATATGATTGATTGACCTGGCTTGCTGTTTCCGTGTTTGGTGAAGGAAAACTGGAAGGAAGGTTGGTGAGGGTTTACTATTATATCATGTACCTACTTAAGTAATGTCTTCGGTTCGTGCTTTCTAAGAACTGTTTTTAATTGTGATCATCATTTACACTTGAAACCTGTTGTAATTTTTTTTTAATTAAAGTATTCACCGTGTATAACAAATAAATTGAAGTCAACTGTTTAAAAAAGAATTTCCTATAATCATGATTTGTTGTCAAAAGGACACAGGAGAAAACTTCTAATCCTTTTGAAATGATTTCGAAATCGAAGAGTCAAACCGTTTGCTATTTCTGTTGCTGGATACACGGAAGCAGATGTTATTCATGTAAATATTCGTGTAGATACTACCCATAATATATATATACCCAGATACTATCTAACTAGACAAGCATGTAAGCTGCCTAAATCCGACCATCTGTACCCAAAAACCCCAATCTTCCTGGGTGACTATTAAAAATCGGCAACGCAGCGGTTTACGAAGCCAATCCGGGAAGGGTCGGCTATAACCCAACTACCTACCCGTAGTACCCGACTACCCGGGTAACCCGCGGCATATGCTAATCTATCAAGGGCAGGTTGACCAAACATGTGGCGTACTACGCACTTGGGAAGCTGTAGGAACAGGGTGATTTGGTATTGACCTATTTCTGGGACGGGCTTTTGTTTTGTTAGCGTTTTTTTTCTCATGGGAGTCAGTAGAACGTAGGAATCTACATAGTATCTTACATAAGGCTTTCTGCCACTTTATAATATTGAGAGGTTGCTTATTCCTGAAGCGTTTTCCAAAAATATACCTTGCCATGTATAGTTTATAGCTGAGACTTGCCGGATTTCCGTAACCGTTCTTCTCTTCAGGGGGTCTACTCTCATAGCACTTAGTCCGTAGTTTTCGCCAAAGTAACGGGCGCTTGCAACTCCTTAAATCCTACGGAGATAAGATTAGTCCGGGGCCCGAAATAAGAACTAATGACAACATGATTTGAGAGTTGTCCTTACTCCTAGTGTGTTTTTGACCGTCCGAAAAAGTTAAATAGTCGGGTGTAGGATTCATTCCGAAGTTCCGAACTATTTTTGGACGGGCCCTTATTATCTTCGTTGACGGACTAGGGCCCCCTGATACGAAGAAAGATGTTTCGTCTACGTCTGGTGCCCTTTGTAGGTAAAGCTTATTAGGGAATGGTAATGCCTTTTCAGGCTTTGCTGTTTTAGGCCCATTTAGACACTACTCAACCACTGGGCATTTTTTACTTTTGTATTTAGTTGTGAAAATAGATTTTTCTTTTAACCACCTACCTTTTTCAAACTCGCTATTTTTTTTAACAAACTCAATTAAATTAAAGACCAAAAATGTCACGTTTGTTTTCAACAATTGTCATTACAGATATTCATTATACATCATATTATTTAAAAGTAAACCGCTGCGGATCGTAACAATGGGCCTTGAAACAGTACTCGGTGGGCCTCAATGCGCAGACGCAGCTCAACTCACAACCTCGTAACGTAGCCTTGTGGCAAAAATATTTAGCAAAAACAAAAAATACTATGTGAGTGTCTGTCTGTGGGAGTTACCGTAAAAGAAAGCATGTTTCAGGGTCATCGCGAAACATAGTTATGTAGATAAGGTGATTTCAAAATCGGTACGCTTGGTACGAAAATTATTTCAAAATAATGAGCAATAAGTTATAAAATAACACATACACAAAATCGCCTTATTTATCACAGAGGTACACCTATACCTACTGTGGGTACACCTCTGCCTAAACCTCCAGAAAAATAAGGCGTGATGTTTTGTGTGTGTGTGTGCGTGTGTGTGTGTGTGCGCGTGTGTATGTTGTGAGTGAGTGTGTGTGTGTTATGTGTGTGTGCGTGAGAAGAATCTCAAATTGCCACGTTAAATGGCAATGTAGTAAATTTATGTTTCAAGCTGGTATTGCTTTGTTTTGTTTTTTTATGTTGCCAGTTATGTTCAAGTCACATACAGTAATAGGGATTGGGCTTATTAATAATATTGATAAATTATTTCCCTGTCTTCTTCATCAGTATCCTGTATTATCTTCCTAATAACCTGTTTTCATTTTTGGACAGTGTAGCTAAAGACGTTGAAAAGTGCCAAATATAAACATGTTTTTCTTTTCATTTACCAACAAACTGTGTCATAGATCTCAGCTGCCTATATCGTGGGAACAAAATGCTCTACTTCCTAACAATGTTGTTGTTTACTGTTCGTCCCAGTGCCCTATTTAAAGCCAGGATAAAACTGGTTCAGCTGACCCATTTGTTTATTGACCGTGAACCTCTAAATAAGAGAAAATAAACCGTGTCAATGAAATTAACTAAGAATTATAACAACGGACGCACGCACCATTATTACAAGTATAAAATATTACAGAAGGCCCAGCGGCATCTATATGGCCTCGTATACTTATGACCCTCGTCAGTTTATCATCTATCTCCCGAGATTTTAAACTAATGAAAAATTGTGAACTGCAACAAACTATTTACAATTGAATGCATTATTTTTCGACAGTTTATAATCTGTCCATGGCAAGCTGACAAATTATGAACGGGTATCAAACTTGCATGCGACGCGTCGCACCGTGTGCTATTACTAAACAGCCATTATAATATAACTGCTGTCAACTTCGAAGTAGCGTTCGCCGGCCGCTGCCGCGACAACGCTCGCTTCGCTCGCTCGGCTCGCGCGCGGTTTGCCACAGTTCTAACCTTACCCATTTGGTCGGGGTTGTTGCGGGGTGGCTGTTACTGCGACCAATTCGGCTACCGCCCATACCGACAAATCAAATCCGTGAATCGTCCATTCACAATTTAACAGGTGATAAAATTGGACAGATTGTGAAACCTGGCCAGGTCATACAAATATTTGTTCCGTGCGGTGATCGAACCCGCGACACGTAACGCAGCAGTCAATCGCTTAACCACTGCGCCAACCGTGCCGTGCCGTATTGGAAGCAGTATGGGAACAGTTCACAATTTACCGACAGCTTACAATCTGTCGAGATAGATTATAAACTAACGTGGTTTACAATCATACGGTGACATATACGTCATATTATAAATTAAAGTCACTTTTCGTGTTTGTGTGTGTCATCTGCACAAGCACATGTAAACTGCACAACAGATTTTAAAGAGGAGTTTCACATCATTTAGGTCTGATTTTTCAATAGTCATATCTTTTATCTGAAGAATAAATCTGACAAACCACAATATTTATTTAATTTTATCCCCAGATAAAAGATATCTGACTATTGAAAAATCAGTCCTTACAGAATTTATTCCGCAAGTTATAATTATGTGTAAGTACATTCATATTAAACTTACATATTATAATAAAGAAATATCGATGTTTTGTCAAGTGGTAAAACCGTGCTAGCAGGGGGGGGGGGGGTCGCTAGTTAGAAATATTAATACGGAACTGATCTGTTAATGTCTCCTAAATTGTATAAGAACGGATTCGGACATCCCGCTGACAAATTGTTCAAGTTTTTGTGTTAAGATACGCTATATTAGACACCAGTATTTTAACGGCTGCTAAGTGCTAATTCATCTCCTCCAATCCAAAAAGTTGATCTTTTAGTCTGTTAAAAATATGTTTGAATTTCGCCCGTATTTGTTGAGTTTGATAAGCAACTTCATAATTGCCAGACATCATTTTTTCCTTACAATAATGGTTCATTAACTTTCATTGATATCTAGGTGTACGTTAGAACTATTTCTATAGATATGTGTACGTTTTATTTCCACGTTTATTTAATTTTTGTAATGAGTTGATTTTCTGCATCTATCTACGAACAATGTAATGGGCCTCACATACTCGCTCAGTCATGGCGGTGGGCCTCAATTATGTCATACATTGTCGTAGATATAATAGAAATCGTAAGTAGACTGTCACCTACTTATTACTTTCTGTTTACTCAATTCGTTGCGTAACTTCACGTTTTTCAAGCAAACTCAGTGCAATAAATTACCTATTACCCGAGTCATCTAGAAAATTGTTAGGATAAGTTAAAAGTTACAAAGTCTTTCTAGGCATATTTTTCACGCGATGTAACTCTAAAACAACCTCGTTGAAGTTTAAATTGAATCGTCAAAACAAAACTTACCGAATACATAACCTGCTCCTTGGTTAAAGAACAAAAGCTTGGAAACATAAAAATAGTTTGAAACGTTAAATAAATAATATTTCGCTGCAAAATATGTAAAAACCTATCTTAAACTCAGGAATTAAAGTCAAAACAAAGCTAATACAAGCTTGAAACATAATTTTACTACACACTTATGTTCGAAGGTGTGACGGAGAACGTCGTTATAGCGCTGTTTATTATTTTCGCGAAATCGCGACGTACTCTGTATTTATCGTACTGGAAAAACACAAGCCTAAACTACTAAACATAGAACTAGGGAAAACCTACTTTTCAGAGGTTTTTTCACAGAAAGAAGTTTTAGTGAAGGAGCCAGTCTCATCTGTCAGGATGTTTGAAGTTAAGTTTTACTTAGACGACTATACTGGTGTACCTACACAATAAAGAGGCTCGTTCCTTGGCCATAGGATTAGCTTTGCCATTCAACGTGGTAATGCTTCTGGGTACGTTTCCGGATGATTCCGGCGCCTAGATGTCCTTTTGTAAATAGTTAGTTGTGTTTTATATTGTATATGTATAAGCATTTTCATATACAAAAATATAAAATAAATCAAGGCATAAAGAGTATTCACCTATCTTCATTACTAAACTAAACAGGGAACGAAATATTTTTCCATACCTTGTTCCCAAGCTGTCTGATGTTTGCATGAAGTTTTAATTACACGCGATCCATCGTCTGCCTTAAGTCGCCTCTCATCAAACTATTAAAAGAAACAAGGCTAACAACCTAGCCGTTCACAGTCACAACACAATATCCATCAAAACATCCTAGTCTATACATACTCTAGTGTTTGTGTGCGAAAAAATATTGTACGTTAAACAACGTGGGCCTCAATCGCAAGCGCACGTGACGTAGGCGATCGTAATAGCACAGTTTATAGGTGCCACAGAAAAGAAACTTACAGTATATCCACTATTAATTTATGTGACACATACTGTATTATGATTTCCTAGGTTATAAATAAATAGATACTGTTCCATTAAGAAAATAGCTACTGTAACTTATGGACTTTGAAATCTTCAAAAGAAAATATGTACATATTCACTAAAACTCGACCGATTACTTAAAATCCCAGGCTACATAAAACTAGGAAAGCCGCCCAATAAAAAAACATTATCTGATTGATTGAGGAGGACCTTTCTACCTAAATTCATCATATTTATCTACTGGGCAAACTTATGGATTCTAAAATCACACCATTAGTAAATAAGTACATTGGTGGCCCAGTGGTAACCGCCCCGACTTACGAGTTGTTGGTCGGGGGTTCGAACCCAGGCAGGCGCTATACTTTGTGTAAATAATTTCATCACCACTGCTCCCAAAACGGTGAAAGAAACATCGTGAGGAAACCGGCATGTCCTAGAACTAAAACTACGAAGATTTGTGATATCTACCAACCCTCACTGGGCCCGCGTGGGGGATTATGGCCTACTCCTTCTCACAGAGAGGAGGCCTGAGTCTAGCAGTAGGAACATTATAGGCTGTTTATGCTTATGCTACGTTGTTTATCAGTAATTTCTGTTTGTCTATCAAGCGTTTTAGGAGCAGATCTTCTGCGGCATATCTTTTTAGTACAACTGGCGACACGTACCTAGCGATAATTGACTGCCAAATGTTGTCGTTTCTATGTATTTTTGTATCGTTTATTTAATGTATTAGTTGGCGAATTAGTTTAGATTAGACAGATCGCAAACTAATATTATGACGGAAAGACTGGTATTTTTTACGCTTTGGTTCGTTGCTAGAGTAACTCTGCTTGTCTTTAAACTTTGTGTTATACATGCTTTAGTCTTAAATTCATGGAATATTTGGATTGAATCATCGACCCGCAAAAGGTTCTAACAATTAAATTTGCGACATTCACTCAAAAACACTTAGATTGAGCCCTACTGCCCTAACCCTTTTTATTTTTTTTGTTTCCGGGGTGGAAAATCATCATGGATGTCCGCCGCCCTGGGGCGGACGGCGGGGTCTGTCAGACTCTTACTGACTAAAAACCACCCCGGTGTTCCATCTCACACCTACGCCGGGGGTCGCGGGAACGTACGATCCTTCCGCAACAAACTGCCCTAACCCTAGGCCAAGTCTAAAACCTTAAATTCCAGGCATCTTACTTTGAACATTCCGAAGATCAGGGTTCTAACCAGCACATAAAGCAGTCTCCTATAGCCACTCGAGCGGAGAGGGGCTCCAATTAAAAGAGGGCTGCGGTCAGAGCCCCGAGTCTGTGATGAGAAAGGGGTGCTTGATCTATTGTTTAGTTATTTCTATGGTTCGTGGTCCTGGGGACAGTTTGTTTTTCTAGATTCAATTGATAGAACAGACTACATTGATTTGCGTGAATTGTTCATTTAAGAACTTACAAAAAGAGAGACTATTGCTATTATAGAGAGAAACGACTACTGCCTGTCCTACTTCCAGTAATTATTAATATCACCTACAATAATGTATACCTCATTCAATTAACCTTACCCCGTACGACTTGCAGACACCTAAAAAAATAAACAAAAGGCTAAAATGTAGTCAAACAAAAACGCCAAAAAACGTGGTTACATCAAAATTTTACGAATTCAAATGATCGAATTTCATAGTAAGTCTGTCAAGGTTCCACGATACCTCTCTGTGTATTTGTATCGATGTCGTTTGTGGCTATAAAATGTGTCTATCGATCGGAATTTACTCGAAGCGTGTATTACTAACTGGTTTCAATTTTATCGAATGTTCTGTGTTTAATGGTTTCTAGCTTATTCTAGCGTAGTATTCCTTAAAACGAGTTACAGTACTTATTTATTGAAAACGTGGGTGTACTAAAGTTAAGTACACCGCTGCCTTGCCCTTCGGGGAACAGGCGTGGTGTTCTATTAATAATAATAATACATTCAAAATCAGTTCGATAGTACCGCCAAACGTAAAACGTTAACGTGTCATCCATTATGGGCCGGTTAGTGACCTACATAAACTCTAAGAGCAATAAGTACTTAGCTATAATTGATCTGATATTAGCAAACGAAAAGAGTCTGACGCAGACGAGTCATAATTTCTATACAATGACAAATCCAGCCTCTTCATATCTAAGGAAATACCACGTTATCTATGGGAAATACCTTCTTAGGAGATCAAATTTTAGGCCCGTAAGACATTTCGGCCTGGGAAGACAAAGCACTATGCCTCTGGTCTTGCAGGATGACAGTCTGGCTACTCATTTGTGATTTAAGTTTGGAGTTTGGGTTTTGTAACAATCGATTTATAAGTTATAGGAACCTACTAGAACGAGCGTACGCTTTGGAATACACAAATAGAAAGAAAGAAAGAAAATGCGTTTATTTGCGGTAAACATGACCCAAAAAATAACACAAAACATAAGAAAAGGTTGGGGGAAACATGCTTAACTAAATGCATGTATAGCTTAATGTTTCTTTTTGACAGACTCCTTGACAATTCAAAAGTGCCCGTAAATGGTAAATTAAAGTAATAATAATGACCCTACCGCCGTATCTCTACGTTGACGACGTGGTGGGGCTTTTGCGGTCCAAACTCTAGGTTTGTGAAGGTAGAGTTTACTTTGCTGGAACAGGTTTACCGTGAGGAGCCAGACCAAGAAGGATACAGAAACCCGCAGGGCAGCATGTGGCGAGCTGTTGGGCAGTAGGGACTCGACGGACCCTACCTCCCGGGAGAAGTCTCGTTCCTCATCTCTGGCTTGCCTTTATTGGCCGGCTGGAGTGAACACTGACGAGAAACAGAGCTCCCACCTCATTCTTGCCTTTATTCGCCGGCTTGAGTGGAGATTCGCCAGAGCAAACATGCTCGGAGGAAGGAAGTATTCCAGTAAGTGATGGTAGGCATCTCGACCATCTTCCGGGCTCTGGGATTGTCCTGATAGTCATGGAGTACCTCTCCACTCCTCAAGCACCTCAGGATATGTTGCCCCCTTGTCGCTACGTCACTAAGTGCTAGCGACAGTTTCCGGGGGCCCATTATTGAGTGTGCAAGCCACTCCCTGCCATTATTCCGTGTATAATAAAACATTGATCAGGCTGGGGCCATAGTTCTAGGTAACCAATACACTATAGCCACACAAACCCATAGCCCAATATGTTTTGTTCCCATGTTCTGCAATAGTCCTGCACCAACCGGGGGTTGTCCTTGGGGGGTGAACTTGCATAGCGCATACAGGGATAATCGTCTGTTGGTGCCTCCGTCCATTTAAAATTGTCTAAGGGGCCTCCACAAGTTGGCTTCGGCCCCTCGTACGCCTTCCAAAGGACCGGGACTCCATGGTCCCGAGATATGAGAAAATAATAATGGAAATTGAAATAATACTTTGAATTTGTTGAAAGTAACTAATTTGTAGCTTCATGGACGACGGTCCTAAACTAATTGGAAAAGACATGAGACAGTAGATCCAGATCTAACTGCAAAAAAAAAGTTTATATTTTCTGTTTCGACTGGTCCACTAAATAGTAGGCAATGTCTGGAGTGACTGACTTTGATCTGATGCCAACAATGTGAGGGCAACGTAAAGGCGACGAAGAATTAGGTCTGACAAGTTGTTTTAAAAAAAAAACTCAAATTATCTTGTTATTTTAAATTTTTGTATAGCCGTACTGCGTAGGTATGTGTGCCCACGCCTCATTATGAAAGCTTGATTCTTAAAACAAATTGTTGTTTATCACCACGTTTTTGAATTTTGATAATTTTCAACATTGTTAGAAAACAGACGAGCTCAAATTAATGAACTTTAACTTTGGTGATTGGGTCATTAATGAACTTAAACTACAACAAAATAAAGTAAAAAACTAATAAATTAAACTCCCGGTATATTTAACCAAAAGTTAATGGCTCATTAACTTTTGTTGACGTCTGTGAGTAGGACGGTTATTTTATTTATGTTAATGTAAAAACACTAGTTATAAAATTCGAATTATTTATATTTCCATTAAAATAATAATAAATGCATACGTATCTAATTTATGAAGTGCGTATTCTATGTAGAGTTATAGAATTTATTTATCCGCGTGAAATTTCTGGTTCCCCCGACCCACCCCGTCGCATCGCATCGCCTGCCCGCAAAAATTAAGTATTAGACGTCGATTTCGCTTAGCGTTCTTTCTGACTTTTGTTTTTGTTCGGCTCCTAAGGGTCTAAGCGTGATGGTTATGGATTGGATGGATTGGGCTATAAAATTCAAAAACAAAGTTTCAAATCCGGCCATGAAGTAGTTCCAGAGATTACCGCGTAGCATACAAACTTACAAATTTTACCTCTTTATAATATTATTATTATACTAGTATAAAAGTCCGTTATTCCGTATATTCAAATCACAACTCTCATTCTTTGACAGTTGTATGAAATAGCTATTGCATGGCAAACTAACGTAGGGTGTCAATTTTCTTCAACTGCGAATCGCATCGGATAAGAAGACTAGTCTCTCAACTACCTGTGTTTAGCATTTCATTAACCCCTCCTAACTAACAACACAGACTGATAACTCTAAGCATCACAATACTTTAACACAACCATTATTATTGGTTCCTTTAATTACAACTCTATTTACTATTAGCAAACAAAGAAGAAACCATATGCTAAAACCTGCCTGAAGCGGAAAATCCCCTGTCGCAGACATCTTAAAGAAAAGATTTGTGGAACTTGAGACTTACCTAACTTGACACTAGAATATATTTGATTAGGCAGATAATTATTCGACTTAATTAATGAAATAATTCATGAAAATTAAGACATTGTCTAACAGGATTTATCATCTTGTAGCGGTATGTACATCGCCACATGAGAACTGCGTAACACTGACGTCACGCAAAATCCTGCAGCGCGCAAGCTGAGCTTACCTCGCAACTAGCATAGATACACCGTCCCGACATCAATCGTTGGGCAGTTGCCCACCAGACACGGCTCCCGTCTGGTCGGAGGATCCTCCCTGTTCTATGGAGGAGTGAGTGATATTTACACCCTGTTCCTCATGCCTCTATAATCTAAAAGACAAGCGTATAAAATGGCCGTCATTATACCCCGCAATTCGATGCACCAAAAACTAAGCAATCCATCAAAATCATTACCTATCAATCAAATCCCCGGCCGAGCTTTTCCCCAAGTATGTGGTGGTCGGCTTCCACTCTAACTCGATGCAGCTGAATACCAGTATTTTACATGGAGCGACTGCCTATCTGACCTCCGCAACCCATTTACTAGGTATCCCTTGGTAAGACTGGTTGCCAAACTTCCGGGCTTCTGACGACCTGTAACGGCTGTCGAAGATCCACGAATGACAGCCGGGAGCAACGGCTCAACGTGCGAGCCAAGGCACGGAGGGGTCTTGGTATATAAAGATGATCACCCATCCATGGACCAACCTGATCTGTCAACCCGTGCGGCTGTTATTTCTTAGCCACAAATATTACATACCAATCAAGTTAGACAAGTAACTACCAACTCCACTGTTTGCACAATCCATTAGAAATTAATGTAGCGTGCAGTTTTCCACGTTGAGGCCACTCCGGCCTTCGAAAACGTAAATACACAAATTATAAAAATATAAATAGAAAACATTACAATATTATCAATCCAGTAGCGCGAATTGCCCTACACCCTTTAGTGCCTCGTGACCCAACCAAATTAAGAATACAACCTATAATACGACCATAGAGTATTTATAAATCACTTCTCAATTCTGCCGGGTTGTCGGACAAGGCCGATGGGTGTATTACCGTGCGTAAAACAGCAGAAAAAAATATTACTTCATTAACGAGCAAACGCGTGACGTTTGGGGGCCAAAGATTATGATGTAGGCGCGACACTTGATTATGATTGGGGTTGATAGAATTTTATTCCAATTTTATTTTTCGTAGGTTAAGGTTTTAGGCGTTTTTGGTGGTGACTGATTAACAGATTGCCGTTTTTGTTAAAGAGGCCATGAGGTAAGAGTGACGCATCATTGGTGCCAATAGATAGAAGATATAATTATGTAAATTATACAAAGCAGACTTTTATAGACCATAAAAGCAGCAGAACTGGCTTATTGATAACGGGATTAAAAAAAACTCGTAACTTCCTAATTACAGAGATTTCTATTTTACAATAAAATGCTCACCTCACACCTAGACTAATTTCATATCTACGCCTTTTGAGAAGTTTTTTAATATACAAAGTTAAATTTCCACGTTGTTTATCTTTTTCATCAAATTATTCAAAACGTGACATTAAAATATATTTTTTTATCAGTATTATTTTGATCAAATGAGTGTTATTAATATCCAAAAGTCATTTTCTCGTGTCACGGAAATATTTATTACGTTATTTTATTTAATAATAACATCACCTTTTGCTATTTTTAATAATTATAACGTCATTTGTCTCGTCTACTATCATTTTTGTTTATGTGAACAAGGAGCAGTGGTGGCCCAGTGGTAAAGGCCGCTACTTACGAGTTTTAGGTCGTATGTTCGAACCCAGACAGGCGCTTTACTTTATGTAAATTGCTTCATCACCACTGCTCTCTAAACGGTGAAGAAAAACATCGTGAGGAAACCGGCATGTCCTAGAACCAAAAATTCGAACACATGTGACATCTACCAACCAGCACTGGGCTTCACGGTGGGTTACGGCACACTCCCTCTCAACGAGAGGAGGCCTGTGTCCCAGCAGTGGGAATACTATAGGCTGATTATGCAATATTATGCATGAACAAGGAAAATAAATTGTAAAACACACCAAATATCGGTTTCTGAAAAAAAACCCCCAACAAGACATTTTCAAGACAAAATACAATACAAAAACATATAAATTATCGAAAATTATATAATAATAGTCATTAGCATTTTTTTTTCATTCCACAAACATCAGCGCCCATTCATTATCCTTTTTATGCAGTTTATTATTTTTTTACGATTGAGTTTTTTAATAGGTAAATTAAAAACAATTTTTCTCACATACCTACTAACTTAGTAGGTACCAGCTATCTCAAACTACATTTCTTTTCTAGATAACGACACAAATAGGTAATGTACCTAACTACCTTAAAGTGTAGCCAGTAACCGTTGGTTATTCATTAGTAGATTACAGTCGGTATTATCACGGGCGCTTCACATTTGCATATTATTCTAATCTGTGGCCGGGTTCAATAGTCGGGGCGCGTGGCGGGCGCCCAAACTCCGACCTGCGCCCGCGCAACTCTGCGGAAACATCGCGTTATTTACGCGGATTTAAGGAAACTGATTAAGTAGGTATTGATTGGAGATTTTTGTTATTGGAGTGTTGTGATTGTTTATCTTTGAGCGCGAAATAGGTAACTTGATTACTGGACATGTTCATTTTAGAGTTTTTCAAAAGTAATAACTGTTAGTAAAGTTGATGTTAGATACTAATGCTCAGGCTCAGAAGGATTTGTAGGGAACCATAATTTTCATGAAAGCCAGGAGGAAGTATAATATCATGTAGCTAAATGTTATTTTATTATGCTGTGCTATTTCCGGTCAAGAAATACCTAACTATATTTTGAAGTAACAAAATAAAAAGTCACTTATTCAAACTAGGCTGAGAATCAGCACTTTTTGAACGTCAAAATTACATAAGACAATCCCCCAAAACGAACGCCCGCCCTTCACCACTTCCTATTGCTTTAGCTGGGAAGAAGTGGCGCAAAAAACTGTCCAGCAGTAGGTACCTACTGTTACCGTGTTCTCCTGTTAGAAAACGTAGTGTACTGTTTAACCCATGTGCATTTCGGGGAAAACTGTACCTACAAATGCAACTCGGATGTATTCAATTGTAGGGACAATTAAATATCAGATGTCTACATGTGATAATATAACTAGTGAGATGTGGATGTACTATTTGTACACCTCTCGTAGTTGAAATAACAAAACATCACGCTTTATTTCACGGAAGGATCAGCCGGTCGATTCTGTAATAGTCTCACCGTCTAAACTTGCATGGAGTGAGCTGTCAGTGTCATCCCACTGACGCTAGGGATTGACCAACGTTAGATTTACAATCATAAACGAGATTTTTAATATTTTTTATCCAAATTCTATTGATCATTTTATATTATTTCAAAGCTAGTATGTAGTTAAGTTGATTAACATTACTATTTTCGATTTTCGATGTGTTAAAATAAAACAGCGAAACCGAAATTAATTTAGAAACTCAATGTAGTTGTTTTTTTTTTAGACTCTTCGATACTAGCTGTGAAATAATAGAAAATTATCGATTGAATTTGCGTAAAAAATATGATTAAAGTCTCGATTATGATTGTAAATGTAATGCTTGGTCAATCCCTAGCATCAGTGGGATGACACTGACAGCTCACTCCACGCTCACTTCACCTAAGTTTTCACGGTGAGATGGTTACAGAATCGCAATGCTGGCAGAGGTCTTGACCAGAAATAGCACAGCATAATAAAAAAAAGCTGATAGTTAAAAAGAAAACCCTTCGACATTTATTTATTATTTATTTATTTATAACTTTTCGCACAAAAGGTACAAAGGCGGACTTAATGCCTTAGGCATTCTCTACCAGTCAACCAAGGGTGGTGAAGAGATTAGATGGCAGGTGCTTTAATTGAAAGGAAAGGAAAGCATTGATTTGAGCGATGTTTAACAATGATAAAAAAAAACTCAAAATAACGTACACAAATATATAAATAAGTCCTATACACATACATACTATTTACTATACTATATACTTACATAAATATATATATATATATATATATATATATATACAAATTCCAGGAAGAGAGATGTTGAGATGACTCTACTCTATTTGTTTCGACATCTCTAGTTATTATACAAATGTACTCCAAAGTTATTTATCTAATACCTTATCCATATATTTATTCGATCTGAATAAAACTGTGCTGCAACACGAACCCTTCGGTAGAAGTTTGAAGTCTATATTTAAACCAGAGGACAGCCTGCAACCATTCATTTTGACAAAAAATTAGGTCACTTTCCTATTTATATCTACTTATGTCGAAATCAAAGTAAAACCCCAAAGGAAAAGGGTATGTAGACTTATATTTATTTAAGCGTCAATGTTATCAATTCCATTATTTTCCATTATTTACAGAGAAAATGGTTTGACGTTTGACATAAGGTAATTATTTATTTATTTTTTAAACGTTGCCCCACACTAGGAATTTCTCATGTATCGTGGGTGCGTTTACAAACATTTAAAGTCACATACACAAACAGCCAGACCAGGAACAACTACTTGCAGGTCCTACAAATATTTGTTCCGTGCGGGAATCGAACCCGCGACACGCAGCGCAGCAGTCAATCGCTTAACCACTGCGCCAACCATTTAATGGAACATTGATACGGTCTCACTTGTCACTTATACTGGCAGGTTGACCTGCCCACCGCTGCATAAACTATTCTCGTTTAGTGTCATAATGATAGACGATTAGGTCTAAAGGCTGCTGCAACAGTAGCATAGACAAAAAAACATTTTTTTTTCAAAAGACTCGTTTCGTTAGGTATAAGAGACTAGTTTATCAGAAGAGATAGGTTAGCTTTCTATCCTTAGCACATGAGAGAACGTAGCTAAGTGCAAAAAGCAATCAACTTCCCATTTTCACCACCCTAATTCGTAAGCAAGATGAAGTAAAACAAAATATTGCATCAACACACAAACCTCTCTAAGCATCTCTACTGAAAACTATCAGCAAAACATTTTGGTTTCCTTATGCTCTTCAAAAGCTTAGTGTTGATACACACAGTTCAGATGATGACTGAGTTATCCAGTGTTTAGCGAAAAATGCCTAGTGCTGAAACAAGCTAAGCTGAAGTCTGGATTTTTATCTAGAACGGAGTTTATACAATGTAATGAATAGCGGCGTGGATGGATGAAAACCTTCCCTGTGAGCTCAATGTAGTTGGATTTAAAGCTGCAGTACTAATTATGTGCAAACTTATTTTTAGGAATGTTTTTCTATGCGTAACATCGTGGAAAACATTTTTTTAATGGCGATAGAGTTTCGATATAGGTAAATATTGATGCCATGTACCAAAATAAGTTTGGAAAAGGCTAGGATAAAGAAGAGGTGCCGACAATATATTTCAGCCATCATGCTTAAAAATTAAACGAGCTGTTTAATTTTTAACCATTTCAGTAAGTTTTATACCTACAAGCTGTAGGAATGAAACCCGTGGGCTACAGCTTCATTGCTACAGCTTTTATTTGACAATCCAGGAAATGTTAACCAGATATAAAAATAGGATTTAAGTAAGCAGATTAAAAACGGCAAGGCGTTAGTATTCCGATCTTGCCATTATTCTTAAAAGTAAAAAAATTAACACACCCTGACTTTGAAAAGTTCAAAAATAACCATAATTAACACACATTGTACATCTGAAACTTCATGAACACATAGAGGGTTATGTAATAACATTATATTATCCTAATGTAATGTATAATATTACGCGAACTTCGACTATAACAGTACTTCCGAATTCGCGCGATATTAGACAAGTTTGCGACGCCATACTTGTTTTTGTATCGTTCTATATTTGAACTTTGAACGTAACTGCTATTCTCCTTAGTTTTTCGTGGACACATGTTGGCGATATAGTTAGAGTATCAGGAAGTCATAAATTGATGTTGGATAAACTGATCACGGGTGGTCCTGAGGAAACAACTGTTAGGTTCGATTGTTCGCCAGTTTTCACCATTAATGACAGTTACTCGGGTCTGAATTTGGACTTGAGTAATGGGTTTTGGGGACTGTCTATATTATTGTAGTTACCGAGATAATCATGTAAGTTTATGTAAAGAAAAGTTAAGGTAATGTTGTTAAAAACAGTAACGTCTGCAGACTTGTAAATAGTTTTAACCCCATAATTACACAACGCGAAACGCACAGCAAGAAACTCCTGAAATTTGCTAAAAGATGATTGTAATTCTACTTATATGTATAAAATAACTCGATTGTTTCAATGCCACGCTGAAGTAAACATTTAGCATGTCAACTGAAAACAGTACGTACCTAAAACATATAACTGCTCGTCAAAAGCCCTGCAGACAACCAGGGAAACATAAGCTAAACACAAGGTGATACAAACAAAATCAGTATTCAATCTAAAACTAACATTAAGTCATGACGTGCAGTAGTTCGAACGCTAGCATTATCTAAATAGATAGCGAGGTGTTCGGGCTTGATCTACCACAACTAATACTTTGAGAGCGTTTACGATAACTGACGGAATTGCATTGGTAAACAAAACATTCTTAATGTAATTCAGTGCTAATTTCGATAGCAGGAATCGTGAAGACTTTGCAGTACTTACATACATCTTGATCAACATGAGAAAAAGACTTAAGTTATTTTGCGGTGCATTGAAACAGCATCCCGGGAGTAGTTAGCCCCGCGACCCGACTGACTGGCTGAGTGGTCAATAATTTGATCATGGTTAACTCATAATTATTTGTAAAAACTTGCTATTGGCCATAAACGTGTTTTTAAGAAATGCACGGTTGTAGATGTCTAGCTGTAAGTTTTCTAAAAATTGTATAATAAAATAATATGCTAATAACGAGAGAAGATAATGAAAAACAAAAGATGTAACGTGATTCGTGAAAATTATTAGTTCAGACTTTTTTGAATCTTAGACTCTTAGTGAAAAGATTTTTCCGATCATCGTCATTTATTTATATACCGGTAAAACGGGGTTAATCGGGACGCAGGGGCGAAACATTGAAATAATATCGTTTGCTGCCAAAAATGACTCTTATTTATTTATTTATTTAACACTTTAAGCACACAAATGTACAGAGGCGGACTTAATGCCATAGGCATTTTCTACCAGTCAACCTTTGGGTGATGCAGAGATAAACAGTGGTAGGTGCATATTATAATGATATTTTAGGATTAAATAATTTTAAATATATAGACACGTATACTTAAACTTATTTAGTCTATAAATACATATAACTAATTATATATAAATATAAGCACAAATAAATGTACATAAATACACGAGTATGTTAAAAACAAATAGGACAAACAATGAGAAAACGTTACCGCTGTGATGATACCGCCAGCTTCTTACGAATGTGCTCGCGAACTTTATAATCGGTTGGTTGCCATCCTGATTTCCGTGGGGAGTGCATTCCACAGAGAGATAGATGCGTAATGCGTTAACTGTATTATAATTTTTAATTTTTACCATTTTACGGTACATTGTTCTATTTTTGCTGTCCAGGCTTCGTACCGGATAAGAGGTTAAATTTAGAACATTTAACAATATTTTTATTGGGATTTCGCTGATAACCCAAAAACTTTAACGGAAGCTTTTTATTATTATTCCATTAAATATTCTGTTTTTCTTCCTGACTTTTCCACAAGTTGATTTTAGTAAAAGATTCCTTCTTCTAACATAGTTTACTATTATCAGAGCTACACCCAAACTACAAACACAAGAAGAACATTAGTACTCTCCTAACTCTCCCTAGAGATAACAGAGAGACTATCTGAGCAATCGCACGGTAACGACTTTGCTCACAAACTTTTGCTCTTCACTTTTTATTGCTCTTGTAAACGTCAAATAAACAGAATTTGTCTTGAGTTAGGTGAGGTTAGTTTCTTTGAGGATAGGGTACAATTTTTTATACCAATAAGATTTTTTTGTGATTACAATGTCACTGACAGATTCAAACTCGGTATGCACAGTATTCTAAGATACATATTGGATAGCGCGATATTATGATAACATCGTGAATTTTGTCTTATGTCCTTTGTACGTAACTTGAGCCGCTTTTATCATTGACATCATCAACATCTAGGGGTTTTCCAGTCAGATTTCAGGCTAAGGACCGCAGCTAAATAAGAAAGTCTTTAAATTATAAATAATACCTTTATTTATAATTTAAAGACTTCATATAGGTACTATCGAGGAAGTTCATATCTAAGCAGTTTTAGAACAAAATCCCGTGAACACGATGACCGCATCTGTTTTACGTTAGTTACTGTTAGCGCCCGAGCGCTACAGGGAAAAATAGTCCTAAAGGTGAATAGATATGAACTTCCTCGATAGTACCTTTCTTTAATCAAAGTCAACTTTCTTTAAACGGCATGCCAAACAAATAGATGTCCTTCTTTCTCGCAGGTCAAATAAGTAAAGAACATTTAATAACCACCGAAATAAAATTTTCAGGTAAATAAAAATATCTGCCATAAAAACAGTATTAAAAGCCAACTGAATGCGCAAATAGGTCCGAAGCAGATAGAGGGCTTATCCTATACCGAATGGGGGTTTTATAGCTAGGGTTAACCCACCTGCCAAACTAGCGATATGGTGATTAACGTCTTGTTTATAGGTAGCCTAGATTTAACTCTATTTAGTGTTATGGCTAAATAAGGACCGGTGATATAAAAAATAAGCCAGAGTTGACCTAAAAGGATTTGGATTCATAGAAGCTATAGACCTCGTAATTAGTTTATCACTTTTGACAATTCCCATGAAATTGAAACACCCTCACCGGAAGCATTCGCCTGTAACGTAACAGTTCAGATTCAAGCACTACATCACTGAGCGAGGAGAACCGAGGTAATGGTAATATATAGTAATGCTCAAAATTTAATCTTGGAAATATTACAGACGAATGATCCCCGTGTGGGAGCGCCTTTGGGTATAACGGAAAATATCTAACTGACACATACACAAATAAGTAAAACTCGTCGTTTTATGACGTGCAAGTGACATTCAAGCATATGGTGATAAAACAAATATGAGGTCCACTATACGTTATGAAAAAAGGAACGTTTAAAAGCAGCACAAGTTATTTATAAAGTTGTTTTGTTTTAAAAATAACAGAAAGAATTTAAGAAAGCACTTTTCTCAAATTTGATATGAGACGAAGGTTTTCCCTTCCGCGGGTGTTTTAGAAATGTTTATCAGTGGTTGCCTTAACCTTTGAGACTATTATAAAAGAGATTTCTTTTTTCAAACTTAACTTTTCCCTTGCTTTACTTTGTGTAGTATTGTGTACTTACGAGAGAGATATAATATGTATATACAGTACAGTACTACTATCTATAAGTACTCGATTTGTGCAGAATAAACAATGTTTCTTTCTTTACTTTTTTCTTTTCAATTCTTTTCGAACACAAATAACTCTGGACAAAACAGTTTTTTTTCCAATAAAATGTTCGATAATTTCAGAACGTAGCAGTTTTCCTAAAGAAATTAAAGCATGCCATCATTTTCTTATTAAGTTGTTGAACCAAACGCCCTTGCGATCATGAGTTCAAAATAATCTATAGTTCAAAGACTTCAAAGGTATTTGAGCCTACGACCTACACACTGTGAACTGTCCCTTCGTCCTAGGAGCCACAAACATGGTATCTACTCGTAGATTTTAAATCAAATTTGGTTTATAAAATCTTGTCTAGATCCATGTGTTAATTATTGACCTAAACGTGTGGTTCGAGTTTCGGCTTTGAATGGTTTTTTTTATAAGAAAAATGATTACCTATTCTTGCTAACAACTTCGGGGACCATAGCGGCCAACAGGTAAAAAAGCTCTTCTACATGGGACAGACATACATACCTAATATAAAGGATTCTTTATTTTCTTTCTTGAATAAAACGTTGCCCCACACTAGGAATTTCTCCTGTATCGTGGGTGCGTTTATAAACATTTAAACTCAAATACACAAACAGCCAGACCCGGAACAACTACTTGCAGGTCATACAAATAATAAGTTCCGTGCGGGAATCGAACCCGCGACACGCAGCGCAGTAGTCAATCGCTTAACCACTTTTTTTTCTTTTTTTTTTTTCGGGAGGAATCCTCATGGACAACCTCCGCCTGGGGAAAAGGCGGAGGGGCGTGCCGGACTCTTACCGGCTAAAACCACCCCGGTGTCTCCTCGCACGTGCGCGCGGGGCCGCGGGAATCCAAGTTTTTCCGCAGCCCCACACTAGTGCTGGCCCGGTCTGTCCGGGCCTCGTCTCCTGCACGGGGTAGTGAGGTGTCTAACTACCCCGTGCATCGCCTCAGAGGCGCGCGCCGACACCCGCGCGCGCTTCCGCCTCGGGTCCATCGAATAGGGGGCGGGGACTTCCCCAAGTCCCTCGCTCCTGGACCCATTTATGGGGGCCGGAAAAGGGCGTTGTCCGCCCTTCTCCTGCGCCCGGTGCGCCTTCTGCGGCCGGGGAAGGGAGTCGAGATCTCCCTCTCCCGTTCCGCAGTTTCCTTCTGCGACATCACGTCTTCGCAGAAGGACACCACCGCGTCCCACGACTCTGCGCTACCGACCATCCTCCGCACTACTGCCGACAGCGACAGATCGCCTCCTACTTCATTTGTGAGGACACGGCTCTGCTCCTCCCAAGCTACACACTCTGCGAGCGTGTGTTGCGCCGTGTCCTCCCCGCAATGGACGCAATGGTGGCACCGAGCGTCCGGCTCCCTGTCTATGCGGCACAGGTACTTGCCGAAGCAGCCGTGCCCCGACAGCACCTGCGTCACCCTAAACGACAGGCAGTCGTGCCTTCTCCCGAGCCAGTCGTCGAGTACTGGCCGGATCGCCTCGACGGTAGCGAGGCCGCCGGTAGGGCGCAGAAGTCTTTGCCGCCATTCCGCCACCAAGACTTGACGGAGCTCCTCTCGGCGCAGCGCGATCTGCCGCTGCACCAGCCTCGAGCCCGTGCCCGCTCTTCCTCGCGCCATCGATATAATGACGCGAGTACTTTCGCCTCTAGGTCCCAGGGCGGGGATCCGGCCAGGACGCAAGCCGCCTCGTAGGAAATCGTGCGGTACCCGCGGACGACTCTGACGGCCATCGCCCTCTGCGGTTTGCGCAGAATCGCTTAACCACTGCGCCAACCGTGTCGTCAAATATCTTAGTGTAGGACATATTCCGCCGTATTTTAAATTGTTTAAACAAGTTTTGGAATCCTTTGGGATATCCAGTCCGGAGAAAAGTGCGGTGTATAACGGTCTACTGGCTTAAACCACATGGTCCTCAGCACATTCAGATATAGTTTCCAGTGAAAGGCACCTTCAACTCTGCCCACGCCTTCAAGGAATCTGAAGGAAAACACGGGTCAAATAATGTTTATTTTTTATCACCAAAACAGCCTCTGGCAGTAGGCAATAATAGGCCTTCGCGTGGGTGACATGAAAGGCAATAAGGGATTACATGAAGTAGGAAGGCGAATGTCAACCAGCATGGTACTAAGGTGAGTTAGAATGCGATGGAACCTTTTTCGTTGAGTTCTTTATTGTTTGCATGTCAGATGTATCCTGAGATATTTTTATAAAAGCTTACATCGAGTATCAATACGTACGCTTACAGTCAGCTTTTAAATTTCACATAAATCGATGAATCACCTGTTTTGACAGTAGCCATTACAAGAAATTACAAAATGTCAAATTTACTAGTGGGACTAGTCCCAAAGCACGAATTCCGTGGCTTCGGCCGAAGTTATGGGCGTTGCCTACTCCATAGCACCTACGGACATAAGATTAGTTCGGGGCCCGAACTAAGAACGGATGACAACACGATTTGACAGTTGGCCTTACTCCCGATGTGTTTTTGTACGTAGGTACGTCGTAAAGTTAATTAATCGGGAGTAGGGTTCATTCCGATGTATCGACCTACTTTCGGGCGGGCCCGTTTTTTCGCGGACGGACTTTGAGAGTAGGGCCCCTGACTATGAGCAGTTGATCGGATATCGCTGGCCAAAAAATATAGCAGTCTCTTCTACAATAAAACATGGTAGTGCCTAGTTCTATAAAGTAATTTAGGCACTATTATATTTACAGAAAGGTAACGCCAATAATTAATTATCGCCGTACTACATATACCAGTGGATAAGTTTAGTGACAGTCAAGCCAGATCCAGCAAATCGAGACACTACACACATTATTTCAGACACATTCATGGACTTTCAGGGTTCTGACTTTCAATACCGTCTGTAGCAAGAATCCGTTTGACAACCGCAGTACCCGTCAAACGATACATTAGTTATTAAGTAATTTTACGTTCCAGAATAAATTCCATCGGTATGTGAGACACTTCAAACAGACAGAAACCCGCAGGCAGAAGGCGGTTACTAATCCAATTGAGCGGCACTCAGGGATTCACTTTGGTTCCTACTCCTAGGTATCTGAGGAATGTTTCCAAGACCTTTCTCTTAGGGTTCGTTTCAAGTTTGTTAATATATTTTGGATTGATACTACGGACAAATTGCTGTGTGAAACTTTTATGTATTATTGAATAAATCACTGGGTTTTTGAACAAATGGGAGGAAATGTAGATTAAAATGTCGTACTTAGTTCGTAGCACTACGCTACGGAAAAAAACATTGTTTCCATATTTTTACACTCCCTTAATGGTATTTTTTTAAACCGGAATTTTTGGCAACTTGTAAACTCGTGGCTCGTACAACCGCACGGATCGATCGAAGATTACATTTTTCATTTTCAAATATCTTTATTTACCAAAGGAACAATAAACAAAATGCACTTACCCTAAGTTACATTAACTCATTGCAATTTAGGCACTTTATGAGGCTGATTCACCTTTCAAAGCTTATTATTACAGATAATATGTAGTTTTAACTGTTTACAACATACACTTCACACACAATAATCATGGGCACATGATTACAATTTTATTATGCAAATTATTTAGTTATAATTTACTGATTGCAAGGTATAACAAAAACTTATTTAACTAATTTGCGGATCACACGGTGTACCTACGTACTAGCAACCGTGCGACCAGTCAATGATCAGCGGACGGAAGATCGAAGATTGAGCTACACTTGCTGCGATTGGTTTGTGGATGGGTTCGGTAAGCACGTCAAGCCGTTGGTCTCGGCTGTCATTCGTAAATCTTTGACAGTCGTTACGGGTCGTCAGAAGCCCAAGTCTTACCGCCAGTCATGCCAAGGGATAGATATCAAATCTTCCAAATAAAGTAAAGTTATAAATCAAAGTATTTATTTTTGTATAAATAAAATTGAAACGACTCGACATTATCTAATCAAAAGTAACTAAACTAGCGTCCTCCATGTCCTACGATAATTAATTTACCTTTTATAAATTAGTTTAATAAAATAATAGGTACATAAATATACTAAGTAGGTATAAATAATAGGTACAAAAAAACAACATCGGCGTTCCCACGCGACTCGAGGACAACAGCTCTGTCTCAATTTAATGGACAGTCATCTTTATTTCGCGCTATTTTTATACCTACGTTTCATTAATATAGTTTATTGATCCTACCGGTGGATGCTGATGAGAACTTGGTGTTTTTGTGTCAATAGATTTCTCACGTTATCACGTAAAACTTTCTGATTTTTCAACGGATGAGTTATGGGTTATGGAAAATTATCATTTCGTTTTAAGATTAGGTTAGCTTGGCAAGAAAAACCTGGTGAACTTAATTATACTTATTTTACCGAAACAAAACGTAAGCACTTTTCTATAAACATCTAAAATATCTAAAACAAAAACATGTCAACATAACATTAGTACGTCGTTAGCATAGTTACACTAACGACTAACATTCTCACACGTTGTATGTGTCTTATAAAATTGCCTTTTCTCATTTGAATGGTAGACAAAGCCGTAGACTTGCCAAACTCGATTTTCCCCCCAAACTCGAACCAAACCAGTCTATCTGTCTACAACATTTAGTGATTAGCACATCCGAAAAAAAATATCGATATTTTTCTATTTTATCGACTAAAATGTTCAGAAGGTCAAATTAGTTGTAGATAGTGTAGGTATATTATATTCATGACTGGTGGCTCTTAAATATTTTTTTGGGTCATTAGCATTAAATATATAGCAGGGTATGGTAAACCATATAAACTTGAATCATGTCATGAGTCAAACATTTATTATTTTATGCGACGCTAAGAGGACGTTGTGTCTTACTCGTTTATAGATATTTAAAAAACAATCAATCCATTGTTATGATCGTGATTTGATTTTTTACTAAAGTTTTATTGGTTGCGTTTTGATTTGAAGCTCGTAAACGCTCGGGTCGGGACTTACAAGAACAATGATTTTAATATTTTATCGTCGAGGAAATACGAGCACCTTTAACTCCGCAACGGCAATATCATAAAGTGCTTCGTAATACCCAACGATATTAAAAATTAAGAATTTTATTTTGAAAGAATTATATTGTAGCATTTAAAGTGTGATACTTATTACTACGCCACACGGGTATCTAACCCGGCCTATTAAGTGTGATACTTATTACTACGCCACACGGGTATCTAACCCGGTTATTAAGTGTGATACTTATTACTACGCCACACGGGTATCTAACCCGGCTATTAAGTGTGATACTTATTACTACGCCACACGGGTATCTAACCCGGTTATTAAGTGTGATACTTATTACTACGCCACACGGGTATCTAACCCGGCTATTAAGTGTGATACTTATTACTACGCCACACGGGTATCTAACCCGGCTGTTAATTACACTTGATTAATATAATTATGAAAAACGATTGATTTGTTTATTTTCATTCCAAGATCTTGTCCACCGTAATAATGTTTGGGATAGACTCAGCTATATATACCATGTTAGGTATGAATATATTCACACTAGCCTTTACTGTCCCGCAGGGCAAAGGCCTCTTCTCATAAAGAGAAGGCACGAGCATTAAGGCTCCTCCAAACAGGAGCGACACGCGACGCGAATAGCACGCGACACAAAGGCATCGATCATCACGCGACAAGTTGTGACTTTGTGTCGCGTCGCGTGTCGCGTCTGTTTGTAGGAGTTTTTAATCACCACGCTTATGCAAGACGGATTGGCGACTAGCCACAGATTCTACAACACCTACAAAAAGATTAATTGTTCTTTATAATCAAGTCATAGTTGGTTCGTTACTATGAGCATGATGGCAACATTCTCTACAAACGTTTCATTCATAAACCGTAACACCAATTAAAAACCTGTCTACAAAAAGTATTAAAAAAACAATTAATGTTTACATTTTTCCATTCTTAAGTTTTAAACTTAATGACAGGAAATTATAACCGAGCTGTTTTATTCAATCAAAACTTTATAAATGCGTAATTTAACCAAAAGCATTAAGTGATTAAAAACAGTAGTCCTTGATGTTCAAGATAAACAGGAATGATATTTTTAATTGGAACAAGTTACGCACAAACCCATATACATAGTAGCTACCTACCCACTAGTTATGGATTCTCCGAAAGGAAACCTATCATAATAATTACTATATACATATGTTTATGCTATGCCTAAATGATAGATATCGAAAATAAAGTCGGTAGAGCCAACTCAAGGAGACAAAAACGAAAATCAATCAAAAGATGAAGGTACCTGCGCCATTTAATAAACAAATACCTAGCAGAAAGAAAACCTTTTTATTTTCATAACCAAAATTAAAATGGAGGAATCGACACGACAAGCCACCTGTCTTGTTGGGCATCAACCACCGGCGTGCTGTCATATTTCCATGTTTTCCGCAAAACATTACGTTTTATTAAAGCATCGCCGCCACAAGAAAAAGTGAACCCAAAACATACACGAGTTTATCATCAAATCTCATTCAAAAATACGAACCGGAAACTCGATTACTTCAAATAAAATTTTATCACACATTGTTTATCTACTTCGAATTATGAATGAAAACGCAAAAATCACGCTCGAAATATGCGATCGTGAAACTTTGATTATCGTTCAAAAACATCCCATGAATGATATGAATTATTTAAAATGTCCATGTGTATATATATTTATATATGTATATCCGAGCGAGAAAAACATGCAACAAAAACAATGCAAACATAAAATTTACGATTAATGAGTTCCTTGCCTTTCTTAAGTTATATAAACGCGCAAAAAAGATGTTTCAGACCGGCTAGAGGCCTCTTTGGTGGAATATTAGTTGACACTGGTCATCTGCATAATACCTATAATGACTTAGATAAGTTTTTTAATAAGACGAATAATTTTAAAAGACAGGAAGTCTTTAATTTGTTAAGTAATTAACATTAACTAGGTATTTAACTAAGAATTTTATCATGGCTCGGATACCAGTATATTTTTCAGAACGGGTTCGTTATAAATACCTAAGTAACGTGTTGTTTCGGTTACGTTCGAAAGGAACGTTATAAAAACGATTTTGAAGAAGAACCGAATTTAAATCGTTCTCGATTAATAAAACGTTTTTTTTTAAGTTTTTTGGGTTGTTCGATAGGATACTCAGAATATTACGAATTTCATTCAGTTGGTATTTCGCGGCTTAGTTTCCTCGTTTCGTTAAAGCTTATAGTAGGGACTATTATCTGTAACTATGATTCTGTGAGTACCCAGTAGTAGTCCACACGGTAGTGATGGGACAGAGACATGAAATGTCGACAGCAAATATAGTTTTTTTTTTTTTAAGACTGTTGAAAATAATGAAATTTATTTCATTGTTCTAACTACTTTGTTATATTTTTTTAAAGGACACACAGAATATTAAAAGAAACGAATAATTAAAAAATAAAAATGCTTTTTGTGTAAACGAAAACCTGTAAAGAGGATAGATCCGTATTACATACTCCATAATAGTAATGGCTCAGTGTTCAAGACGACGCCTATCATGTATGAAGTTGTGGGTTCGAAACCGGACAAGTTACCCAATGTGACTTATTAATTCATATGTACTTTCTAACTTTGAAGAGCTTGTGGCTTAGTAATAACAGCCGCACGGATCTATCGATCAGGTTAAGCTACGCTTGCCGCGGTTGGTCCGTGGATCAGTTGACAGTCGCTACGGGTCGTCAGAAGCCTGGAATTGCATAAGTCCAAATCCTTGAATATGTGACAAAAACGAATGAGGAATTCACGTGGGTATCTACTGGAACTTGTAAGATAAGCAAGATAAAAACAAATATATATATATATATATATATATATATATATATATATATATAAGTATCCATCCATCATAAAAAGTATCGATAACTTTGGTTCTCTGCCGGATCAACTCATTCCGGATTCTATCCCTCCGAGAGCCTCCAAGCATAGCTCGCTGAGCTACCTTGAATTTATGAACCAGCCATACGGTGATAGTCCACGTTTCGGCTCCGTAAGTCATAACGGGCAGGACGCATTCATTGGAGACTTTAGTCTTCAGGCTCTGCGGAATACGCGACGAACCAGCCTAGCCGAATTCTTCGGTTAGCCTCATTCTCAAAGTTGTTCTCACCAAACTGCTGAGGTAAACGTATTGTCGAAAAACCTTGAGAGCACCGCCATTGACAGCAATCAGTCCCGGAGTGACGTGTTCGTTGAACATAACCTGGGTTATGTCCAAGTTCATCCGGAGACCAATGCGTACAGAAGAATCAACTAGGCCGTCCAGCATCTGCTGCAAGTCATGCAGTGATTCATCCAGTATGACAATGTCGTCTGCAAATCTCAAGTGATACTCGCCGTTGATGTTTTTGCCGCGGCCTTCCCAATTCAGCGGCTTAAACACATCCTCCAATGCGTTAGAGAACAATTTCGAGGAAATTACGTCCCCTTGTCTCACCCCTCGACGTAAGAGGAGGAGAGTTTGGACGGTCATTGTCGCATTTTCATAGAAACATCTCAGCACTTGGATGTATCACCAGACGACTTTGCATCGCTGCACAGACACCAAAACAGACCATGTCTCTAGTGTCAAAAGCCTTCTCATACAAACGCAAGATACAGGGGCCGATTATACTCTTCGGACTTCTGTATAATTTGTCGCACTGTGGTCTATGGTGCTGTATTAAATCCGGCCTGCTCCGGTGGCTGAACTCACCGAGTCTTCGCGCTAGACGATTAGTGACGACTCTTGAAAACAACTTATATATATATACGTGGCTTAGGAGTGAAATGGGTCTGTAATACTTATTTATTTATTATATATTTTAGTAATGGGAGAAAAGCACATCACAAAAATATATCACGTGACTTTTGTCGGTTTCCCAAGATAACCTGAGCTCTGCTGGATGACTCAGTAAACAAATATTGTCTTAAAGGTGGAATGTAATGCCATATTTTTGTTACTTCCAAGTCCTAATGCCATACCTTTTTGCAGCATAAATACACTTTCTTAAACAGATTTTCTAGATTTATTGAGTATTACGGAAAAATTTAACTGCAAACGAAACTCGCAGATCTAATGTCAAATGAATACATAATATGGTACATAACTTAACTGAACAAGTTCGTGCTTGTCACCGCACGAGCCGTGCGCGGCTGCGTCCTGCAGGAATAAACCGGTTTATGAAAACGTTCTTATTTCCTTTTCGTTCCGAACAAAATGTTTTACAAACAATTGTTAGAATTTAAAAACATTATTTCAAATAACGTCTCCGAGCCCTGGTTTTAATAGTATTTACTACGATTTTTCACAAACATTCGGATTTTTTTTGTCACTCCAGCCCTCCTGGCGATTATCGATATATTTTCAAAATCGTTAAGCCCATCGCTAAGGCCCTATGGTTCTCATAGGGGAAGTGTGCCGGAGACGATGTCCTTCACCATAAAGTATTAGAGCACACAAGTATAGGTATATGCCTTTTGTATGTGTAATATTAAAATGATGAAGTTTTAAGTGGTCATCATTCCCCTCAAGAATATTGCCTTTAAAGAGGCGTAAAACAGGCCTTTAATAATGGAAGTGTTCATGATAAAAGTGTACCTTGTGAATAACTTTATTTCTTTACAAAGAAGTTCATGACAATAACCGCGTGGCTTTTATGTTTGATTTTTCTGTTACAGCTCTTGGTAAAAGAAAACGTTCGTGACAAAAGGAAAAAAGGGAAATAATTTTTTTTTAAGTAACTTTGCATAAAAGAGTTTTGTCCAAAGATTGCTTGCAGGGTGAAACGGCTGCTGGCGGCTTCTACGTCCAATCAGGTACCTATTGCAAAACACGAACGATGATGTTAAGTATTACGTATTTTTATTTACTGCCTCATTGATTGGTGTAATGGTTGCCAGTGCTACTGCTGAGCATAAAGTTCTGGATTCGGTTCCCGGGTCGGACAAAGTATTATTTAGTTTTTCCACCTGGAATTTATCAGTAGCAACACGGAGTTTGGATCTGTGCCCACTGGATGGCAACAGGCTCGCCCCCTGTTACATGGGACTTAAACGTTATTATTGTGAACAAACAAAAAAAATATATTTTAGAATCAATAAAACTTTCTACACACCTCGTCTCATCATACTTTTATAAAATCTTATCCAGACTAACCCTACAAATAAGTACGGTCTAAAAATATTCTCACGGTTGCGGTCTAAATATAAATATTCTAAATCCCTTACAAATAGTAACAGGTATACATTAAAGGGTCACAAACATAAGAGATGACCCCTCAAAAGCAACAATAAACATAAGGTAAGGTCAGGTCTTTCACTATAAATAGAAGGTTGGTATAACTGAATTCTTAATACCAGTGACATGTCGTTACTATGGAGATGTGGAAATGTGGAAGAATAATATAAAATATACAAAAAAAAATATTATAAAGTTTCACCTGCCTCCTTAAGTACTTACTATAGAAATACCCATGTCTAGTTGATAATAGAGAAAAGGGAAGGTCAACTGGATGAATAGCAAAATTCACCTGTGCCCAGCAGGTGGAGTCGCGTCATCATCAAAGATCTAAAGTACTTCAAGAAATACATGATGAGAGATGTCAAGAGTATTCTTGTAAATCAACAAACACACGGATCCATTGATCTAGTAAGTTAAGCTGACTCAAACTAAAACTCAAACTCAAAGCATTTATTTCAATTGTCAAGGGGTCGGTCAGTCCAAAAGATGAAGCTAGTTGCCCATTCCAAAGCGTAGTAGGTACCTATGGAGAAGAACGGGCAAGAAGCTCCATGGACACTCTTTTAAATCAAAATATTGTTACAAAATAGTGGTTACATAATTCATGTTGAAATTATACATGTGAGAACGATGTAGAAAGACGTGCACGTTAAAAGCGTCCGTAATAAAAAGATAAAAACAATTCAGGAATCAAAATAAGCCGTGGCAGCTAAGACATGACCAGTGCCTACTGACGGCGCCCATTCACGAACATGATGTATGCATCAGCACCATTCAGCTTAACCAGCTCTGGGAATGTGAGTACCATGCAGGTTAAATTGAACACCTACATGACTATAACTGACTGGCGGTTTTGAATATTTTATATATGGCCTACGCAAATGTTTGCAGATCTGGGGGTCTACTTTATATGCACTGAATCCGTAGTTTTACGGGCGTTTGCTACTCCGTATTACTTACGGACACAAGATTACTTCGAGACCCAAACTAAAAATGAATGATAACACCAATTGACAGTAACCTTACTCCCGATGTGTTATTAGATATTTCTCGTCCGAAAAAGTGTAGGGTTAATTCCGAGGTATCGAACTACTTTCGGACGGGCCCATTTCTTCGTTGACGGACTTAGAGAGTAGGCCCCTTGGTAGCAACGTGTGACGGGTCGTGAAGCTCCCTAATACCTCAAGTCCTCAAAGATCTACGAATGACAGCCGGGACCAACGGCTTCGGGCTTAACTTGCTTTCTGAGGCACGGAGGGGTCTCGATATGTAATGGGTGGTCACCCATCCACGGACCGGCCGCGGCAAGCGTAGCTTAACCTCCGTTCGACACATGAGGCTGTTAAATAGGGTTGAGCTACACGATGACTGATGCATGCAGTTCTGTTAGGACAGGTCAACTCAAAGCTACAATGGCTCTTTCTTCAAACGGCCCTTCCAGACATGGCCCTGCATTGGTAGACTCACATAAAGTCCTAATAATATAATGTTTGGACTTTAAAACAGAGTCAGCTAGGAAATCCATCTAAGAACGGAACGCCATCTAGTTTTTCGTATAACATTGACCAACAAAATATTGACGTCTTAAATGATCTACTTACTTAGAAATAAACAATTTATTTCATTTCATTTATTCTTGTAAAGAGGTGATGGTGTACAATAAAGTGTTTAATAAAAATAAATGCTACCAATGAATTTCTGATACTGCATATCCCCAGATAATCTCGAAGCCATTGATTGACAACCACTAGCCACAAGGATTGGCAGACACGGCAACATATTATCAATCAGGGACCACACATCAAATAAACAAGTATATTTTTTTATTGTTTACACAATAAGGATTTAAGAACTTAAGCCTCGCCCTTTAAGGGGGAAGTGCAAGGGTGACTCGCGAAATTCTTTTTTTTTTTAATTTTTTTGCAATTTGCAATTCAGTGTCAAGTTGTACGTTGAACAAAATCTGATCCGCGATCGTAACAAGTATGTATTTAAAAAAATAAAATCATTAAACTCATCAATTTAACGCTCTAAGTTCATATAATCCTATTGATTGATACTTTATTTAAGAAAGAAAATTTGAATTTCGCGGACAACCTGTCGCTTCCCCTGGCTGGTACTCCGAGGTAAAAATACATAAGCGATCAGTTAGCCTTCGTTCTTGCAGCCTATTTTACATAATCCCTCCTTAGGCAATATATTTATTTATGTGGTACAAAATAGATTAGGAGACAAAGTCTCCTTTATGCTAAAAGCTAGGAAGATCTTGACGGACAACGTAAATAAAGCAATGCATGTTGTGGAATTGTCAAAATGAAAGGCATTTTAATTGTTAGGTTGTTACTGATTTACAGGCCGCATTAAAAAGTCGTTTTTCAATCAAAACCAAAACCTACTGTTAAAATAATGTTGTTCTATGCCTCGAACGAAATAACATTATCTTAAATAGAAACACAAAGAATACACGGCTTCCGCATTTCATATGAAAACAAAACTAGATCAAAGTAGATCTATATTAAAACTTTTTCTGTGAAAGTGATAAAAAAATGTAAAAACAACCTCATTAAAAGGTTGTACCATTAATTTGTACGTAGAATATGCATTGCTATTCTAATTAATTTTATGTCCTCTCTGCCTGTATTCGTACAAATGTTATTTCTAAATAAAACATGGGTTTCCTTTTGTTTGTGCAGGCCACAAAAGGATGCCACAGGTTTGCTTGGTATTTATTTATATTTTGATTTTATTCATTTCACTTCAAGAGTAGCAGTTTGTTTATGTATCTATACTCATGGACAACAAAAAGGCGGACGGAAGTCCGCTAATACAAAACTGAGTCCCGTTTATCTGTGAATATTTATTTTGTGTGAGTGTTGCCGCTTGCGCGCGTAATGGCCGACCGCAGCCGCGCGCCGCGCGTCGCGTCGCGTCGTTGGCCGACTAATGTGTGAATGTGTGCGCACAGCGGCTGTACGTACTACGTACAGGGAGCTAGCCGACAAGTGACACGGTTTTTTGTTAGCGAGAACCTGTCTGACCTTTTTTTGTTCTTCCATGTCTATACTTGATTATTATTAATAATATAATAAAGATGAAGAGTATGTTTATCTTTTTTTCAATGCGTTATATCTGGAACTTCCAGTCGAATATGTTTTTTATTTTTTTTTATTTGGAAGCCCAGTTTTTGAGGGAGGTTATAGGCTATTTAATATCACGCTACGGCTATTAGGAGCCGAGCAAAAAGTAAAAAGTTGGAAAGAACGCTATGGGGAAACGAAGTCACAGCGCGGGCGATGCGATGCGATGCTACGCGACGCGGTGGGTCGGGAGACGATGTAGTCGCGGGCAGAACTTAGTAAATAATAAAAGTAGGCGCTGATGGTATTGCCAGTCGGAAATATCACCATATTTATTATACATATGTATTAATACGTCATCTGTTAATTTATAATAATCTTCATTCAAGTTAAATATTTATCAAAACATTATTTTCCATTCAATCTTGACGGCAGAGATCACCATAAACCTCAGATAACAAGTTTTATCTTATCGTACTTAGTTTAAGTGGTTTATTTCACATGACTTTATTTATGTTATAAATTCCTGCAATTATGTATTTTTATCACGTAATTGTTCCTTTATAGCACCGACGCGAAGTATGCATTAAAATTACATTTTAACTATCTTTGTCTCTGTCGCTCGCTTAGTAAGTTTATTTTCTAAGATGTCTACTACTAGAATGTCATCGTTCAGCCCAATGACGTATAACATTGGTTCAGCCGCTCTACTCTGTAAAAATCTCATCGTGAAAACGCAAGTGAAGTGAGCATAGAGCAATTACTTGGAGCTATTATTCCACCCGATGCTAGAGGTTAACACTAATTGACAGCTGACATCAAGCTCACTTCGCCAAAGTTTTCGCGGTGAGATTTATACACAATAGATCAGCTGAATACGAGCTACCTCTCTGCCTCATTTCAGCAAAGTCTCTTCATAAGTTCAGCCGTAAAGGCATTAGGAACCATACAAACATACCTACTTACTTTTGCATTAAGAAAATTGGAGAGTAAAAATTGTCCAAGAAAAAGTCTTGTACGTAAATATTAACAAGTTAGAGAGTAGGGTCTTTCCCCAGAGGGACGGTTTAAGCAAATACCGACCACAGTTATTATTAAAAAGCCACTGTTAAGGGTTTTGGGTCAAAAGGATATCCGGAAGCGGTACGTGCTTTGAAAGAAAATTGAAGACATTTTGGCAGATTGATCCTTCGCCTGGGAGCCAAGGAATTTTGTTATGGCATTAAACAGCGTTTTCTTATAAAATGTATTAAACTTTGCCTACCTACAAAAAACACCATTCTCTGGAAAAGCTTAAAGTTACGGAAAATATCGCTAAATTTATTTATTAATTTTCACAATACAGTTTACGTTCTATTATCTACCTTATTCCTAATCATTGGGGTAAGTAGAATTGTAAAGGCTCCTACAAACAGGCGCGACACGCGACGCAAATAATCGCACGATATAATCACACAAAGGCACCGCTCGTCGCCCGACAGGCGAGACGGTGCATTGATATAGCGTGCGATTTGCTTCGCGTGTCGCGCCTGTTTGTAGGAACCTAACACGTGTATATTTCAAAGTTGCCCAGTTATGTTGTCATGTGGTACCTAATCTGTTAGGCCAACATCAACTTCTCGTCCTTTTAAACTAGTTCCGTATTCTCCCGCATCTCAAGATAAACTGGACAAACAGCAAACTTCCGAATTCTGACACTCGGAAAAAACACATCTCCTAGACTTGTGAATATTAATTAGACTTCACTTCACACGATGTGTTTTTTTCTCGTAATTTTTTTCAGCAACCGTCAAGACTCTTTGGAACCAGTGTTTGGGGGTTAGCTGCTTGTTTTTGGAACCAGTGTTTGGGAGCTAGCTGCTTGTTTTTGGAACCAAAGTTTGGGAGCTAGCTACTTGTTTTTGGAACCAAAGTTTGGGAGCTAGCTACTTGTTTTTGGAACCAGTGTTTGGGGGCTAGCTGCTTGATTTTGGAACCAAAGTTTGGGAGCTAGCTACTTGTTTTTGGAACCAGTGTTTGGGAGCTAGCTGCTTGTTTTTGGAACCAAAGTTTGGGAGCTAGCTGCTTGTTTTTGGAACCAGTGTTTGGGAGCTAGCTGCTTGTTTTTGGAACCAGTAATTGGGGGCTAGCTCCTTGTTTTTAAATGGACTCAACGATTCTATTTTTACCTGGAACTTACATAACATAACATCACGCCAGTGTTCCCCGAGGGGTTAGGCAGCGGTGTACATAGAGTAGGTAAGTACACCTACATTTCGCCTGTTATGCTTTAAGTGCCAAGTGAATGCAGACTCCCGGCTGCTAATGAGAAATTCCCGATGGAAAAACTCAATAACACTTTACCTCACCCTAGAATCGAACGCAGGACTTCATGCACTAGACCAACGCTAATGTTAACTTTTGTACAGTATCCAAGTATAGGAGAAGACATTTCAAGATCTCCAAGACGTAATTTCTCGTAACACTTGATCAAAAAAGCTCAAGTCTGGTAAGCTAGACCTAAGACATTTATGCGAGATCTCCGTTTGTTACAAACCCAGCAGCCTCCAGAATCCTTTTAGATCCTAAACGGCCCTTAGTTGAAAATTTAAGGCTTATATTAAATACAGGGTCTTTAGAAAACTTGGGTTTTGTTCTCAGACTTCCTTTGTCTATGAAAAAGGTATCGTCTAACATGCGATTCCGTCTCGCTATTCTAAGGATGCTAGCTTATCATGTTATGACGAATTTATTTGCATTTTAACCTGTTATTTTAGCAAACTAATTAGCAGGTCCCGTCAATTGGTACACTGCGCAGTTTTTCAATCAATTTTTTTTTAATCTAAAAATATCTAAAAATCCAAGTTTTTCCTCAGATTGGTTTCCTTTCAGTTTTGTAGAGTAGGTAAATAAACTAATATTTTTTATCAACGACGGACTCTAGTTACGATAAAAGAATGAACTATATTCTGTTGATCTAATAGAATTTCGATAGCTTCCGTTTTAGATCAATTCCAAGCACTTAGGTATCCGTTAGAAAAGGTTGTTATTATAATAATCTCTCAGGCTACAAGGACTAACCAAAACATAATCTAACTCCAAAGCCCACATAGGTACTAGATCACGCTATATTCAAGCAAGGCTCAGCAGCACTACATTTGGTCAATACAGATGCGTGGACCGGCGCGGCGGTGTGTATGAAGGATCGTGGTAGTATGCGCCCGCGTCGGGGCCCCTGACCTTGCTCGGCGCACGCGGTGCCCCCTCTACCCCGCCCGGCCGCCGCGCCCCTCGCTATACGCCACTTTGATTTCCACAAAGTTTATGTAATCAACGTAGTAATGTTAGAAAAATTATGGTAATCTGTAGTAGAAGTATTGTCATGCTAAGCAGCTTCTTCATTTGTTGAGATGGACAAAAATAGCGCACGTCTTAAATCTTCAGTGTTTTGTTTTGTAGATAGTAGTACAGTAAAGTAGTTAACAATCCTAAGATAAGAAGCATTCTAACATCATGCTTGCATGCATTCATCGGCAAGTTTTCTAATTGCTGCCTGTTAGGAATTCTATCTTGAAATTGGCTAAGGCTTTCTGTTCAAAAGTTGCCAAATTAAACTGCGTAGTTTCTGAGTTAGCGCGTAGCCATCTTATCGCCTTTGTACAGTAGTTACCTTTTCTTTCTTTATCTTTTAAGAGTTAGGTAGGCTGACAGACAGCTGATACAACCTGTGTTTAACTTATATTCCTCGATTTAGCTCAAAAGTTCAATAACAGTTCATGGTTTTTATTCATGGCTAATCTCGATACTTTCTAATCCTGTCAAAGGACAGTTTTTTCTTCGCTTTTGTCCGCCCCTAAATCGTTAAGTGAAAGTAATTTACTAGTTAGCTAAAGTTATAATTTGCCAATTTTCAATACCAAGTTAATCTACCATTTTTTGTTTACCAGTTTCATTCATGTTGAACTATGTTGGCACCTAGGTGTAGGTAACCAAGTATAATAATGATAAATGGCTTCAATTTGTTTTCTAAACACCCACCGCGTTCAACTTACACTTTCACATACGCACATTCCTAAGGATGTTTTGTTACGTCAAGTTTTAGACAACATTTCTTAAAAAAAGAAGTAGCGGTTCGGCGTTGACGGGCTGGTGTAGGATCGATGACAGATAAAGCAGTCTAGTTCTTGAGTGGAGAACTGGAGACCTCGAACCAGCTAACGCAGCGTGGGATGCACACCTAAACAACATGCCTGAGGTCGTCTGAGGTAGTCTAGGTTCATCAAACAGGACACGTGTAATGACGTAATTTAGAAGAGGCCTTTGGCCTATATACATACTCTGCAAACACCAAGGTTGATTGGATTGGATAGATGGATTTATGTTTCTTCAATTATTGGCCCCAAGTCTGACCATTCTATATTTTCTGACGTATTTCAGATGTAATCCAAGTTGCTACTTATCTTGATGGCGGGATGTTGGCACGGTGCCCATCTTATTCAAATTAGCACGCTTACAACATAAGTTTTTGAGGAAATAGTAATAAAATGTGCTTGTATGTGCCTTTTTATCGAAACACTTGGAAAACGCAAAAAAAATGTGGTTTTGCGGCTATTGTAGGTACTTCTCTTATTATTTATTTAGAAATAACTTTTAAAGTAACAGCTCATGGTTCTCATAGTATCGTAGTTTTTTCATTATAATAATATATCAGACTAAGTACAATCTACATAGGTTGCAACGAGATTAATAAGTTTTGTCATGTCAAAGTTGGTGTATACTTACCGTATAAAATTATAAACTCTAGTTAGTTTCCAATTCCAATCTATTAGGTAGTTATGCAAATTATAACTTGTTTTTGTATTGTAAAAACATGTTTCCCAAAACTCATGAATTTAGGAATTAGTATTCTTAGGAAACAACTGATAAGTATTTTTAGCTCTAAACCTTGTGTAATTTATCTTCAGTTGTTCTAATAATATTCCTTTAAAGTAATATATTTCTCTCGGTGAGACATATTTCTGAGTTTTTTTGTTTTAAAATTAATGCAAACGTAGAGTCTACAGTGGTAGATCAAAGAGATCTAATAAGTCGAACGATTAATTCTTCCTATGATTTGGGGCATAAGATGATGTAAGAGTTTTCTCGGGAATGCCTATTAAGAATGGAAAAGACAAAACGTAACAAATTGGCATAATAACGCCTGAGGCCTGCGTTAAATGCGCGTAAGTAAAGTTATGTGACGATAAAGAATATCATCTACAGAAAGGATCTGGTAGGCATAGTCTGATGAAAATCAGAGGTAGTATTGTCTAATAAGTAGCAATGTTTCTCAAGACAATCTCAAGAGGCCCTACATCCTCAAAGCTTCCTTGTTGCAATCCTTGGCATTAAAGATGATAATTTATACTATACGGAGAAAATCTTCGCTACAAATGTTATTACAGTTAGAAGCGATGGAATCAGGATCAATATCAAGCCTGCTAAGCCTAGCAGTTATCTCTGCTAGAGCTTCGAACGTCTCAGCGTTCAAACATCTGGGCACCCCAACATTTTCTCTAAAGCCCCGTTCCAAGCTCACAACTTTGGTTTACAATTTTTTTTGCTATTGTAAAAACGGTGCGAGGCCTCTGGTTGCGATCAACGATTCAACTTACAATATTAAAGATTATCGCTTTATAATTGTACACGTTTTAGTACTTGCCATGCGTTGATTTTCTGTTTTTAGCAAATAGGCCTTTTAGTTTTTGTGTAACTGTTAAGTGGTTTTGTTATTGTTTCGACTGGGATTATTATGTTATTATAATAATCGCCCTTTGTCCTTGAGGCTTTAAATTTAAAGTTATTTTTAAATTTGCAGGTTTCTCTACAAGAACCGTTTGTGGCACTGTAGGATTTTTTTATTTTCAGGAAGACTTGTCTTACTTATTTCATATTATCGTTTGCAGTATTATTATTATCTCGACTTCCTACATCGACCTCTTGGCTCTTGCTTATCATTATCCCAATACGAAAGCAAATTATTTCCGAGACGAAAGGATCAGATAATTACACTGCTCTGCATCTGCTGTAACAGATAGTTCTAAAGTCCCTAATACAATTTCATCAGCTAAAATCACCAAATCTGCTAATACTAGCTCCCTCTGTAGGTCGAATCAATATGAAATCAGCTCAATACAAAATTGTTCGTAGAAAAAGGCTATTTACTTAATGGTTTGTCATTTTCTTATTAAGGACTGTATTCTGTTGCTCGCTGTGAGACTTTATGAGTCACCAGTGTATTGGACGACGAAATATTATGCTCTCAAATAAATCACTTTTAATGGTTTTATAAAATATGGTGTGCTTTATATGCAAATAATATTAAGGAGTGCTTCTTTTCCACGTGTATTCATCCAGTAGTGTTAGTTATTGACGTTATTGTCGATGATCGGAACTTTGCAGGAGGCCATGGTAAAAATTTTGTCCAAGCCACGAGATCCAAAGAGGATTATCTTTTCTTTATTGAAAGGGGTTTAAGTAAATTTTATTCATGTCCCCACAAAGAGATATCTAGTCAGACAGGTAAGAGCCTTAGCTAAATATAGACCTCACCTATACACCACAACTGGATAATCAATTGGATAAATCGGACGAATCCATTCGATTATCTTCGTACAAAATTATACAAAGTCCCTAATAACTAGTCAAGCGACTAGACACAAAATGGTGGATCACATAATAAACAGATATTCACGCAATTATCCTGACCTTGTGCCTAACCCGGTTCGGTGTTGTTGTCTGAACAGCTGACTCAGTACATAACAATTTGCAGTGATTTGTGGGAGTCTGTATTGGGTTTAGGCACTCTGCGACTCATATTTTTCAATGTGGTCCAAGTTTTTTAAAGCAGGCAATAATCTGTTAGTCAGTAGTAGCTAACCTCTTTATTATTATTCCCCAAAATCTGAGGTAAAGAATAATGGTCTATGCTGCAGCCGAATTTCAGCATTTCCTAAAGCAATAATTATATGCGTTTGCTTTAAGGATTAAGTACTTACTTTACAGTTTTCAGTAGCAGTTTACTTTTATAAGTCAGTATTACCGTAAGTACTTAAAGTTGCTCAAACATGACTACTGCGAATATAGATGCTAAGTTAGGTGCAAGTAAACTCTTTTGCATAGTCATTGTCTAGAGCGTAAATCTCCAAAGGCCACACTGAAGTTAGTACCAAATAACTCGTTCAAACTATTATTTTAATGGATACTTATAAGTCCATTCATGAATCAAATAAAAACATTAAAAGATCCAATCTCTTTGTAACAAGCCCATTAAATTCAAAATGGATTACTCGTAATAACAGTTTAAGTAGCGACCAATCACACTGTCGCAAAGGTGACCACTTAAGATGTTATTTGACATAATATTCAATAAATATTAATGGGAATCAATGCTGGAGAGAAAACAATGATACCACACACATTATTGCTTGTTCATCCATATTTATTGGCGTTTAAGACAAATGTCAATGTTTGGTTAAAGGTCGTTATGTTTTGCAGCTTATGATATATGGTTGCAATTAAATATTCAAGGAGTTCTTTGTTGGGGTATAAGTGTGTAAGCAGTGGAAGTAGCGAAGCGGCACTGCATGACGCATGAAAGCAGCTAGGGTAAACTGGATGCGGAAGGTAGACAAACAGATGTTGCAAGGTTCTGGTAGAACTTGGAAGGGCCTGTAAGCAAATTGAATCTGAAGACTGATTAGTTGATTAAATGACTGATGAAAAAGAATGTATTATGATCGAAGGTATTAGTCCTTAATACTATAGGAAAGTTTTAAATATAACTACTGCCGAAATAATAATCATAATCCTCAGCTAGAATTAGACGTTTTTCGTGAAAAGTAGGGGGCTATTAATTAACCTTATATTGGTCGGTTGGTACTTAATATCAAAACATAACGCTAAAACATCATCGAGGTAGGCTTTGTTCCTAGTATCACCCCATTGATAAACGTCTTATCTAACGAATAAATTCCTAGTTTAATAACACAGTTCTCTTGTATTCCTCCACTATCTACACTCTCTTTATTGCTAATAAGTGCAATATCTAGTTAAATTTTGCCATCCTTAACACCCAGTCACTATCAGAAGCCTTTGATAGTCTAATGCGACCCACAGTGTTCTATTGTCAACAACAAGTGAAGCTTTGTCAGGCTAGACTTATTGATAGACGGAAAGATAATAATACTTATCACACAATAGTGATCTGTAGGATATCTTTAGACACCGTTATTGGAGATAATGGCATTGGAAATGTCAGGCATTGTTGGTTTCAGTACTTTCAATGTCGGTTCCTAGTTGCCATCTGATACTATCTTTGTTATTTCAATAACCTGTGATATGGGTTTTATGCCCAAAGGGTGGGAAGACGTCAAATTATTAGTTATTGATGACGGTATTGTAATTTGAATGTGAATTAATTAAAGTTCGCATATCCATCAAAAGGTCCCATTTGATGGATGTGTGTCATCCCAAAAAGGAAGAAATCTAGAGGCACGAATACAATAAGATTTTGATAGAATATAATATTATGAATACTATGGTGGTATAAGTTAGATAATAATAAGTTCCTAGTTTACAACTTAATTCTCACATTCTCTCCCTGATCTTCTTCGAGGGTTTCAGCTATTGGACGCCATTAAAGAAGTTAAAAGATTAGTTCATAGGATTATTCTGTTTCTGTTTTGTCTTGATAATTAAATTGAAGTCTACGCTTCGAACTTAAAGGAAACTTGTAGTATTAAATGAACTGAAACCTGGGTAGATATGCAGTGTAAATATTAATTAAGTTCAGGAGTCAAAGAGCGAATATATTTTTATGTTCCATTTAATGTGATGAGATATTTTTTTGTACATTTTCTTTTTCGCGTAGTAATTTCCGATCTCATAATTAGTCGTCAATTATCCTCCGACATAATTTGCGTCTCTAATTTTATCCATAAATTCGTAAGCCAGCTTTGAAGTCACTTTTAACAAAAATAATTTCAGTTTTAAAGACGTTATTAGCTTAATAATGTTTCGAAAAACAAATCGCTGTAAATTTCTTGCCAAGTTCCTAACGAATTAAGCTCTTAATTTAGTTCTAAACAAACTTGTGCCGGAAGGCGAGACTTTGAAATGGAGTTCAAAAACTTTATCTTCTAACTATCTGTAATTATCTCCATAGCTTCGGCTACAAATTGACTTTATAGCAGTTAAGACCAAGTGGATTGACCATAGGGTCAATGAATTGTCCTCTGACATTGTCCAAAGGGCAAGATCTAATTAAATGAAGGCTTAGAGCGTGAGAAAGGATATTGAGCCTTGAATTAGGGGACTTGGAATATAAAACAAATTAAATCGTAAATGAATTTGAAGACATCGAAAAAGATGTAGCGAAGAAAAGAGAATTTCAACTTTTCAAGTAAGGTGCTTTAACGCTAGGTAATAGAAGGCATGCATGTTCGTTTACGGTCTATGTTAACCGAGGCATGTTGTTTCTAGTTTAAGTTACGACTGCTTTATACCTCCCCATGGGAGTCGTAAGAACAACTAAGTGATTAAAGCAGGGGGATGGTTGGAATGATAAGATAATTAAGAAACTCTTATAGGGTACTTTGGGAGCAAAATGTTGGAATAAACTGTTAATATAACTAACTTATTAAACTTACTTCATTTCCAATGTCGCTGTCCTAATGGGAGTTAAGCAAAAAAAGGAAGGGTTTCTCAAAAGATGCTTGTTTCTGTCTAAGATTCATCAAATGAGAAAGATGCAGTTACTAAAACAACGGTCCCGTAATAATTTGAACATGAAACAGCCGTGTAAAACATCACGGACGATAAGACTGGAGTTTTTAATTATAATTAATTTGCATGTAGTCCCGGTAGGACGGTTATGAAAACAATGTACCTTTTTAAGGGCATTGACGTCAGCCTGCTCAACAGGAAATTATACGTTTGGACATCATGACAAGCTACAAGAATGTTTGATAGAGTTGTTAAGAATCAACACAGCTAGAGAGGTGTAATAAATAAATAATAAGATGCAGATTATGTGAAGGAAGGAGGAGGAAAAGAGACACAAACTACAAAAACCTAGGCTACAACAAAAGGACGGAATTATCAATGTGCACATAACTTATTCATGTTTGTGTGTTGCTGACCCAATGACAGAAACGGACACCAAGAGACCTGTCCTTGAGTTTGAAGTGAGAAAATTGGAAAGCAACGTGATTCCTACGCGAATCCCAATAAGTAGAGCACGCAGCAATAAGTATTAAGTTACTATTTACTAATGTTCTTTAGTAAACATAACACCAAACTTCTTGGAAACTCTCAAGAGCAATAACATTAAATGGGATTCTAAAGAAAGACATCGCTCTGAGAGGTTGTAAAGAAATAAAGGATGCCTAAACCGTACACATTCGAGTAACAGTAAACTCGGGCGATATTCGCTAAAACTAGTATGATATCGTGAGAAAACAAGTTGTATCGATTACCTTGGCTTGCCTGTTTATCGGTGGCCACATCTCGAGATCTATATCTAGACTTACTTGACGGACCAAAAACATGTAGGTACGAGTAGGCTGTAAGTTAGGCCGGTGTTTGACCCGCCGCCGCGCCGTAGGCGACGCAAACAAGCCGAGCGCATGCGCCAGCCGCGCCGTAAACAGCGGCTCACTCCCGGCCGAAAACACGTGGATGCTACAACAACCATCACAATCGACACAGATAAATAACAAACCGTTGGCGGCCGCCGCGATCACACCCAGCACCAACACTCGTAGTAATGTGACCGCCATAAAAACACAAGCATTTGCACAACAATCGGAATTTTTCGATTAGCGGGCTGCGTGGACACATACAGCGCAGCCCGCTGCCTCCGGCGCACTGACGGACTGACGCTCCGCTCCGCACGCCCGCGGCACCGTGCCCCACCCCGTGCTCCCCCGCCAGAACCTTGTCCATTCAACGCATTTTCTGTCATAAGCAAATCTATAATGGCATTATACTTCCGCTTTGAAGCACGCGCGCTGCATCTAAACTATGTCACGAGGTACATCGACGGGTGTGCGCGCGGCGCGGCGTACTGCACGCCTACCCGACATGCGTTGGTTGCGCGGCTAACGTCAGGGTCTCTGAAAGCGTCGCTGTAAAGTTTTAGAAGTTTAAAATGTTGTTTTGGGAGTTTTATTCGCAAGTTTTGGCCGCTTAATATTAATAAAATTTTTATGAATGTTAGGTTTAGTCGTAACTTTAATATGTAACAGTGTCACGACGAGTATTTTAATGTGAATTGTAATGTAAGCGTTAAGATATGGCCGCAAAGGCGGACGGAGGCAGGGATTATTTTGCGTCGACAACATTAAAAGTTAGGTTAGGTTAGTTACAGTATGTGCATTATGACAATGACATTATCTTTGGATCACTGCCATCCGTGCACGCTGGGTTTACGTTGCGTCATTGAATATAAATATTTTATTAATAGAATATTATGAAGGTACCTACTGACACATTACAATAGCAAGTAAGGTGGCTTGGGAATGTTTTATGATGCAACTTTGAAGAGGATTATGTCCACTAGATTAGCCATTAAGTATATTTATAGTTAAGTAAGGTACCTAAGTAAGTAACTTCTAGGTCATTAAGTGTGCAGGTACAAACAACAATACAAAAATACTTTGAATTGTTAAAAAAAGAAGATTAACTAAAGGGCTTCCATGAATTTATACTTTTGCACTCAACTGTACTTTGTAAGTTTTGTAACATACATAATATTCAGTAGAGGGACTTTAGGACATCAGTGCAACAAAACATAACCTATCGTCCTTGTATTTGGAAATGCGACCTGCGACTAGCGTTGAAAAAAGCAGGAAAAATTCCCGTTTCTTTCCAATTCCGATGTTTTTTTCAATGTTTCTTTCGAAAGTTTCAAGAAAATTGGCGAGTATATATTTCATGTTTGTTTTCAATAAAACCGAAAAAAACCGAAGAATATGAAAGAAACAGGAAACTTTTCATGTTGTTTTTTTCAAATACATACTTAGATACTATATTTAACTTCTATGCTTTAACTCTTTCCATAATACACACATCAAAAGTGTCTAGGGATCAAGCATTTTTATGCGGATTTCTTGAGATTAAGATGTGGCTTTGTAATAAATTTATGATTTTATAAATTTATATGGATCCTTTTTGGTGCATTTCATAATTTGAATCAGGAACTGTGAATCAAATTCGAGTAAAAGATGAAAATCAGCTGTCAATATTTTCCCTATAAAAACATACAACGCATTGAAGACATTATTAGTGCTACTGTTTCCCTACTACTGATTAAAACCAACGTTATTATGGAGCGGCGACGTCATTTAAGCAGGGAAGAAATGCTCAGAGCCGTGGGAATGATAGAAGCTGGTTCCCGGCAACGTACTGTGGCTTTAGCTCTGAATACAAGTCAGAGTGTTATCAGTCGACTTTGGACACGTTACCGAAGCACTGGTACCGTGGCTGAGCGCCATGGAGGACGGTATCGCTGCACCACACGGAGACAAGACCGATACATTCAAATCTTAACTCGAAGAGCTCCAACAATAACCGCCATGATGTTAGCCGTGAGGCTTCATCACTCTTCAGGGAACTTAATTAGCGACCAAACAGTCAGAAACCGCTTGCATGAAGTGAACCTTCATTCCCGAAGACCGCTACGGGTACCACCTATAGCAATGCACAATCGTAGGATTCGATATCAATGGGCTCTTGAACACAGAAATTGGGCAGAAGAACAATGGCGTTTCGTGTGCTTTTCTGATGAGTCTCGTTTTGGTATGAGACCGGATACAAGACGTATACGACACTGGAGAACCCCTGGACGCCAACAGCGATTAAAATCCTGCCAGGAAGTCCATCCTTATAGTGGTGGAACCATCATGGTATGGGCGGGTATTTGGATCGGCGGAAGAACTGAGTTGATTTGGATCAGAGGCAACCTCAACGCTCAAATTTATGCTGAGACGATTGTATCAGACGTCATCGTTCCTCTACAAGTGCAAATCGGTCCCTTATTTCAGTTAATGCATGATAATGCACGACCGCACACCGCAAGAGTTGTAAGACAGACTCTCGCCGCAGCTAACATCAATGTCCTGCCCTGGCCTGCTCAGTCGCCAGACTTGAACCCGATTGAGCATGCATGGGATATGCTACAGAGAAGAGCTCTGCCGAATATGGAGGGTATCCAGTCACAAGAAGACCTTTTTTTGTTGTTGCAACGAACATGGGCGGCCATTCCACAGCGTGATTTGGATGAACTCATTTTGAGTATGCCAAACCGATGTTCTTGTGTTGTTAGTGTTCGCGGTAGAAACACGGATTATTAATTGTTTAAGTTACCCAATAAAATTTTAAAGAAAACTGTTATTTCAGTCTTTTTTTCGAACTTTTGTGTTAGTGGTTCAAATGTCAAAAATCCCTTTATTAGGAAAATGGCAAATTTCTTTATTAATGCAAAGGTGACTTGGTTTATCGTTACTGTGACAAACGAAAACACTTTATTTTATGAATCCTTAAAGAAAATTTTAATTAATATCAATCAGGAGAAAAGTTATTGCAAAAATATATGTTGATCCCTAGACACTTTTGATGTGTGTAATATGTAGTAGGTACATACTAATAAAATGGAGGGTAGAATGGGAATGTTAGAATGTTTTTGGGCCAATGAAATAATTTGGCAACCAGTAAACGCTTTACACCCTCGCGACTGGTGGAAAGGATTTTGTCACTCAAACAACTTTCATGTGTTGCCTTAAGATTGTTGAGTATTCCACCGTCACCAGTGGCGTCTGAAGGGAATTGGTAAATTTTTGGTCGAACGCATACAAAAGATAGGAATCGCCTTCTTCCAGAGCGACTTAATAAACTTGTTTACGTTCGATCAAATTTACATTTAATGCAAGCTAAAAAAGAAGCTTTGCAATGCTTGTGCAATCCTTAATCTTCCCTATCATCGATTATGGTGATGTGTGCTACTATGACCTGAATGCAGATCTCCTCGACAAACTTGACCGTCTTCTGAATAACTGCATTCGATTCGTTTTCAATTTGCGTAAATATGATCACGTCTCTGCGCATCGGTCGCTTCTAAAGTGGTTGCCCATACGCCAGCGCAGAGAGCAAAGGGCGCTGACTACCTTGTTTTCATTTCTTGATTCTCCCTCTTCCCCTGGTTATCTAGCCCCCCACGTTCAGTACATTTGCGCCAACCACAATAGAAATCTACGTTCTTCACACAATCGTCTTCTTCAATGTCCCACTCACCGCACAGACTTCATTCACTCTTCCTTCTTTGTTCAATCTATCTCTCTGTGGAATGCACTCCCCCAGGAAATCAGGATGGCAACCAACCAATTATCCTTTAAAACTAAAGTTCGCGAGCACATTCGTAAGAAGCTGGCAGTATCATCACAGCGGTAATGTTTTCTCATTGTGTGTCCTATTTTGTTTTTAACATACTCGTGTATTTATGTACATTTATTTGTGCTTATATTTATATATAATTAGGTATATATATTATATGTATTTATAGACTAAATAAGTTTATACGTGTCTATATATTTAAAATTATTTAATCCTAAATTATCATTATAAATTGCATGTACCACTGTTTGTCTCTGCATCACCCAAAGGTTGACTGGTAGAAAATGCCTATGGCATTAAGTCCGCCTCTGTACATTTGTGTGCTTAAAGTGTTAAATAAATAAATAAATAAATAAGCTTTCGAATTCGAGCTCGAGCCTGGTGAAGCTGACGATTCTCCGGACAGTGAAATTGGGATTGTGGCCGAGGAGAGCTAGATGGATCTATTATTTTTACCTATTTGTAATCACCTCCCATATGTTTTCTTTTTTTTTGTTTTGTATTTCACCTATTAAAATATAATTACCTAAAACATGTTTTTTTCAACTTTTCAAAACACCAACCGAAACATTCGAAAGAATCCTGTTTCTTTCCAAAGGATTCCTTCTGTTAATTTTTCTATGTAACATGCGAAAAAAAACTGAAAAAATCAACAATTCGTGTTATTTTCGGCATTTTCAACGCTACCAGCGACTCCTGCGAGCTAATTGCGTAACACACCAACAGTAGGAATGGCCTTCATTTTGACAGTTCAACGACATTCATTGCGTTAATTACGTTGTCGAGCATACACATTTTTCGAACATATGAAGCAATGGATTGGCAAAATCCTTCAAAATGATTGAGATTGTGATTGATAGTGTGTTACGGAGTTAGGGTGCTGATGTGGCAAAATCGAAGTTCATGTCAATTATCGAATGAGGGAGGGGGACCTAATTCCGGAAGTACCCCTTTAACAGAAGGGTTGGCTACCCCTGTTGGACTAGTTAGCTATCACTCCCAGCTGATTATAATAATGGGGTTAACGCTAACTAACTGACAAGTGCCGATACAGGTAATAATATACCGCGACGAAGTCTGCTTCCCTTAAAAATAAGGGTAGTTAAGCGTGATGGTGTGCAGAAATTCTACAAAATTCAAATTATAAATAGATTATCTTATTGACGAAAATAGCCGGGGAAACATATTAGCCAGGATAAGCAAGGTAAGTACTTACCTACAAGATGTAGAGATGAGAGCAGTACAAAACTAGTTGGTAGCGAGAGTAAGTTTTCACCCTAAATAAATGTTAATGAAAAGCCTGAACTTTTCTTGTTCCGCAGCAATGTCCTTCTGTTAGCAAACAATCATAACTATAATACACTTCTCATAAAAAAAAATCTATCTCTTATCGAAACAGTACTTCAAGTACTATTTAAGCGGCATTTAAATAAAAAATGGGACTGACTGACTGAAATCATAAAAAAAATACGACAATAAATACCTAGCTGGCAGTTTAGTCTACACAATGGTGGACCACAGTTCCAAATTTGAATTTACACTTTCAAATTTTCATCTAATAAATGAATGTAGATTGTGTTCCATGTGTATTCCGTCGGAATTTCTGCATTTAATCCCATCTTTTCGTTATTTATTAATATCGTTTTTTTAATAGTGATTTTTAACTAAGCTCTGTGACATCCTACCGAAGAGATTTTTTCCTAACAAATATGGTAACCTCACCCACGGAAGCCACCTAAGTCGTAGCGTTGCTAGATTCAGGGCATATTCAGTGTGTTGTGGCTGCACGATTGCATCTTAGCCTCTCTGCTGTCAATAGAGTGTATCAGCAATAAGGGGAGACTGGTATGTTTACTCGCTGTCCAGGATCTGGTAGATATCGAGTCACGTCTGAGCAAGATGACCGGTGTATTGCGTCAGTTTCTCTAAGAAATCGTCACTTAACTCTATTCAACTGCAGCAGCGGCTCCGTGAGGTTCGAGGATTGACTGTGAGCTATTCTAACATTAGAATAAGAGGATTGGCGGAGCGTGGCCTGAAACCTCGTTAACCAGCTAATGGCCTTACTTACAGCCTTACTTTGCACGTGAACACATAAATTGGTAATACCTTCGATGGAGCAAAATTCTCTTTTCTGACGAGAGTAAGATCATGCTGTATGTTAACGACGGAAGAAAAAAGTTCGAAGAGAGGGAGAGCGTTTTGCATAGTGCTGCATTGAAGAAAGAGTCAGTTACGGTGGCGGTTCATGGCCGGTTTGGGGAGGCATAAGCGCCGATAGAAAAACCGAGCTTGCTTTTGTATTTGGACCTCTTATGGGACTTCTTTCTTACGTTACCTCTTACTGGACTTATGGATCACCTTACATCGAAGTGTGTCTGGAGCCTCATGTGTTACCCTACGCACATTTTATTGGCGAAGAGTTCATTTTTATATTTTTGTAGCTCATACCGCAGGCATTGTAAATGAATACCTGAGTGAAGTCGGTATTACGGTTATGGGCTGGCCAGCAAGAAGCCCGGATATGAATCCCATAGTACACCTATGTGATGAGTTGAAGAGAGGAGTTAGAGCGAGGGACCCTGCCCCGGAGACGCTTAGCCAGCTTGAAACAGCTAAACAAGAAGAATGGGATAACATCCTACAACACAAGATTGTGACTCTCATCCGTTCCATGATGAACAAAACACGATAGCTAAAGAAATTTTATTTGAAACATTAATAATCTTTTAATGATACCCGCAATCCGCAATTAACTGGCATTTTTTATTTTGTTTCATGTAAAATAAATACTTAAAACTCATACAAAACCAAACTTCAGAGGTGTTTCGACATAATAACATACATACCTACGTAAACTCACGACTTCTTCACATGGGGGTAGGCAGAAACAATATACAGAGCGCCACCTGCTGCGATGCTTACATACTCCTTTTGCTTCGTTTTCGGTCATACATCTGGTCATACACGCACGACGGTGGCGAGTGCTACCCACCTGACCTTTCTGAAGAACCACTCCTATAAGAAAACTATATAGTATGTCTTCCTAGGACGTAGGTACCCTCCTGTACCTGAACCTTTTGTTAGTCGCCTTTCAATCATCCTCTCAACATGACCAAACCATCTAAGCATACTGTTTTCAATCTTTGTCACTACATCTTCTTTTAAAATAATAACAATTATAATAATTTCAACCGCGGTCAGCCATCCGCCAAGCGTGATGATTACAAATTACAACCTTCCGATGATTCGGTACATAGCTACGTTATCTTTCTTAAGGATACGGATATAAAAAGAACCGGCCGAGTGCGTAAGACCACGCACGATGAAGGATTCTTATACATAGTTTAGATAAATTTATCCCAAAAACAAACTTAACATTGTAGTTTGAAAAACATGTTCTCCCTTAGATCAATTCTCAAACTGCAAAAGGAAGTTTGTATGAAGAAAATAAAAATTGTGATAAAACTACAAATTATTGGTTTTCGGACTTTTCCTTTACATGGTGCTGTGAGACATTGCTTCTTACTAAATTTCATGATTCTAACGGGAAGTACCGTAGTTACAGGTTTTGATTTATTAGTGAGTATCAAAATATTATGTCGCATAAATGACCGTATTTTTTTATTGCGTTGACTTAGAAGCTTGATTTTTTTAGAGCTCCAGGGGACCGTAGACCTAGGTACCTATTCAAATAATTTCATATCAGTTTCAACTTGATACCTCCACGCGTTACTGAGAAAAAGGGCCTTGACTGACTAACAAACAGACAGACGGACGGGCAACGAAGTGATCCTATCAGGGTTCTGTTTTTTCCTTGTGAGGTACGGAACCCTAAAAACATTCCGAAAATGTGAGAACCTCCTCATTTTCATGAAATCGGTTAAATATTACATGACAGTTCTCCAGAGAACGTACCTAACTCATTCAGATGCTTACCTTGCTTACCTATCATGCATGATATAAAGCGACTTTTGTAACAGAATCTTGGAAAAAATTATTGCAGGCATAGCTTGGCGTGTTTATTAGGAAATCCTTTTCGTCTTACCTTTTTTGCTGCTAGTCCTATTTTCGTTTGGGGAAGTCCTTTTCGCCAGGTGAAGCAAAGGGTTATGTCAGATTATTGTCAGTTAAAACCACCATGTCATGATGTGAATGACTTAAGTCATTCACATGGTGAACGACTTGAGTCATAACTTCATAACTTGCCATTGCCCGCGGCTTCGCCCGCGTGGTTTTTATATAACTATAATTGTTTACGCAGCGCACGCCAGTAAAGCTCCCAGACCTTCAACAATCATCGTCATATTTCAGCCAAATTACACAAAATGTTAATGAATTATACACCTAAATCTTCCTCATGAATCACTCCGTTCATTGGTGAAAACCGTATGAAAATCTGTTTGGTATTATATGAGTTGATCGCGTTCAGACAGCTACGTCTACTCTATTTCCACTTTTCTCACTTCAGCTACGGCATCTTCAAGGTTCATAAAACGAATTCCTCTAAGTTCATCTTTTATTTTTGGAAATAAATAAAAGTCACAAGGTGCCAGGTCTGGACTGTCAGGAGGATGACTTACTAACTCCACACTTTCGATAGACAAATATTCGATAGTCCGTCTGGCAGAGTGAGCTGGAGCGCTGTCGTGGTGGAGGAGGATCCTGCTTTTCGGGCGCTGCTGTCTAACATTTTCAAAGACTACTGGTAAACTATAACTGACATACCAATCTGCAGCAACCGTATTTTTATCTTCTAGGACTTGTTGTGAAATGACCCGTCCGTCCAAAGAATGAGGCAATCATCTCATTCCCTTGACTTCTGCCCTTCTTTACTTTTGTCGGCAAATCTTCGAATGGAAACATCCATTGCGCAGATTGTCTTTTGGTTTCGGGTTCGTAACAATATAAGTATCCACCTTTCACCACCTGTGACGATGTCATATAGGTAGGTACAGCATTCGAGTCACCTCAGTCATACTTTTAAATCATTGAGTGGCACCAACCCAAACGACGGTGTTAACAGTGGCGTAACTATACCATCTGGGGCCCGTGGCAAATTCTTTTGATGGGGCCCTATCAGTAAAAATCGTCACGTTGTACTCAGTTTAATTTTAATAAGTTCGAGATTTTCAGCGTACTCAATTACATGTTGTATATGTCCCACTAATGGCCATAGGCCTCTTCTCTTTGGCTAGAGGGAATGGTCTGTAGTCCCCACGCTAGCCCAATGCGTATTGGAGACTTCACTTTAATCCATAGAGCATAATATCTCAATGCATTCATTATCTATTTGCTAGCTTTTCGGTGAAGGAACAACATCGTGAGGAAACCTGCATACATTTACAATGAAATATAGATAACAATTTAATTTCAATAAGATATTTATTAAGAAAAATCTTTTTTTCGAGTTTTCTGTTCCGCAAAAGTGTCTAAATAACATCACCAAAGTTTAAAGATCGGGCCATAGAATGTTCAATAGACAGAATAGCAAAGTTACATAACCTGTCTTGTCTCATAGAGTTTCATAAATAGGTTTTTATCAATTTTAGTTTTGAAAATGATCGTTCAGCACTCGCTGTAGTCACAGGAATTGTAAGAAATAACATTAATACAGTGCATACTTCAGGAAAGCTGCAGGACATAAAATGATTTCTTATTATTAATAAATCAGCAAGGTCTTTAATACACGATGATTTTTCTATTTCGTCTCTGAAAGTGGATCGAAAACTGAGAATTTCTCAGGCAAATGATTCAGATTTGTCTGTTTTATATATCTCAACAAATTCTAGAGCTTTTTCTAATTGATCAGTGTCATTTAAAACTTTTAAAGTGGAAGGCTGCAAAGCACTGAAATTTTAAAACTTTGTAAAATATTCCATCTTTTGATACTATGCCCAAAAAAATTATAAATTTGTTGAACTGTTTCAAAATAAAATGTATATCAATAACCTCTCTCACTGCATCATTGAGTACTAGATTTAAATTATGAGCAGCACAGTGAACATAATATAAAATATAATATAAATATAAATATAATAGCCGTATATTATACGGCATTTGGCTCGACATCTTTTATGAGTTTTTGAACTCCACCATAACTCCCTTTCATTGTGTTAGCACCATCATACCCTTGTCCTCGAAACTTATTTAGAGGAATATTTTCGTCATTTATGGATTTAATAATTTGCTTGCACATTGCTAAGGCAGTTTGATCCTTAACTTTATGAAATCCTAAAAATGTTTATTTAATGACAAGTACCTTTGGGATCCCATTACCATCTTTTTCGTTCATACAATAACGGTAAAGTTCACACATTTGATAAATTTTTGATATATCTTGAGTTGTATCGAATATGATAGAGTAGAATGGTTCGGCATTTATTTAATTTATGAGTGCATTTTCTACTTTTAGAACCAGGACAGAAATTAGCTCATTTTGTATTTTTGGACTTAAGTATTGTATCTGGCCCTTTGGTTTACTTAACAATTCTTGTAAAATCGGGTCGTATTTTCCTAATAACTCAACAATACTCAAAAAGTTTCCTTTGGAGCTTGGAACACTGCTATCTGTGTTTTCACTGTGGCCACGAAAGGCTAAATTACACGTTGAAAGTGTCAGAGTAACATCAAGGAGCCTAGAAAGTACTTGGCGCCAAAAAGATTTTTCTTTTTTGATCATAGACTCTTGCTCTTCGAGTGTTCCATGTAGCCGCCACTGTTGATACGTAAGACAGTAATCCAGATGAATGTTTGATGTCTCGTGTCTTTGTATGGCATCTACAATATGTTTCCAGCCGTCATAGCCCTCAATCCAAACATTTTGTATTTTCTTAGATGCCCGATTTGCAAATAACCAACACGGTTCACAATACGCCTTCTGAAGTATTAAAGAATAGGATAGCCATGTACGTTCAAGTTTCCCGCCAGACTTGGAAACAATATAATAATGTTTTTCTAGAAAAGACTATTGTCACTATCTTTTAAAAAAGGGCCCTTAGGTTTACAATGTCCGTTTTCAATCACGAACCTTTTCACTTGATCAGTTAGCTCTTTAAAATTACCCTTATCAGTAACATATGGCGAAGATACAATATTGTTCATGCTAAAATATAATTCTCTTTGATTTTTGCTAGTACCTTGTTGTGGTTGTTCTGGATCTGGATAGTCACTGGTGTGGTGTGGTGGTGTGTGGTGCTGCATCTGATAATTCTGGTATACTTTTAGTAAGGTCCAATTCTTTACTTTTGGGGCACTGTTCACTCGACTTTTCATTATTTAAGTCATAATTTTTCAAGTACCTACCGACTAATTTTAGGTAGCTTTTTATTTTTTTCTTCAGTCTTCCTCTTTCTCTTTCATTTTTCGCTCCCACTTCAATATTTTCTGGAACTAGATATTTTAATATCTAACTTTCACAATCAACTTTACTTTGCCACCATTTTCATATTCAATAAAAGAACAAATATAAAAATCAAAGATACAAATCACCAATTGTCAAAATAATCACACAGAGAATACGCAGACAGTAGAGCCCTCATAAAAAAATATCAAATCCGGAATTCCCCTAACATAGTGTTGCTAGCTCGCCCCAGCAGCAGCGCCACGAAAAAAAATGAAATCAAAATGGGGAAAAATTCTCCGATCGTCAATGCTCACCCGCGCTGCCAACGTAGGTACCGCGACAAAATGTGTAGAAACCAATGGATGCGTTCTAAAATGAATAGAGATGTGCAATTACCGGTTTTTTGACGGTCATAAGTATAATAAAATTACTCGTCACGGGTAACGCGTACATCTCTAAAAATGAATCAGCATCTTTTTGTTTAGGTTGGTTGAAATGCTTAACGATTAACTATAAATTGTATTATGGTCTTTAGTTGTCTCACTTTGGATTTTAAGCAGAACTTATAAAAATATACTTTTCAAATAAAATATAATACTCAGGTGAAAGTAAAAACAATTTTTTGAGCTCGCGGCCTCTTGGGCCGGGGCCCTCTTGGGTCGGGGGCCCGTGGCATTTTGCCAGCCCTGCCACCCTATTGTTACCACGTTTAAACTCATTAAACCAGTTGTAAACAGTGGCACGGGATGGGGCTTCATCATGAAATGCTAATCGAAGTCTATCGTAACATTGTTGTTGAGTAAGACCGCAACGAAAGTCGTTATAAATCATTGAACGGACATTTTCTCCAGTCAAATCCATTTCGACGCACGACAGACACTTTTGTTCCTAATTCGAAATTTAAAAAAAAATTGCTGCTTTTCTTACTGGCCTATTCTAAAAACTTTCAGTGTGACCCCCGTAATTAAACAGTATTAAAAAATATGTAACATTTTATATTCTTATCACAAATAGTTATGAGTACTTACAAACACTTACAACTAAATGCGCAGCGCGAGCTAGAAATGGCATGCATTCGCCGTTGAGGATTGTAGCAATTGTAGCGGACTGAGAGTTATAGTCGAGATAGCGGTGTTGACGATGTGAGCAATTGTCTCTTCTTGTAGTAAAGGCGAAGGTGATGCGTTTACGTTCGGTGAACACTTGAAATGTTATGTTCTGCTTTGACCATATATCTAAAGTATTTTATTCCTTCATAAATAGCGAGCAATTCACGATCGTAAGTGATATATTTTGTCTGAGCAGAAGATAACTTGCGGGAAAAGAATCCCTGTGGTAGCCAGCTGTCATTAGTACTTCTTTGTATAAAGACAGCTCTGAAGGCCACGTCTGATGCGTCGGTGAAAAGTGTTAACTCAGCTTATGCGTCAGGATACGAGACGAAAATGTCTTCTTACAAGTTATTTTGCATGCGTCGAATGCTTTTTGAATCTCAGATGTTATAGTGATGGGTGTTTCCTTAGATTTTTCGGGCCACTTAATGCTTGATTTAGCGGGTCTTGTATTTGACGGCGCCAGGAAGAAATTATAACGTTATTACTGTCACACATTGCGTCAGTAAATGTTAGTAAACGAACCATATTCGAAAACGCTCCCTTTATTGAGATTCGGAAGTGCCAGCCAGAAGTTTTATACGTTAATTCAAGCTGACTGGACACAGATTTTGCATTTTTCTACTAAACCGCTGTACGTATCACAAAACTTTTAGCTCGATGCCTGTCACAAATTTATGTGACGCCCGTTGATATGCAAAAAGTCGTCAAAATCACTTCCGTTACCGAGATTGAGAGACAAGCTAAAAGTGGTTTTTCAAGCTGGCTGGACACGTTTTCGATCGATTACCTAAGATTCTGTAGCGTCACAAATTCTGAAATAAGGGTGTTTAGCCGTCACATAAAGTGACCTATTGACCTAGTTAAATGCGAGTTTTTTTGAAGATTTTTCCAGCCAGCCTGTCACATGTAAAATGATAAATGATTTTATTTCTGTAAGTAGGTTTGAACAAACACTTTTACACGTCAATCGTATTTTAGAAACTAGATGAGGTCGGCATTTCCTATCTGACTACTCTGAGAAGAAGGCCGAAACAAACTCAGAGGTCACAGTCTCTTTAAAAGTCCAGACAAAATCTTGGTCAGATCATATGAAGGCTATGTAGATCGGTGTCTGAAATGGCCTAAATGAGGAAAGAACCACACAGATTGAGTGGACCTGTCCAGTCAGTGCACGCAATTGTCAGCAATCGTGCAGCTCAACTTAGACTTAAGGAGCTCAAAGATTCGACGAACAATACCAAAGAAAGGACATTTAAATAGGCCTCATAAATTACTCAAACTGACAGATCATGATTAAACTTACTGAGAAAATACAAAAAAAAACAATGTCCGACATAGTTCTCACATTCACAATAATTAGAATAATATTATAATAATCTTTGAGGATTATGTAGATTTGTGTCTGAAATGGTCTTTTGAGGAAAGAACTACACAGATTGAGTGGACCTGTCCAGTCAGTGCACGCATTTGTCAGTAACCGTGCAGCTCTCTGAGTTGAGCTGCACGGTTACTGACAAATGCGTGCACTGACTGGAGGCTTAAGGAGCTCAACTATTCGACGAACAATACCAAAGAAACGACATTAAGGTAGGCCGCATAAACTACTCAAACTGCCAGAACATGATTAAAACTAGAACATAAATACACATAGTCCTCACATTCACAATAATTAAAAATAATATAATACTTTATACAGTAAATATTAGTGTCATTGTAGGTATATGTAAATAAGTATAGATACTTATAGCAAAGATTAAAAGTAAAAATAGTTAGCAAAATAAAATAAAATAACATTGCCAGTGCTTTATTGGAGCAATTCAATCCGAAGCCTTTTTGTCCTCAATATAAGTCTTTGACAGTATAATAGGCATTCTGGCATAGTGTCCTCTTTATAAAAGATTTGAGTTTATTAAGGCTTAGTTCTTGCATGTGGCTAGGAAGTTTATTATAAAAAACGTATATAATATTGGCATCTAAACTAGCCACCTATTTTCTTGAGCCTGGTAGAAGGTACAAAAAATTTGTGTTTGTTCCTAGTATTTATATTATGGATATCACTGTGTTTTTTAAACAGATTAAGTAATATTTTTATGTGCATACAAAAGATTTTCATAAATATACTGAGAAGGCACAGTCATTATATTAATCCCTTTAAATTTGTCTCTGAGGGAGTGTCTGGGTCTTAATTTATAAATTGAACGTATTGCCCTTTTTTGTAAAACAAAAATCGTCTGAATATCGGCGGCATTTCCCCACAACAGAATACCGTACGGCATTACACTATGAAAATAACTAAAGTATAGGTACTAAACGGGTTGCCTCTAAATCAGTTAAACCACGAATTTTCCTAACGATTTTCCTAGAGAGAGGTTACATCTACTGAAACAATTAGTTATGTATTCATTTAACCTAGAAAAAAGTACTAGGAAATACCAAATTGACACAGAAGACTTGCAGTAGGTATGAGCTTGACCAGCTACAGGAGAAACTTACTTCTATGACCATAAAATATAGAGCCTCTGAAAACCAAATAAGGCAATATGTATTGGCAATGAATGAGCTGGTAAGCTCAGAAACAAATAAACGTGATCATTGTCACCACCACCTATTGAACCCACACCGGAACATTCATTGACAATATGTGATACCGCCATATCGCAGTCTTGCGCCAGTTTGCGATTCTGTCTCCCTAAACAGAGTGTAAATAAAGAAATTGTACATTTTTGTGATGAAATTGGAATGGATCTAGGCCACTTGTTGACAAATAAATATCCGGGACACTCAATTATGAACTACTGTATGCCTGGTTGTTCTTTATTGGACATTCAACGTACCTACGCATTTTTTATTTCTCGACTCAGATCAGGCATTGGCCTACCTACCTTAATCTGAAAGTTATGCCTTTTGGTACTTTACTGCCATCATTATTGTGTCTAGGTAATACCAACTCAACGATAATAATAATAAAAAGTGTTTATTTCTCACCACAAGGCTAAAAAAATACAAACAATATTATACACACAAAAAATAATAATAATAATACATTTATTTATTCAGATAACTTTGATCCATACATGAGACACACAACTAGTAAAATATAAACATAAAATAGCTAACGATTTTTGGTTGTTGATCGCTGGTAGTAACACCTGTATTACAGGTCACCAGGTCCCCACCTGCGCGAGATTAGGTACATATTTGATAGCTTAACATCTGATATCACAACAAGTAACATAAGTTTCAAACAATTAGTGAGCTTATTATTAGAGTAAAGAATAAATAAAACGAATTAAAAGTATGTAGGGAGGTTTTTATGAGTGTAAGGGTGTGTGCGAGGGTGTGTATGTGGGTGGGTGAGTGTTATTGGATGAGTCTGATTAGACTAATACGTCAAAGAGAGCTTCTGTGGCAGTAGGTATATGTTTGGCTTTGTAGCCAGGCTCGTAGAGCCATTTTAAAATTATGTTTGTTCAATGAGTGCAGGGAAAGAATTCGGTTTAATTTATTGTAAAGATAGGGTCCAAGGAAAATAAAGAATCTACGACTATAATAAGTTTTAAGAGGAATAGCTAAGGCAACTATATGGTTACGGCGATTGGTTTGCTGAGAATAGTTGGAAATAGCATGTTGTTTAATAGCAGTGGCCAGTACAAACAATTGCCTTACCGTAACGACTTGACAATATTCATAGAGCTTGACGGTGGGATAAAGTCATGGCAAGAAACAGCACACTTTAAGAACCGCTCTCTGCGCACGTTCGATCTGAATATAGTGAGACTTCGCAGCTCCACCCCAGGACGAGAAACACTAACCAAAATTGATTGACACAGTGCCAGATAAGTAATTTTCATGACAACAGTATATGCTGATTTGCGTAGTTGTTTAAAAATGTACATTAGTTTGCGCAGTTTGTTTGTTAGTTTGTTTGTGCGTTTGTGTCTATTAGATAGTTGTATTATGTACTCTTTGAATGCAAGGTTGCAATCAATCACTATGCCAAGATACTTTATCGACGAGACTCGTTCGAAGTTACAGTGATCTTGGGTGCCACTGCCGTCGCTACTACCATTAGACTGTGTCAACTGGGCAGCAACGTTTAGTGTGCTCGTAACTGACACATTTGTATTACGAATAGAAAAATGTATTATTTTCGTTTTTGATATGTTCAGGGTAAGCAAGTTGTTCCCAAGCCATTCACTAACTGTACCGAAACCCTTCTGAGCAAGACGATATGCCTCTTCCCAGTTGTCCGACGCAAATACAAGTGCTGTATCATCCGCATAGGAAAATATTGTACCGCTTTCTAGACAGGCTTCACAGGTCATTCATGTAAGTTAAAAATAAACTGGGGCCAAGGATACTGCCGTGTGGCACACCAAAGGCTACATTTAAATCGGAGCTAGAGTAGGTTCCAATCTTGGCACTCTGTGTTCTATTTGTAAGATAGCTCTGAAACAGGGATAGCTGGGTACCTCGTGTACCCAGGCATTCGAGCTTGGATATTAAGATGGGAATCGAGACCGTGTCAAATGCCTTCGCGAGATCCAGGAACAATGCAACACACTTCTTACCGTTGTCAAGTTTATGAGCTATGTGATTGACCAGTTTGTGAACAGCATCAGCAGTAGATAGACTTTTTTGAAAGCCAAACTGGTTAATTGACAATAGATTGCGTGCCTCTAAAAATGCAACCAGCCTTGTATTTATTAACTTTTCCAATAGTAGGACATCGCAGGCAGAACTGTTATGGGCTTATAGTTTTCGACACGACCACGGTCACCAGATTTAAAAATAAGGTGAAGAATTGCCTTATTGAACCAGTCAGGAAAGACACCAGAGTCAAGGCAGAGGTTGCAAACATATGTCAGCGGAGGTACAATAACGTTTTTATGTCGTTTTAGATAACTAGAGGAAATACCGTCCCAGCCGACTGCAGAATCACTCTTAAGTGAAAGGATCCAGCGTTCCACCTCCTGCTCATTCGTCCTAAGCAGCACAAAAGATTCCATCTGAGGGACGGGTAGCGAAATAGATCGAGGGTCTCTATGTATTTTGTCAGCTAGACATCTCCCTAAATTTGCGAAATAGTCATTAATTTGATTTATAGTGTCCTGCTTATCGTGATTATTCGCTATGAGATCATGGGCTGAAGATTTAAGTGTACCTATGTTTGTGACGTTTTTAATTACACGCCATAGCTGCTTAGAATTTCTACCTTATTTTTCAAATTCTAGTCTCTCCTAATCTCTTTTTGCTTTTCGTAGCAGATTTGTACAAAAATTACGATACCTTCTGTAGGACACCACGGGGACTTCATTTGATGGATCCGTTCTAAGCTTTTTATACAAATTGTCACTATGGCGCATACATTTTAGTAATCCTTGAGTAATCCAGGGTTTAACGGCCTGCGTCTACGTGAAGTTGAGATAGTTTTAGTGTTCTTGGTTAAAGCTAGGAGAAGTGGTTCCGTTAAGTATTTAGTAGCCAAATTGGGATCTTTCGTTGCATAGACGGCATCGAAAGTTATGTTGCTAATGTCATTAGTAAGCTCATCCTCATTTATTTTTGTGAACTGGTGTGAGTTTAGAGTTTTCATTCTATTTACTGACAAAGAGAGTAAAACTGCAAAGTGATCTGTGACAGTGGACTCTAGCACCATGACTGTGCTAGAGAAAGAAGTCTTTATATTGGCGTGATCAAGACATGTAGATCCATGCGTTTCCAACACATGTCCCGGGAAAAGTCCGTGGTGAGCTAGTAAATCCAAATAGTCCAGTGAGTATGCATCTTTATTATTGCGGGAAATATCAATATTTATGTCTCCCATAACTACAATGTTTCTAAACGATTTAACTCACCTAAAACACTGTCCATAAATTGTATAAAATTTGAGGGATCTTTAAATGCATAGGGCCTGTACACAGCAATTATGGCTATATCAGCTCCAACCGTGACCGTCAAACAGTTCGCTTCGGATACGACGGGTTCTTTGACTTTCACATTAGCTAACAAACTATTGACATATAAGAAATATATCCCTCTAGAATCGGAGTGAAGGGGTTGCGGGAGAGCCAACATTCTGATAGAATAATAACGTCAATAGGAACCACAATTCTTTGTAATAGATTTAGCAGCCCCGCATAATTGGCATTTATACTGCGAATGTTTGCAAAGATAGGCTAATCACGCACCCATCCTTTTATAATAATTATCCGGGGTACACTTATCTATTTTGTCGTTTCCGTTGGTATGCGGTCTCACTATCTGCACACTGATAGGTAATGATTTTATTTCTGTAAGTAGTTTTGTACAAACACTTACACGACAATAATATTTTAAAAGCTAGATGAGGTCGGAGTTTCCTATCGGACTACTCTGAGAAGAAAGGCCGAAACAAACTCAGAGGTCACAGTCTCTTTTTAAGTCCAGACATAATCATGGTCAGATCATGTGAATGTGAAGACCATGTAGATTGACGTCTGAAATAGTCTTCTGAGGAAAGAACCACACAGATTAAGCGGAGCTGTCCAGTCAGTGCACGCATTTGTCAGTAACCTTGCAGCTCAACTCAGAACCTATGGAGCTCAACGATTCGACGAACAAAGAAAGGACGTTTAGGTAGGCCGCATAAGCTACTTAAACTGCCAGACCATGAATAAAACTGAAACAATGACCCACATAGTCCTCACATTCACAATAATTAAAATAATAATATTATACTTCACAAAGTATTCATGTCATTGTGTATATAAAAATTATAAAATGTCAAATACTATGCAAAAAAAAAGTTGGAGCTATTCAATCCCAAGCCTCAGAATATAGAAAGAACATATTCTAAGTCCCAAGCCTTTTTGTCCTCAATATAATCTTTCACAGTATAAAAGGCTTTCTGGCATAACTTACGTTTAATGAATGGCTTGGAAGTTTATTATAAAAACGTTTACATTGACATCTGAATGAGCTACCTATTTTCTTGAGCCTTATTGTAGGTACAATAAAGTGTTGGTTCCTAGTATTGATATTGGCCTATTTTAAACAGTTCTATATTTTAAGGAGCATATAAGATTTTCAAAAATATACTGAGAAGGCACAGTTATTCTTAAAGGAGAATGGGCAGATTTTTTTTTTTTTTTTTTTTTTTTTTTGCCCAAGTATTGTAGCACTTTGAGTAATATATCATTAGAAAGATATAATTTAGACAAACAATTTGTTGTATGACAGCGATGCTGAAATCTACATCAGTAAAAAGTTACAGGAGCTTAAAGTTCCTTTACATCACATTAAAGTGTTTAGGTCTATTTAACGAATTTGTCAGCAATTCTAAAAGAACTTGACATAATATCATACCGAGATACCAACGTAAAACTACCACGTGTAATAATAATACAAATCAAAATGGCGTCACTATAATGCGCTCGCACCAAGTGCACGAGAGTAAGTCACACAGCGTGTGAGGGAGCGAGAAAGGCTACTGTTAATACGGCTTGCTTTCTCTCTCGCTTATACTAAGTGGGAGTGAGCGAGATAGTATGCAAACCTAAAACAAAAGCGATGACAAACAGACAAACTATTCATGCCCATGTCGCCATTCATTCGTGAATACTGTTCTGGTGCTAACGTGCGTTCAGAGTGATTTTATTCCTATACTTACTAACGACTCGGCTGTGTTTGGACATTTTTATGGTTTGATTTCTTTACTGACGACTCGGCTGTGTTTGAACATTGTTTCTGTTATTACCTACGATTCGGTTATCCTAAATGGACTTTGATTACTGCAAGTGAACGGATTTTGGTGAAAATGGAAACACATAGAGAACAATTTGTGACTTGTGGCTGGAGTGTCCGACAAGGCAGGTCGCGGCACATTTTAACTCGAGGCGACCTTGAAGAAATCGCTCGATTCGATTTGCTGAATATGTTCTACAACATAATATCAACATACATCAGGTAATTCACTTCACAGGTACCACGGCGACGCGTCCCTGCGTACGAAATCCCATACAAAAACAAAAATATGTACTGTAACATTCGCCAATATACTAATGTCATGGAGTATTAGACTACCTAGCATCGGTTATATTTACTTATATGTATATTTAGTATTATTACTTTCTTGTGTAATATGCGACGAAAGTGGCGGATACGACTAATAACAATATAAAAGTTGAGTTTTTTCGGTGTTGTAGGCGGTTGCGAATGACCAAATGATGATGTGTTATCGCTGCTTGGTGGCTGCAAGGCGTCATGAAGACCAAATGAATCGGCAGAGTCAGCAGGCTGTAGCAGATCAAACAGAGGACCAAGCAAATGCTATAAATGTGGACGTACAAGATCAGTCCGTGGTTTTATCCGGCTATAAAAGATTGTCGAATTCGTCGAACCGCTGTATGTTTAGGGATTGTTTTGAAATAGAACGAATGACGATTCCTAAGAACATAATTATATATTTATTAATGCATTTAAAAATATACACTCCGGGCAGTGCACGCGTATTTCAACGTCATTTGCGATCCAATATATGGGCCGATTTAGACAATGATGACTTATTAAGAACTGTTGAGTCTTTTTCTGTGAGCCAATTAACAGATTTGCTGGAAACTCAACGCAAAGCATATTTGGAAAAAAAAAAGAATCGATTTTGACACTTCTGAAAATATAGACGCAGATGAGTTATATTTTTGCACTGGCTTAACGCTTGTGCAGTTCAACAATTTACTATTAGAAATACCTTCATTGATAGACTGTTTTAATCGTCAAAAAACCGCACTGGGAATTTATTTGATGAAGCTTCGCCAGGAGAAACGAACGAAAGACTCGCAAGTCGCTTATCAATGAGCAGACGAGCACTTGAGCGTTATATGAATGTTGCCCGCGAGTGCCTTTCATCCCAGTTTGTACCGCGACACCTTGGCTTATATCATATGACCCGGGATGAAATCATATCACACAGCCTGCAAATCCCAAATGCCATATACGGAAGTAGTGAAAATAATCAGCCAAAGGCAATATTAATCTTGGATGGCACTTATATACAGCGTGGCGCTGCAATGGTGACCTTAATTTAACACACATATACGTTTTCACATTTTCGTTTCATGACAATTTTTTATTTCCATTAAACGTTATTATTTACAGATTTATTAAAGAATTTAGGAAATAGCATCTTAGAGCAACCTGTACTTAAAGAACTGTCGCGCAGCGGTCATTTCCCTCGGTCACGGATCATAACTTCGCATCAATGAAATTAAAACGAATAAGCAATACTATTAGGATGAAACAAATGCATAGAGTAGGCGAATTTAAGGAAATTTCCTTTGTTGGCGAGCAGCGCAGGCGACGCGCGCTCTCCCTTCCACCCACCCGCCGCACCGAACACGAATTCTTTTTTTGCTTTTCTAGTGCTAGTCGAACCCGTGTCCTTGACGCACTTATTTACACTAGTGCGCATAATTACGTCGCGAAAAAGACTCTTAGCTATTGTTTTATTTATTTCTTTTTGTGTAATTAGGATAGTAATTAGATCATGGTACTGCGATAAAGACACTTTGATTGGTTTTCGTTTTCTTATCTAGTAGGTACGTTTACACCTCTTGCGATACGGACGCATTTATTTGTGCTATTAGTGCTTGTGTAAACTTATGATCGTGATGGCAGTGATTAGTGATGACAGTTATTACTAATAGTAACAAGAGAGGGTGATGTGATAAGTGTTTGTACCACTTGCGCCGCTCGGTTTCTTTGATAATATGCCGTCAAAGAATCGGACCGATCACGAGTAGGTACAAGACGCGATGCGCGGTTGCCAGCCCGCGAACCGACACATTGCCGCTCCGAGTTAACGTAAGCGAGCTAGGTAAGTAATTTCATGAATGAATTTTTGCAAGGGTGATCCCAATTTTAATGACTTTTTTATTATTTAGTTTGTTTGAAAAATTTTTTTTTTCAGTTTACGTATTATTTTAACCTATCAATATTTATATGGTTAATGGGCACTAGCCCTACCCGTGTATTAAATTAAAGTCACCATAGTAGCGCCACGTTGTATATATTCAGAAGAGTAGTAACTTTTTATTTATAGCTTGCACAAGTTCCGAAACCTATTAAAGCCATTTGTTGTTTGTTGGTGTTTGTTGTTGTTTGTTTGTCCAGACGGTTATATTTTAGAAGTGCTTGGCCCATACTCAGCCAGGACTTCTGATGCAACAATAATGTCTCGTATTTGCAATGAGGAAGATGCACCATTATATTATCTTCTCCATGAAGGAGATACGTTTATGCTTGACCGTGGATTTAGGCATGCAATACATGTACTTGAAAACTTCGGCTATGAATCGCACATTCCACCGTCAAAAGACCGTAACGCTACGCAACTTACCACTCAACAAGCAAATTAATCCCGGCTTGTAACAATAGTACGTTGGGTAGTAGAAGTTATTAATGGCCGCATTACTTCAAGTTATACCGTCAGGACTATTTTAATAGAGCCATGACCCATATGTTTACTGACATACGAATTGCCGCTGCTCTTCTTAACGTATTTAGAGCGCCTTTAGAAAATAATGCCCACGCTAGCCAGATTATTAATATTATTAATGACAGAATAGATATACCAAATCGTCTTGGTAATTTCGTAACAGAAAATGATATAAACAGGCGAAGGGAACAATTTATCCAAATGAATAGTGACACATTAAATATTCCTTTTCCTATTTTAAGCGAAGAAGATTTGATATTGATTGCTCTTGGAACATACCAAATGAAACTGGCCAAATCGTATGTCGGTGAACATTTAAGGGGTGGTATATATACTATAGAAGTGTGCCACGAAATAAGTCCAAACCTAACGGATTATGAAATAGACGCAAGTAACTGTGTGTTATTACGAGGCCAGATTCATTCACGACATACGTCGAGAAACACATATTACTCGTACATTTTAGTTACGACTAATATGACAGGTAGAGAGGCTTTACCGCACCTTTACTGTTCGTAAGTCGTACTATCGGATCTTGTGCTCACATTATGAGTATAGTTTGGTTCTTGGGATTTGCAAGACATCAGAATGATTTTCAAAGCCAAGTTTTCTAGATCATATAATTGTAAATGATGAGAATGTTTCATATATTTCTATTGTATATGATAAAAGTAAGTCTTAATCTTATACTTTAGTTACTTTTGGCTAATATATTGACGATCAGTGCACATGTTTTTTATCCCCCCTTGAACTTCACTCACGTTACCACTTTCAAATAAAATAGCATGCAGCAGTAGGCTACATACATACTCCATAGTACATATAATATTATGATAATGAATATAAAATGTCCTTAAAATTAAAATATTAAAACAATAACCCACTAAACAAGTAGGTTATTTTGCTGATGACGCAATTTTTTAAATAAATAAAAAAATATTTTTTTATTACTTTGACGTCGCTGAGAGTAAAAAAAAATACATTTATGTGATGAGGGCAACTAGTACAACATATAACCATATAGCCTATATTGCTACAATGGTTGGGCAAACGTTCATACAATAATGCCCATTCTCCTTTCTCTCTGAGAGCGTGTCTTGGACTTCATTTATAAATTGATCCAACAGCTCTTCTGCAAAACAAAGATAGTTTGAATGTCGGCGGCATTACCCCACAACAGAATACCGTAGGACATTAAACTATGGAAATAGCCAAAGTATACTAAACGGGCTGTCTCTATGTCAGTTAAATTACGAATTTTTCTAACAGCGTACCTATGCTGCGGAGCTAAGCTTTTTGGACAATTTATCTGTATGTGGGCCCCACTGAAGCTTAGCGTCTAAAGTTAAGCCCAAGAACACTGTATCTTCAGGATTAAATTTTTTGCCCTTTAGCAATACATTAGTTATCACCTGTCTAACGTGACGTAGTGTAAACTTAATACATTTGGTTTTTTTTTTTTTTAATTAAGAAGTAAATTATTAACATAATATGTTGGTTGATGCCGTCATCTGCTAGTTTTTCAGTAATAAACAGGATACACTAGCCTGTGGCCCTGTCCCGTACTAACAAATAGGTATCCATCCATAGTTATGTTTTCTTGCTGAAAATGAACTTCCTTAGCTGATCAATCTGGCCCTGGCATCAGTCCAATCCTTGATTTTGGTTAATTTGTAGCAGTATCTACATCGCCACATGCAAACATCACAACGACGTCACGCAAAATCCTGCATCGCGCAAGCAGAGTTTACCGCGCAACTAGCATATATACAACGTCTCGACATCAATCGTCGGGCCACCAGACACGACACCCGTCTTGTCGGAAGATCCTCCCTTTAGTATGGGTATGAGTGTACTTTATTTTATTTTATTTATTTAATTCGTATTATCGTGATGGGCCTGTGGTTAGAACACCTGCCGCTCAAGCACGAGGGTTCCAAACCGGGCAATTATACCAATGTAACTTTTCAAATTCATAATTAACATCGCCCAGTTATTTTCTTAGTTTATCTTGGTCACACGGTAAGGAAAAACAACGTGAGGAAACCAGGACTTAAAAATCGCCAATTTGCTTTAAGCAAGCGTCGTGATCAATGCTCAGGCCGTCTCTGTATCTCAAGAGGCCTATTGCTGGTGCATCAATCAATCAGGTTTTCGTCAAAGCAAGTTGCTGACTTCTATCATCAATTCCTCATAGAGTACACTGCGATACTTTTATAACTTGGGGACATCATAAAACACACAAAACTGAAGAAATACAATTTTATTGACATAAACTCAGTTATCACTATGAAATTATAGGTACAGGGCAATTCTTCAGACTATTGTTAACATACCTCAAACACATATTACCTATATTAGAGACTATTTTTGTTATAATTATTATGAAATGAAACCTAAAACAGGCGCTATTGACACTGCAACTTATATACGAATACACTGTCGATACACAGTAAGTCCTTTTAAGCCAGAGGGGTAATTATAGCTAATGATCCTTTAGGAGAGAACAGAGGTCCACTTACCAGTCAGGTATGATGAATTATATTAAAAAGAAGTTCTACTGAAGTTTTCAGTACCGAAATCAGTATAATAACCTATTCAAATCGCAATTACAAACCAAAAATACTATTTATTATATTGTAGTAGTAATGACTACCGAGATGACGACTAATGAAAGTATAGAAGAAGAAGACATGTGGCGCCGACTCTAAGTAAACTGGGATAACGACGGCACGATGGTGAAGATATTTTAATTATAATATATCATGTGGTAAAAGTCACCGTCAAAAATATCTGGGCGAACAGATTGCTAAATAAAAATGATCTGAACCACAAGAATAAAACAATTATGGGCAATAATTAAATGTTTAACTTGAAAATTACTTACATAGAATTTGATAATAGCACACGTTTATGTCACACAAAATAATTTGAAACAATTCATACTAAATTTATTTTAATAAGTAGATACCTAATTATTTAGAAAAAAGAAAAGAAATTATACTCGCCAATGACTTATTTTACAGATAACTTTATTATAATTTTTGCAAGTCTAAAATCACACGTATTCTTAGAAAATCAAAAGTATAATAATTAAACATTCTGATGCGCAAGTGTACTTGTGGCAAAGTAAACCCCAAGTAAACTTGAGCAAGTCAACAATATAATGCAAAATTATGTATTTTATTATTTCATTGTCAAAATAAATGCGTCCAGGCTTAGGCACCTGTCACACCGCCGACGAAGAAGCCACTAGCTATAGACTATTTTCTCGCTCAAGAAACGTAAGAAAGATGGTAGGTCCCGTGTCAGTAAAAGAGATAACATTTATATGAATAATAGATCAATCTGTTCATACCACCAGAGAGAACACTGTCAAACAAAAAGACGTGTGCGGTCGGAGGACCCAAGACGAATTTCCTTACGCGATACTCGCACGCACACACACACACACAGAGAGAGAGAGAGAGAGAAAGTCACATGGCATAACGCCTTTTCCTTACGTGACGATTTCTACCAGTCAGGTCCTACCGCAAGCCGCGTTAATGAACTTCGTTCCAAAAACTCGTTTTTAGGTGCCAGCTCTGGTAGTTTCTCGCTAATGGCGCTAGGACAGGTGCCTTAGGACTGTTTGTCAATCGTCAGGTAACTTTTACCTGAGCATTAAATATGGCGACTAAGCAGCTTTTGTATACCTAGAAATTAATTATTATGCAAACCGACATATTTATTCTAAGATAAAAGTTTGTAAGTTATTATTATTAAAGTTATCTGTAGGCCAATTCTCTTTACTTAAAAAACGTTCAAATTCAAGTCGCAATCTCATCTCAGCGACAATCAATGTCAAAAATCTGTCAAAAATGTATGTAAATTGATTGTAATTTTGACAGATTGAGACTGAGATTAGAATGCGAACGGTCTTAAAAATACGGGAATTGCCCCTCTGACGATTGAAAAATCGGTCTTGCGTTACATGCTTTTGGAAAGCAATAATATGACATATTATAAGTATTTATAACAACGCGATTGAGGTATTTTTATCTCACGAAGCGGCGCGCGCTCGACTTGTGGTAACCATGTCAAACACGCTGTGAATGTATGCGTGAAGATGAGTAGCGTTAGCATATAGCACACACACGCGCACACACACACACACTTCGGACTTCGCCATTGTGTCGGACGGTACCGAGAGCTCCTGCGCTTACACACATTCACAGCGTGTTTGTACACTTGGTAACCACAAGTAAAGCGCGCGTCGCTTCGTGAGATAAAAATACTGTAAGGTAGGTAAACAACTTTGTGACACAATACAAATACAATACGCGGCGGTTATGAAGATAAATGACGTTTTAGGATAACTTCGGCTTTGTAGAGCGTTGTCTCTGTCACTCAACCCATATTTGACAGTTTATGTCTAACTCTTTCTGCCTACTTAAAGGCCACGTACAAGTAGTTTTACGTGGAGCAAAAGCACTAATTCCCCTCACACTCTAAGGGTAAAATTCACATACTGGAATTTGACTGCGCTTTTAGCGTTTCATACGAATATGAACCTTATTCTCAAGCCCTATTAGTATAAAACGCCTGCTCACATTCGCTTATACGAATATGCACATTATGCCCATCATAATAAGGTGGTAGGTGCATAGTCGGATGAAACACTAACTTAGCAAACTAAAGCCAAATTGTTTGGCCTTGCCCTATCTAAACTGGTGCTGTTACCCTAAGTCGCATTAGACTTGACCGATAATGCAGCATTGCCTTCTTTACAAAAACCCTTCCGCAATTTTCAGTAAGTATCTACTGAAAGTTTGACAATATCATAAGAAGACAACGCGTATTTGTCTTCATTTCATCTTACTCATTGTTTACTGCATTCTTGCGCTTAAAACTTACACAAGTGTTTTTGTAACTATACTTGTGCAAGTCTTAACCACAAGTACGGAAAGCGCGTCTGGAAACTTTACGATAACACTATTTATTGAAGACCTTGGGGTAATATGAAGTATTTACGCCCTAATTTTCCCATTGCGAGAGTGAGACAGAGCTATGCAAGACATATATAGTCCCATCCCGTTTTCTCAATTATAATGGCATTAATACTTCATAAATAACCTTGTCTGTTAAAATCATAGAACACTTTTTGAAGAAGCACTTGATTTAACAAAAAATCTTTCTCCAAAAACATTTAATGACTAAATTAATGAATAATAATTATCATAATAGAACCTATTATATTGTTTAGTAAGACACATCAACAGGAGGATGAGGAATGTCTGCGATCGCGGCGGTCGCGGCGCGGGCTGCGCGAGTGACGTCGGCGCGTGCGACGCTCGGAGCTGCGTCCTCTGGTAGGAAAACACTAGTATTATGAAAGCGTACTAAGCGGCTTTTTGTAATGGAAACAAAAAATCATAATACAATTACAAATATTAAGTACACTGAGTGCAAGAAGACCGATCAGATCCTTTCGGTCCGAACGGATGCGTACACATGCACGAAACGATCGAACTGTATAGTTTTGACGATTTGCTTCTACCATTAATTGTTCCGTCCGCCGCAAGCGATCGAACCCGCGTGGTGGGTTACGTCCCATTTCCTCTCACAGATAGGAGGCCTGTGTCCAGCAACGTCAGACAGCACTTGCCTGGCATTACTGCTAAAATAGGCGGCGACTATTCGGCGCAGCCGCTAGGCACACCATAATGATTCGTATTGCACTTCAATTCAGATTTAAGTTTGTTATACTGCAATCCTTTATGTACTGTTGTCAAATAAACATTACGTCATATTCTTTCTTTTTCAGTAGCAATATCAGCATAGGCTGACTATGTTTTGATGTGTTAACAATTACCCTCATATTAACATGCGCGATGTAAAGTTATGGCAAACTCAAACCTCGAAAAATGTATGGTAATTCTTGTTCTGATTGTAACTTTACTCACCGTTAATTAAAAGAAGATGATGGTATCAACTACTAACCTGGAGTTACTTCGCCTCCTACGATCTCTGTCAGAAGACCGCCGCCGTCTCTTCCCGTGTTCAGAGTCGGAACTATCCGAGACAGTCGAACCTCGCTTTTTTTTGGCTTGAACTGGAGAAAATGCAATATCTTTGTTAGGTTAGTTTTTATCAGCGGTTTATTCAACCTGCATCTAAAAGGGGAATTTTTTATACGGAAGTTCAGGGTGAAAACAGAAACTATGTGACATATTATGATTAATAGAGCTTGAGATTAGAGAAAAGAACTATGAGCTAGATGTAGGAGAAAAAAAAAAGTTATTAGTTTAGCTAAGAATCAAACCAGAGTTTTTGTTCACATAAATACCAGCCTGTATTATTGCACCGAGTGTCAGTGATTGATAAGGGCCAAATACTATGTAGAAATAATAGGAATCAAATCAAAAGAAATGGCTATATTTAAAGCAAATACATTGAGGACATTTTTCACTCACCAGCTTTATTCTCCCTGTCCTTTTGTCGAGACTTGATGAGACGAACTATTTCCATCAGTTCTTTGCGTGCCTCGTTCCTCTCCTCTTCCGTCTAAATTGAGATAGAATAACTTCATGATGACATTAACAAACTTGTACTGCCCAAAAGGATGCGCAGAGGTGTATCAGTACTCTTTCTCCCATTTCCTAAGTCATTTTATAGATTGTAGGTAGATAAAGCTTGAGGGGCTCGTGGTTTAGTAATAATAGCCGCACGGGTCAATCGATCAGGTTAAGCTACGCTTGCCGCGGTCGGTCTATGGATGGGTGACCATCTTTCCATACCGAACCCCTCCGTGCCTTGGAAAGCACGACAAGCCCATTGGTTCCAGCTATCATTCGTGGATCTTTGACAGCCGTTACTGGTCGTCAGAAGCCCGAAAGTCGGGCAACCAATTTTACCAAGGGGTATCGTATTACCCAGTAACTGGGTTGTGGAGGTCAGATAGGCAGTCGCTCCATGTAAAATACCGGTATTCAGCTGCATCCGGTGAGACTGGAAGCCGACCCCGATATAGTTGTTAAAAGGCTACGCAGATTAATTGTAAGTATCGACAAAACTGAATAATTTTAAATCTATTCTAGATATACCCTTTGGATTTATATTGCAGTGTTTTCGCAGGATAGTAATTGGATAAGTTTGACGTAATAAATTGAGTCATAATGTGACTGAGTTGGCATGCTTTGCCATAAATGGGTACTATTTAACAAAGACAGGTCTTTAATAGCACGAAATAACATAGAATGGCATCGACACGGGAGTGTGATGTGTTCGCCGCGAGATGGATAGACGTATGTCGTGCATGTTTGAGATTCTGCGATATGATGGACGATAGATGAGTTATTCTTTATTTTGTCTCAGTATTTTTTGTTGTTTGTTAGTTTTACTTGGATTGTTGTTGGATTGTTGTTTGTTAGTTTTACTTGTTTTATTAGTTATTTTTGTGTATCATTTCGAAATTGTTATCCCTTCCTTAATGTAAATATGTCAGTTTTTATTAAAATTTTACTGTGCAATAACTTGGATCTGGGTCTGTAATATTATCCACTTTTTTACCAAATAAATAAATAAATGACATAAATTCTTACACCATCCTTCTTCTTGTCATCTTCCTGGGGGGTTCGCTCGCCACTCCTTTCTCTAGTCTCGGTCGCAGAAGGCTTGCGGGCACGAGACTTGGACCTATAAAAGGTACGTATTAAAGACCAAATCATAAACGTGCAAACAAAAAAACAGAACTTGATGTAATATGAATAGAACTTTGAGTTTACTGTTTCAGAGATGTGAAACAAGTGGCTATTCGTTTGTTTAAGAATGCAAGTAATAGTTTAACTTTTATTTACCGTTTTCCCCTCTTCTGCTTTAATGTAGTTAAATATGACAGCTTTTAATATTTACAATAATAACTTACCTCTCTTTAGCTGGCGACGGCGTACGCGACCGCCTCCTCTTGTTATCCTTATCATCATCCCTAGCCTTACTCCTATCATTATCTCGACTCTTATCGCTCCTACTGCGATCCTTACTCCTGTCGCGACGTTCAGACCTCTCCCTCCTCCGATCATTCCTTCTATAATCCGAATATTTACGATCTCTATCATCTCGATCATTTCTCTGATCCGAAGGTTTGCGATCTCTGTCATCGCGATCATTTCTCTGTTCAGAATGTTTACGATCTCGGTCGTCCCTTTCATTCCTATGTTCAGAATGTTTTCGAAACCTGTCATTTTTCTCATTCCTCTGTTCAGACTGTTTGCGGTCTCTGTCGTCTTTATCATTCCTGTGCTCTGATATTTTTCGTTCTCTACCTTCTTTGTCATTACTCTGATCAGAATGCTTGCGAACTCTGTCTTCTTTATCATTTCTGTGGTCTGAGACTTCGGATAGTTTGCGAATTCTTTCTTGTTTATCATTCCTGTTTTCTGATAGTTTTCGAGTCCTTTCATCCTTTTCATTCCTTACTTCCAAGGGTCTACGACCTCTGTCTTCTTTATCATGCCTCTGCTCGGATTGTTTACGATCCCGATCTTCTTTCTCGTTTCTGAATCGATCGCGTCTGTCATCTTTTTCTTTGATCTTCTCCTTTTCACCTAAGCGAGCTTTAATCGCTTCGCGACGATCTATTGGTCGAGCTACTGCGTCTTTCCTGAAGAAGTAAAGGTGTTTTATATTATTCTTTGGTAGGTTTGAAAATATACCTAACCGAATTTTGCCATACCAAGTTGTATTATTCGAATATTCCCTGCTAGGGAACATGGATTATTCGACACGATCTTATTTTTTTTTTTACATTTCATGCTTCTATTCAAAATAAGATTGTCTGATAGACAGAAAAAAACTAAAATGGCAAAACTTGAGTAAAACTCTGCCTACCTTTGCGGATCCTTCTTAAACGTACTCCTCAATATACTAAACGGATCATAATCATCCGTAGACTTCTCCTCACGCTGTCCTTTAGCCAGGCCTTCAGACATATTGGCTATGGCGGAGGACAACTTGGGATGGGCGTATCCCACTGTTGAAGATAGGCCATCGCGGCGGCCTCTGTTGTCACGGGTGTCCCGAGCTTCGCGGTTTTCGCGGCCATCGCGGTCTTCACGGGCCTCGCGATCGCGGCCAAAAGGTGCTGCGTCTCTGTTGGAGATGGATAATAATTGGGGGTTTGATGAATGGAATGTGTGTTAGAAACTTAGGGACTTCGAAGTTTTTTTAAGAATTAGAAATAAAAATATTACTTTTCATGTGATACAGTCGACAGCACATCAGGTTATACGAAGCTGACAAATTTCTCCAAATTATTTTAAACCTTAAAATGTTGAAGGTTAATTTCAAAATCGAATGAGATAATCTGAGTTTGTGGTAACTTGACCTGCTGCTGTGTGTACAATACCCGGCTGTAAATATGGCACTTCGGATTTTAGAAAAACTTTGTCTTGGTTGGTACCACTCACACCTGTGTCGTCTCCTTCTCAATCTCTATACGTCATATTTACGACCAGGTCCTGTTTCATATAAAACAAATAAAAATATTAATTGCATCATATTCTTGATTGACAACGTGAGCTGCTATTTTTAAAATAAGCGACTATAAAACAAAGCAAATTAGCAACATGGAGTCAGATCATCGTGGTCGGTATTCGGTAGATATGCAACACTTCCTTCTTCCAACGCAAGATTCCACTACCAACCTTTGCTGATCATGCTTAGGGTTGACCCCTAAGGCTAGTGCTAACATATCAGCCCTGTTCTCAGGGGTAGCCTTGCGGATGTCACGACGTCTGTGGACCTTCTCAGCAGGCTTGCGTTTGTGTGACGTCTCGTCTAAAGAAAATATGGTGAGTTTCATTTTACTTCGAGAGTTGGAACACAACATACAACAATGATTAATTGTAATATTAAATCATGCATATTCCTATGTCTAATTATCCGCGTTTTCGCAAAACCCCTAGGATTTTCGCGAAGATTCGAAGTATCAAATTATCCTACGACATATATAAATAACAAACGGAAAATAGAATAATAAAATTAATAAATATTGAATACTTTAATAGTAAAAAATAATAGATATAAAATAAAACATAAGGCTAAACTTATATCGATTCCAAGCCACAAAGCTCTGGCCAAACTGAAGCGAATCCAGCGCGGTTTTTGCTCACGCCGGTTGTGTCAACTAACTTGTATGGACTTAAACTAAAACCATTTATTTGAAATAAATGCTTTGAGTATGAGCAGTTTGATGCAGTATGGAGGTGTTCACTCTGGCGCTAATAGTCGCGTGACTTCCTAATCATTAAAAAAATCGAAACGCATTCGCTTCCCCCGTGGGATTCGGCTCAGTGTGGTCAGAGCTTAATACGAAAACCGCTATTTAAGCTTGAGATCTAATATACAATAGACAAAGTAACAGCAGTCTTAGCGATATTCAAATACAGTATTCGTCAAGGAAAATGGGCCTTCTCCACGTAGTAGTTCTCCCACAAATAGCTAGCTTGTTCATACTTATTGTTTAAACTCCAAGAAGTATCCCACATAAAACAAAATAAATAAAGAGCATTTCATAAACAGAACCATCAACCATCCTACCACTTCCTTGGACTACATTATCATCACAAACTCGTGCCAGACAAACGAAATACATAAAATATTTCTCTAAAACATTTACCGTCATGCTCTATGTCCTCTTCGAAGTCCAACGCGTTGTAATCAATCTTCTCGTGACGAGAACGGTCTGAAAATGACATTTTTATTATGTTTTGTATAGTACCATTTAGAGATAATAAATAAATAAAAATAAAAATCTGTTTATTTCATCTCCACAAATTACATCAAGGTATAAAGTTGACAAGATAAATTGTCGAAAAATTAGTAATTTGTGGGAGATCTGGAGTCTAAACTAAGCCGAGGCCTGTACTATTATAGTACAGGCCTCGGCTTAGTTTAGACTCCAGGATAGATCTCCAGGCCCCCCATTTCATAACATTTGTATGTATTGTCAACAAGTGAAAGACGGAAAGAGTGGGAATGATTGAGAAAAACGTGGAATGATGTGCGTGTGTATGTGTGGTATGATGTGTGTGTGTGTGAGTGCGTATGTGTGGGGTAATGTGCGTGGGTGAGTCTATGTGTGGGAGTGTGAGTGTGTGTGTGTGGGTATAAATGAAGGTGTGCTTGGGAGGGGGTGTGCGTATGACTGTGTCAAAGGGCGGGTAGTTTTGTTAAAAATTTGTTTTTGCGTGTTTATATACATTTATTTAGTTTTATGGCGCATTATGTTAAATAACATTTTGGTAAGTGTAGAATAGTGATATATAAATGATTAATGTATATAAAAACGTAAGTAGGTTTGAAGTATATGTAAGGTTTGCTATCATATTATGATGAATGAGATGAACGGCACAAATCGCAAACATTTGCTGGCTATACTGAATATTAATTTAATGTGTTTGGTATAGTCGGCTTCGTAATTGCTTATCACCCTAAGGTTCAATTTCACTTGCACGTCATAAAACGGTAAGGTCTATTTGTCTATGTGACAGTTAGATATTTTAATCGAAATTTTCATTTTATTTTATGTTTCAACCTAGTCAAGTTGAAATTTTCTGTTGTCAAAAGTGGTAAAGCAAGAGGTACGACTATAGGTCCACTTCTCAGATCATATAAACACAGGACATATGGCAAGGGGGCGTGGTGCTTGCGAACTCATCCGGCCGGAAAGTGCCATGATGCCAGTTTCGGCCATTAGTCGAATGTCAACTTGCAACGTCTTCGCTGCTCATGATTTTTGTCAAAATGCCGAATTTTTCAGTGATTGTTTGCAAAAGTAACAGCTGTATTGTGAATTACATGAAAGATGGCATCTCATTTCACACGTAAGTACTAAAATATTAATGTTTTTCTTATCAAATTTATTAGACATTACTTCGTGATACTAGAAACACGATAAAATACTGAAGAAAGTTCGTCGGTTCTTCGTTTAGTCGATCCACTATTTATCTAAGAACACAACACCTAAACTGTCAAAACGGCAAGTTTTAACAAAATTGTACATATTTACATTTTACTGGTCAATAAAATCCCTAACAATAAATATCTTGAAGTTTTACTTGTGTTCTCCTAATCTAGATTCGAGAAGTTGATATCCTAATAGTTTCTTGGTAGTTTAGATTAGTTGTTATGTATATCTTACTAGCTTTTTCCAGCGGCTTCGCCTGCGTGGATGTCGGAAATTATCCCACGGGAACCGTACATTTTTCCAGGATAAAGAGTAGCCTATGTGCTATTCCGCCTATTCCAGGTTATAATATATCTATCTCTATATATATATCCAAATTTCATCCACATCCGTTCAGCCGTTCTGGCGTGATTGAGTAACTAACACCCACACATCCATCCATCCAGCCTTTCGCATTTACAATGGTAGTAAGATGAATAGCTGTGATTTTGTAGCATGTCCTGACACATACTTTAAGAGGAGTTTCCGTTTCCCCCGAACGTGCTCCATACAAACGAAGTTTGATCATAATTTGATTATTAAATAATTAGAATTCTAGAGACTAATATCTATATCCCTGATGTATCAGATATCCGTTAAAATATACAGTTTTGAAGTTACTCTGATTAATATTAGAAGTTAACTGGAAATTTGTCAAACCACAGACATAGATATATTGTGGTTGTGTTATTGTATTTTTAGGCTCTAGATCATGTATTGTTTATTATTTATTTATTTTATTTTATTTTATTAATTTTAGGAAAACTTACAGCTAATACATTTTAACATCAAGTACAATGTGTAAACAATGGCCAATTACAAGCTTCCACTAACGATTAATGTGAGTAACATTAACAAATACGCGAAAACAGCGACGTAAGAGATACGCACATGAAATACCTCATGCTCAAAAAATACAATAAAATTGAGAGAAAAAAATAAATTAAAAAATGGTTATACATCGAAAAAACAATTGTTCAAACTTTTCTTTACTTCCTTAACGCTACTAGTAAATAAATCTAAATCAACCTCGACATCCTGACACACCATGTTAAAAGTACGACAAGCTCTTATCACGTACGAGTTCTGTCTGTAGATAGCTCTGACTTGAGGCACATGGAGAAGACGTGGTCTCCGAAGAAATGCGCCCGGTACACGAAGCCCGATCCTGCCCACCAACTCAGGAACGTCAGTAGATCCGTTCATGACGCTGAATAAGAAAGCAAGATCTGCAATTTTCCTTCGCTCGTGTAGCGGCAGAATATGAAATTTTTTACACCGACTTATATAATTAGGGAGATAGGTATTTGAGCGATATTGAGTGTACTTCAAAAATCGCCTTTGAATACCTTCCAGCTGATTAATGTATACATTATAATTTGACAAAATTTCACTAACTTTAGTTAGTTAATATTCGAATTATTATCAAACTTCACTTGTATAGAGTAGCTATGTTCAAGGGAAACTCCTGTATCGTTTTATTTTCACAGTCAATAAAATCTTTAGGAAAAAGAGCAGATATTAAAGGTAACTGAACTTCATCGAAATTTTTTCTCCGATTACAACTGAACATCACTAGTTGCGTAACTTGCATGTGTGTGTTTATTCTGAGTCTGTAGCTACAGGTAGAAGCGCCGCCCCCAGTTTGCATGTGTTCTATTAGTGAGTTTATTAGTGTTGCTGAAAGTTTCTTTGTGTGCGGGAGAGATGTCAGCTCGTGTGCCGTTCTTATAGATTTTGCTTTTGATTTAGTGAATTAAGTGGGAGAAACGCGGAGACATCGAATACATACATACAGGAATACATTTGTTTACAAAGCATATCTCTGTGTTTATATGATGAGGTCCACTTTGAAATATTGAATACACCCCACAATAGGTGTAAAATTAGGCACATGAAGCATATCAGCTTTTCTCTGGGATTGGCGACGCACTTGCTATGCCAATGGCATGCAGATGTTCGTAAGCATTGCTTGCTGACGACTACTTACCATTAGTTAGGCCGTCTACTTATGTATAATAAATTAATAACGTAAAAATTGCGTTTCAATGGTCCTATAAAAGCTACGTGATGTTTTGATTATAATTTGTGCTAAACGTATTTACTATAACGTATTATTTTTATTTGTAGTGAAAATGAAATGAAATTACACTTTTTAAGCACACATTTCGAAAATATTATGATATAAATATTTGTCAAAGGGCTACTAATCAAGTGACCCGTAGATAAATACTCTCCCTATACTAACCGAGAGTAGAATCACATTCTCCTTCCTCTTTCTCCTCTGGTGGGTCAACCGGAGTATTGCCTTCGCCATCACCTACAAAAAGTGGCGTTACTCCATAGATTATCACATCAACTTTATTTGAATTCAGAATCTCAGATAATCATCAAGCTTTTGGAATAGTAAAGTCAATGTCATACATGACTAAGTTCGAATTCCAGTGCAACAGATTTTTTTTTAGAAAGTTTCTATTCCAAATATTCATTCAAAATTTATTTATTAATGCCAATTATCTGAGATTATGTAAGTTTTTCATTTATTTAGTAATTTAATAAAAATGAATATTTAATTCAGCATCAATAACTCACGGCTCTGCTTTTTTTCTATTTCTGCTTTCTTCTTCGTAGACTCCAGATGTTCCTTATCAGATCTCTCTTGCTCAGCGCGCTGTAATTTATTTTATAAGTCAAAACTCATGTTCACACGGCAAATTATACAGTAAAATATCGTACAGCTGAATGTAGCTGTATAAGTTTGGTATCACAAGGCAGTCTCATACTCCATTTCTTTTTAAAATAGTGAACATAGTGTAGCACAGCGTCGCCGTCGTGTGGACGACCGCTAAGACTCAGAATGAGTGCGATCGAATACTTACTTACAATAAAACTGATGCTAGAAAACTCACCTCAAATTCAGACAGTTTGATGATACGCCTTTGCGCTTGTCGCCAATGTGGCGGCGTCACTGAGCGGGAACGAGAGCGCGAGCGAGATGGTGTGCGGTAGCGCTGTAAACAATCAATATTGAATGCCTACCTATCAAAATCTGTTCATTTTTATTATTTCATTCACGAAAGCAATTAGATCCATAGCGAATTTAGCAGGACTATTTCAAAACTGTCTTAATTTCCACAATCGGGATTTTTTAAGGTATTTTTTTTTTGGGCTTAGAATGCCATGATACACAGTCATGTAATCCCTACTTTGAATTCAGAACCATTGTGTTAACCCCACTAAATAATGATTGAAGTTATCATTACCTTCCATCATCATTTGCCTTTTTCCAACTACATTGGGGTCGGCTTCCAGTATAACCAAAAGCAGCTGAATACTAACATTTTACATGGAGCAACTGTGAATTTGACCCTTGCCACCCAGTTAATGGGTAACACAATACCTTAAGAATGCTATCACAATTTTTCTTGTATTTGAGCGTTTGAAGAGTCACTCACTCAAATACAAGAAAAAATTTGATAGCCCTCTTAACCATCTATAATTTTGCTGATAAAATAATAATAGGCCGGGGAAAAAGTTTTTTCGTATTTTACAGGTTGTAGTAAACTCTCTTTGGCTGTACTGTTTGTATCTGGCTGATTTTGATACCATTAAATAGATGACATTTAAAAAAGAAAGCTAAATAGTAAAAGCGATTTTCCGTCATATTTCAATTGTTTTTCTGTTTGCCAAATGAGTGAATCTAATGCAGAAATATGAAACATTTTGAAGTTTTATTATGTAAAAAGAAATGTGACGTTTATGGACTTAACGCGGTGTCAGTAAACGTAGCACTAAGTTGGTTCAAGCGTTTTCAGTCCAAGAATTTTGATGTCCAAGATGCAGCTCGCATATTTGGGCGCCACAATAAAATACGATAGATCTTTTTCCCCGACATATTATGGTCTTAGAATAATAAAATTACTTACGAATACTCCTCTGCCTTTTATAACTCTTCCACTTCGAGTATACGAACGATGTTCTCCCCTCTCACGATATCTCATCCTAAGGGATACATATATTATACACAAAATGTTTAAGTAAGTACAGCTAGCAATGCAAAAATAGTCAGACAGGAAAGCAAAAATAAGCAAGTACACAAAAAAATATTATGATTAAATATTAGCGCTTTCAAACGCTTAGAACCTTTCAAATGTAAGAACCCTAGAATGTATAGCAAGTAACATCATACAAGGTGGTTTCGAAATAACACCTAAAATATACGACAAAATTGATACGCAACTTACATCAAAAAACTACAGAAACTGTGAATAAAATTAAAAGTTTAATTTAAATTGTATACTATACCATAAGATTATTAAAATATGAATGGAACTAATCAATAGTGATGATTATTTAGAACAACCATACTACAAATGTTCATTCATGTCACTCTAATGCACGGTACAGTATCGTAAAGTGTAACATGAAATGTAACATCCATCGAAACAAACTCGCATAGTTATTGTATTACATTTCATGTTGGATTGCATAAGGTTGCATGGCCCATTTCTGTTACAGAATGCCGATGCTGAAGCCTTGTGCAGCCTTTCTCAATATTGCAGTGCAATAAATTAACCCCACACACATTTTCTGTAATATGTCACATACAGCTTGAGTCGAATCACTTCTCTCCTAAAACAAACCTTCAAGCTCCTTCATCACATTACCTCTCCCGATCCCTGCTAGGTTCGCCCCTATCGTCCTGGTCCCTGCCGCCCCTCATTAGGAACCTATTCGTGGGCACATCGGGTATCTCCGAAGGGTCTATCTTGGAGGTAGATACGAGGGGATGAGAGGGTGCCTCGGGAGCCTCTTCCTCATCACCTGATGGACCGGAGTGGTGCCTGTGGATTAATAATTAAATTATTGGAACTCTCTACCTGCGTCTGTGTTTCCGAACGCATACATCCCTAATCTCTTCAAAGTGAGAGTGAATAGGCTGCTAATGCGTAAAAAAAAAATCAAGCTATAAATTTAGAGTATAAGCTGACTTCTCATTGTACGAAAAGCCTATACAATGCAAGGTCAGCTAAAACTGGAAATGGATATCTTGATAATTATTTCGTGTGTACACACAATATAAAAAAACCAAAAACGTAAATCTTGAAAAAGGCAATAATATTGCCTTTTTCAAGATTTACGTTTTTGCTTTTTTTTATATACAGGAAGATTTTTTGTCACCGTCCAAATTTTTTCTAGGCATTAGGTATCATTCACTAACTCCATTTTTTTTTAAAAATCGATACGAAAATTTTCATATTAAATAATATTCTCGAAAGATTTATCCGCTCTGCGTGGTCACCAGTTAAACGTTAATAATACTACACTTGCCGCGCAAACATTCAATGAAAACGGCAGCGCGGACCCCGCTTACCCCCGCTCCGCTACACCTGCGCGGAACATCTATCGTTAGTCCGTTAGTCGGCCCCGCGCACCCTTCCGCGACGCAAGCGCTTACTTCCGTGTTCCCGCGCATCCCGCCGGCGGGCCCCGCGCTATCGTTAGTCGGCCCCGCGCACCCTTCCGCGACGCAAGCGCTTACTTCCGTGTTCCCGCGCATCCCGCCGGCGGGCCCCGCGCTATCGTTAGTCGGCCCCGCGCACCCTTCCGCGACGCAAGCGCTTACTTCCGTGTTCCCGCGCATCCCGCCGGCGGGCCCCGCGCTATCGTTAGTCGGCCCCGCGCACCCTTCCGCGACGCAAGCGCTTACTTCCGTGTTCCCGCGCATCCCGCCGGCGGGCCCCGCGCTATCGTTAGTCGGCCCCGCGCACCCTTCCGCGACGCAAGCGCTTACTTCCGTGTTCCCGCGCATCCCGCCGGCGGGCCCCGCGCTATCGTTAGTCGGCCCCGCGCACCCTTCCGCGACGCAAGCGCTTACTTCCGTGTTCCCGCGCATCCCGCCGGCGGGCCCCGCGCTATCGTTAGTCGGCCCCGCGCACCCTTCCGCGACGCAAGCGCTTACTTCCGTGTTCCCGCGCATCCCGCCGGCGGGCCCCGCGCTATCGTTAGTCGGCCCCGCGCACCCTTCCGCGACGCAAGCGCTTACTTCCGTGTTCCCGCGCATCCCGCCGGCGGGCCCCGCGCTATCGTTAGTCGGCCCCGCGCACCCTTCCGCGACGCAAGCGCTTACTTCCGTGTTCCCGCGCATCCCGCCGGCGGGCCCCGCGCTATCGTTAGTCGGCCCCGCGCACCCTTCCGCGACGCAAGCGCTTACTTCCGTGTTCCCGCGCATCCCGCCGGCGGGCCCCGCGCTATCGTTAGTCGGCCCCGCGCACCCTTCCGCGACGCAAGCGCTTACTTCCGTGTTCCCGCGCATCCCGCCGGCGGGCCCCGCGCTATCGTTAGTCGGCCCCGCGCACCCTTCCGCGACGCAAGCGCTTACTTCCGTGTTCCCGCGCATCCCGCCGGCGGGCCCCGCGCTATCGTTAGTCGGCCCCGCGCACCCTTCCGCGACGCAAGCGCTTACTTCCGTGTTCCCGCGCATCCCGCCGGCGGCGCCCCGCGCTATCGTTAGTCGGCCCCGCGCACCCTTCCGCGACGCAAGCGCTTACTTCCGTGTTCCCGCGCATCCCGCCGGCGGGCCCCGCGCTATCGTTAGTCGGCCCCGCGCACCCTTCCGCGACGCAAGCGCTTACTTCCGTGTTCCCGCGCATCCCGCCGGCGGGCCCCGCGCTATCGTTAGTCGGCCCCGCGCACCCTTCCGCGACGCAAGCGCTTACTTCCGTGTTCCCGCGCATCCCGCCGGCGGGCCCCGCGCTATCGTTAGTCGGCCCCGCGCACCCTTCCGCGACGCAAGCGCTTACTTCCGTGTTCCCGCGCATCCCGCCGGCGGGCCCCGCGCTATCGTTAGTCGGCCCCGCGCACCCTTCCGCGACGCAAGCGCTTACTTCCGTGTTCCCGCGCATCCCGCCGGCGGGCCCCGCGCTATCGTTAGTCGGCCCCGCGCACCCTTCCGCGACGCAAGCGCTTACTTCCGTGTTCCCGCGCATCCCGCCGGCGGGCCCCGCGCTATCGTTAGTCGGCCCCGCGCACCCTTCCGCGACGCAAGCGCTTACTTCCGTGTTCCCGCGCATCCCGCCGGCGGCGCCCCGCGCTATCGTTAGTCGGCCCCGCGCCTAATATAATCAGTACCTAATCGCCAAACGATTTTGGCCGCAAATCAGAGGCTATTAGACCATGGCCAATTTATAGCTCCTACACACGCTCAAGGACGTGGCAGGCCGAGACTCGCATAGAGATCGAAGGAGATATCTTCGATATCTTTGAACGGAGCCCTAGATCGAGTAAGCGAGATGCAGCGCGGCGCTTCGGCGTAAGCCAATATGCCGTGTGGAAACTTCTCCATACTGCTGGGTTGCACCCGTACCATTTTCAAAAGGCACAGGCCTTGAACGGCGCAGACGCCGCGCGCCGTTCCTCGTCGAGCCTTCTGCGAGTGGCTGATCATACACCCCGATGCTAACATTTTGTGGACTAACGAGGCCTTGTTTACTCGAGTGGGGCTGTATAATTAGCATAATGAACATTGGTGGTCATTTCGAAACCTTTTGAATTTGATTTGAAAAGTGACACTGTAGTGCTCAACAAAATTAAAAATAATGTGCAAAAACGTGCAAGACTCTGTTTATAGAGAAACGGTATGCATTTTAAACATTTATTAAAGTACTGTTAATGTGATTGTTCTAAGATGATTTTGATAAAATTATTAATTATTTGTACGTTGATTCAATTTTTTTAAATACGCCTAATAGCAAAATGTTTTGGCACGGTTTTAATAAGGTATAAAGTTCTTATTTAACTAATTTATTTTTACTTTATTTGTAATTGATTAATGGATTACATTCTAATCTTAATGAACATAGCACAAACCTTTTGCTTATTGACGGTCCTAAGCCCGTGAAAGTATGAAGGGAAAATTTGCAACTTTGTTTATTATTGTGTTATCAATGAATTGCGGCGGCGCGCGGGGCGGGCCAGCCCACGTAACTTCAACTAGCGCGTACGCACGGCGCGGCAGTGTCCAGAAACATAAACTTTTTATAGATAACTTTGTGATGTGATATCTTATTATTTTTGTATTGAGTGATACTAAAAGAAAAAAACACGTATTCAATGATTTTCGCCAAATAATAATATATCATCATTTGGACGGTGAATAAAAAATCTTCATGTATAAATCAATATACCCATTATAGCTACGTGGATTTGTGTCAGTTTTATGCTGTTTTAAGAGTAAGGTATGAAGGTAAGGTAGGTCAGTCTCTCTGCTGTCCAAATCCTAACACAATGGTTTGGATTTCATGGCTTATTTAATTTTGACGTTTAAAAAGTGCCGATTCTCAACCTGATTTAAATGACTTGATTTTGAAACGACTTCTTATTTTGACTTCGACTGTTTTTTTGCCGAAAACATAAAACATCACGCCTGGATTCTTCGAATATAGGCAGTACCGAAAGTATACATGTGGGTTCAGTTTAATCGGTTATTCTTAAGTCCAATGTGCTGTAAACTATGCGACAAATTGTCGTTTACAAACATACCTCTTCTTCTTGTCTTTCTTCTTTTTCTTATCTTTCTTCTCTGAATGGTCAGACTCCGCATCGCTTGCTTCTTTCTCTTCCTTCTCTTGCTTACGTTTCTTTGCTGTTGAACAATAAGACACTAAGACACACAGTTCAACAAAATTCATTGCGTGGCTTCCGTTGTGAAGCAGACAGCAGGATCTTTCAAACACTATGAAGCAGGACTATGATTAGGAGTTGTCTTTAAAATCCTTCGGATTGTGATAACAAGCGACACAATAAGATACTACTAAAGAAGAAATAAACGGTGGAAAAACCGGATGAGTTACAAGGTTTTGAAATTACTCTTCCATTCTTGTCACGCAAAACGATCACATTACGATCATACTATGGCGCTGCTGTGCTGTGACGTCAGATGCTAGTAGTGCTGTTTCTGTCTAGCATAGACTTTAAAAAGCATAAACATGGCCGATTTTTTTTTATTTCATTTAAAAAAAAATTGACATTCATGGGAACTGCCGACAGGAGTGAAATCCCCAAAATGTACACAGGCCGCTGTCCGTCGCCAGTCTGGCGCAACACGTCACGTTAGCATGTGACTAGAATATGTCAGTACACTTCAAAAAAAATTTACTTAAAATTTGTGTGGCATAATTTATTTCAAGGTACCTTAAAATCGTTTCATTTCTTTAATTTGCATACCATAATGTGAATTTAGTTGTTACAAATAGGCTTAAAGCTAAGATACAGTTATGGACCCTGTAAGGGCACAGCAACATTAGTAAGGATAAATAATTAAAATTAAATTAAGTAAGTAATAGCATTTAGAACATTAATAATTCTTAATTAAATTAAATGTATTTAGATTATTATAATTATACAATATTTATTGTTTATTTTATATGCGTGAATGTGGCAAATGTAGAAGTAATCTCAATAAAATTTTTAAATTTTATTGCAATTCCAGTCACAGTTTATCATTCATGTATTCATTTATATTATAGTAGCTTTTGTTTATTAGAAATAGCTTTAATTTATTACTAAACATATTATATTTATTTATATTTTTAAGATGATCCGGTAGTTTATTATATATTTTTATTGACATTACATAAGTACTTGATGAATGCATTTTAAGTCGTGATGTTGGAATGTTTAGTCTGTTTTTAGTCTTACGAGTAAATTTATTCTGTATGTCTTTTCTTTTTGTGTATAATTCGGGATATTTGCGTACAAATTTATACATTTCAAATATATAAAGGCAAGGCAAGGTCAAAATCTTCAGCTCCCCAAAGTGAGGCTTACAACTGTCAGTTTCATCTATGTTGACAGAGTTTTCATAAGCTTTTTTTGCATGGTAAACAATGTGGTAAACAATCAAATAGACAATCCAGTCAAATGTCTTATTGGGGTGGTGATTTCCCTTGGCGGAGTATAAGGCCAGTAAAAAGGGCTGTTGTCTGTTGCTGATGTTAAGATTATAGTTATGATGGGGACTTTAGTTTATGATGATACTTTCATGGTTGATGTCATGTGGTGTTGAAAAGATCACGCCAGTACTCGTACTTACCGTTGAGTCGCACCAGCTGTCCGCAGTTGGTGACGCTCACGTCCTGCAGAGGGCGCGCGTTGCGGTCCACGGGGAGAGCCTCCAGCTGCCGCACCAGCGTCGCGCCGCCGATTACGTGGCCGAACACTACGTGCACACTGTGGGACAAAGAAAAGGCTGTTATAGAAACATAAGCACAGCTACCAAGAACCATACCAGAGCTATATAGTTAGGCCGTTTTGAGCTGAGGCGCCGAATCCTAAATGTCAGTACCAAAAACAATAGCTACTGTTCATGCCCATCACTAGCGCGCTCCGTCAGCCTAACGAGTGCGAGCGAGACAGATAGACTAAAAAGAGTTATGGTTCAATGCAGTTCAAAACGGCCCAACTCTAGAAACTTGGGTACTCCATGCAAGACATATCTTTGATAAGGACTAGTCTTACATTTTTGTGAGGCACTTTTTTGGGTCCATTAGAGGGAGAAGAGACAACAAGAGATAAAATCTAACTTGACTATTGGCTCGTCCGCACACAAACATGTACCGCAAAATTGTTTCTTTTGATATTCAATCAATCAAATCAAAAGTCATTTATTCAAACTGGGCAGAGAATCAGCACTTTTTGAACGTCAAAATCACACAAGACAGTCCCCCCAAAACGCCCGCCCTTCACCACTTCCTAGTGCTTTAGCTGGGAAGAAGAAGTGGCGGAACAAACTCCCGAGCATTGTGTTGTATGTAAAACAGTTTCAGATACCTACGTGTGCTCAATACATATCATAGCGACTTGGACCTTAATTCGGCCGGTTCGGCATGATTTGGCAAGGTCGTGTCGTAATAACGAATATAAATTTATATATTTTGCCGCCCGGCAGTGCCGAATCGTGCCAACCCGAACAAGTGTTTTGCATCCTAAGTGCGGACGAAATGTTTTAGAGAGTAAAGCAAGGATAACCAGTTAATCTAGAATTCATTTATACATACATATTATAAAATAAAATGAATTAATACTCACTTGTCGAGATGCGGCGCCGGCTGTGTGGTTCTACAACACACAGAACACAACAACAATGATAGCGGGCGAGCTGCGCACGCGCCGGCCGCCGACAGCGACCTCTACACAACGCATACACAACACATTTCATAACAATATGGCCACACGGTAACATAGGTGTTCCTTTGGGAGAAAAACATTGTGTATTAGTTGCTTGCCGATTTTGGTTAATTTGATAAATAAACAAATAAACCAGGTCCAAATCTGACTGGAGTACGGACAGGCTGCTACTGGGAAATTCCTGACGGAATAACCTAATAACACTTTGCCTGACCTAGGCATCGAACCCAGGACTACTAAACTAATGAGGCAGACAGGAACACAAAAAAGTCTGGCTATTCATGTGAAGCTAAAGTAGGTTAAAATCTTCTTCATGTGAAAAATTGATGATGGAGCAATCACAATTGAAACCTGGACTGTTGCTGGACTAAAATGACTGGCTTTATAGTCACCAGCGGATGTGCAAGGCAGCCATAGATAAGCACCAGAAATGGCCAGCAGACCACAAGCATAACTGTCTTCTTATGGGTCAAATATATCTGTTTAATAAAGACTTAGCAACACATTAGTATTTTGTTAGTAGATGAAAAATGTAAGGTAAGTATTACTGCAGGTATCAAAGTACTCATTGATGATGGTAGGGAGGTATATATATTATAATATTTGATCTAAAAGATCCATAATGTATATTAGCACAATTATGATCAATCATATATTATGCAAACAATGTTGAAAAAAAGAAACTGTATCATGCACATCTTGGGTTATGGATATTCTAAAATAAGTTATATTCATTTTTATTTGGTGTGGAAAGCTTTGAAGGGTAGAATCTTTGAAGGGTTTTCATTAGGAACATTTTACCAAAAATATAGAGCAAAACGAAATGATTAATATAACTCAATACAAGTTATATGTTTTTCATATTATTATTTCCAATTCATGGCAAACTGACCATGTGTAATTGAGCATTTACTCATTACAATTGCTATGGTTGAGCTATTTTACATCAATTTACTGGTGTCAATAAGTGGTTTGTGTATCATTGTCATTGACTATGAAACAATTTGCATTAAAAATATTTTTTATTTAAATGTTAAACTAAATTAAATTAGATGGTCTGGCCATAATATAAGTGCATAATAGAATATTCTAGCAAGTTGGTATAGCTTTCTTTTGTAGTTTGAAGTAAATAACTAAGTTCACAAAGGTTTTATTAGGATCAAAAGATGATTTTACTCATAAACTATGACCCTGATAGTTTATTACCATCTTACCCATGTCCTCAATTACTTACATAAAGAACTGTGAACCATTTGTGTCTTTGCCCCTGTTTGCCATAGACAACAAATAAGGCCGGTCATGTTTCAACTCAAAGATCTCATCTGAAAATTAGAAAATTTATTAATGCAATGTTATATTTTTTTTTTTCTATATTATCAATTGACCCACTTACTCTGTATTTATTATATATTATTTACATAGCAAATTAGCCATTAGTACTACATATTGTATAGGGGGAAATAAGCAATTACTTACTTAATAAAAATGGGCAATAAGTGAGGATATAAGCCATTTACCTTCGAAAGTGCCACCATAGATAGACTCTCCACCTGTCCCATTAGCATTAGTGAAGTCTCCTCCTTGGACCATGAAGTCTTTTACCACTCGGTGGAACACCATACCCTACCAAAGATATTTATAGTATAAATAATAATCCTATTACAGATAACTGAAATGATAGCTAAAAAATTTCGAAACTTGAATGATAGACCTTTGATAATCTATGGCTCTATGGCTACAATGGTCTGAATGATGCATTGCATAACACTTGTTTATTTGAATCCACTCTTGGATAATGTGTTCATCCATAGTAATATTATAAACTCGAAAGTAACTGTCTCTATGTTACCTTTTCACGCCTAAACCACTAAACAGATTTTGAAAAGCAAGGAGATAGATGGCATCCTGGGGAAGGACATTGGCTAGTAATATAATTTGGTTAATTTACGGCATCAACGGGGGCGAAGCTGGTATTGAATACTCTAGTCAAGTGTGTATGTACACTACAAAGGATGTTTTGCTCAGTTTCTTACTACTTTTATTGCATTTGAAAATATTATAACAGTTTCAGTTTCCTAAGAACATAATATACCTGTAGCTACATACTTTTACACTCACTATCTGCATCTTTTTCTATGTTAACATTCAATGGTTTAAATGGAACATAGACAGTGGTCAAATTCTTATTTTCTTAGTATTTGCCTTCATTAGCATGATATTAACATTGTACTTGTGTATGGTAGTATCAAATCAACAAGGTAAATGGTAGCTCTATCGGAACGCTAAGAAACGAAGCCTCTACGGAACCCCGGAGACTAAACCTTCTTCGTCTAACCTTATACGTCAACGGTTTCTCCGTAATTTTCCCGATGCCCATGTCTCCGGCACATAATGCTCGGAAATTCTCCGCAGTCTTCGGTGCGACATCATTAAACAGCTCAAAGACCAATCGGCCAGAAGGCAAGCCCCCTATCGATATGTCCATGAACACGCGAGACCGAACCACTTTCTCGTCACCGTCCACCGTCATTTTAACACTTTTAATCACTCACACACGAAATGAAAACCACAAGATTTAATAGAATAGAACGTTTATTCCTGAAAATAGCACACGCTAAAACACAAACGATAAACCTGGCCACTTCGTTATTTTCCGGAAACAATCATTGACGTCGGCGAATGGCGATCGGCGGACGGCGACAGTCGCTTAGACTGCATTCCGAATTAGAACATGAGCACAGATAACTCTATACTAGTCGGAGAAACACATTGAGCTATGAAAAATAAAAGTCAATGGAGAAACATGAGCGCTCACAGCAGCGATCACATCGATATTTTGCGTTCCGTATTAGACTCTGGCCAACGAAAGCTGTCCACGCTTTATTTTCAGAAGTCTTGATATGGCAATAATTTAAGACTGTCAAAATTGACACATTGATGTTTCGTACTTGAGCATTGAGCTAATAAGTCAATGTACTTGAGTCATCTAGTGTTTACGTGCATCATATTTTCATTGATTTTGTTTAAAATAATAATAATATTCTTCATAATATACGCGAAAATTACAGCTCAAAAAACATTTTAAAAAAAATTACTCACTGAATAATAAATAGTATCAACTCCGTTTAAGCAGCGTACAGCCAGGGTTAACAGCTCTTGATTTTTTTAAATTCCCGCCCTTTTTCTTGGACAGCTTTCGTTGGCCAGACTCTAGATATCATGATTATGACAGTTTAGAACTGTCATCAATTCGGAACGCTCGTGAACGCACTCACAGTGTGGTCACAGAGCATGTGTGGTCGCTCAACGTCAACCTCAAACCTTGCACAAAAAAGACCGATTATTCTTCTGCAAATTAAAGTTTAACGCCACAGAGTACATTTTTACTTAACGCATTGGCATGGCGGCTGAGAGTATGTCATGCTCACTCAAATGTGTCGCTGGTGGTGGCGTGTGTATTGGATCATTGAGTTCCCTTCAAAATGGTTGAGCTGAATGGTGCTGATCCATACGTCATGTTCGTGAACGGGTGCCGTCAGTAGGCACTGGTAGTTTCTTAGCTGCCACGGCTTATTTTAATTCCATAATTGTTTTTATCTTTTTATTACGGACGCTTTTAACGTGCACGTCTTTCTAGATCGTTCTCACATGTATAATTACAACATGAATTATGTAACCACTTTTTTGTAACAATATTTTGATTTAAAAGAGTGTCCATGGAGTTTCTTGCCCGTTCTTCTCCATAGGTACCTACTACGCTTTGGAATGAGCAACACAATTTAAAAGTGCCTGTAATTGGTTTATTTGAAATAAATGCTTTGAGTTTGAGTTTGACTGGAAATATAATAGCTTGATCTGTAGCCGTGCGTACAACGCGTGATTTTGTACACGCTATATATTATATTATATTATTGGGTAGTTTCAATAAAAAATAGTCACTAGGATACTTTTTTGACCTTTATTGACTGATAACTACCTAGGTATATGTTGTAAAAATACGCCACATTGAATTGTAAAATGATAAGATTTTCTTGAAGAGGGAACTAATCGGAAATTTTTATGTGACTGCTAATTTCACATGGTATTTTTGTTTTTAGAATTTGAATTATATTTATTTTATTTATTTAAATTATACTTATATTTTCCTATTATTATAAATACTTATTCATTTTTATTTAAAAAAAAAACAAAGACCAACCTCTCAATTACGTAAAATAATCGAGGTATTTCATAAACTATGCAAAATCATTGAAATATGAATAGTAAAGTACGAAACACCTCGAATGACCAAAAATCTATTGTTATTATTGGTTTTAGAGCTTTACAAATCGTATAGATACACTCAATGAATTGTAAAACACAAAATTCGTCATCTTAAACGACATTGACATACGACAGTCACAAGAAAACCTGCAAAATCAATTTTATTTTTATTATTTACAGCGCATGTAAGCGCGACCTACCCGATATATTACTTTCCTCTATGTCTCACGTCTGTTTCAACATTTCTTATAATGTTGTCAGGACATAATAGGTTGGGGAAAAACTATCTTCGTATTTTTTAAGAAAATTCAAAACATTTTTAATATAGTTTGTTTACATTTAACTAAAGTATGTAGGTACCATTTTGTTCGGTAACTTTTTGCCATCTTGTAGGTAGGGACATGATCCCATAGCTATAGAAATTTTGGGACTTCTGATCAAAATACCGCGACAAGTGGTTTTGGCAGTCCTCTCGTGATGTTAACCTGACACTGCCTAAAGAATTGTGAAGAGACCGAAACAGGTGGAAATCTGAAGGTGCAAGGTCAGGACTATACGGCGGATGCATTAACACCTCCCAGCCAAACTCTCTTAATTTTTGCTGAGTGGCTAAAGATGTGTGAAGTCTAGCGTTATCATGATGAAAAACCACACCCCTTCTGTTGATTAATTCCGACCGCTTTCTCTCAACTTCTTGCTTTAATCTCATCAGTTGTTCGCAGTAAAGTTCAGAATCGATGGTCCTGCCTGGTGGTAACAGCTCATAATGAATAATGTCCTTCTAATCCCACGACACACACAGCATCACCTTGTTGCGAGTTAACCCGGGTTTCGCCACAGTTTGTGAAGCCTGACCGGCTTTTTACCACGACCTTTTTCACACGTTCTTGTCGTACGTGATCCACTTTTCATCACCAGTTATCAGCTTCTTCAAAAATGGTTCGGTTTCATTACGTCGTAATAAAGAATCACAAATGAGTACACGGTTCATTAGGTTTCTTTCAGTGAGCTCGTGAGCTACCCAAATATCGAGCATTTTTGTGTACCCAGTTTTTTTCAAATGCGCCAAAACTGTTTTGTGGTCAATTCCCAGTTCTTCAGCTACGTCATAACATAACTACTGATATGCAGATCTTGCTCCACTTTTTAAAAAATGGCACCCATTTTATCTGTACTAGGGCGACCAGAGCGACGTGCATCTTTGACATCAAAATTTCCGGATTGAAAACGCTTAAACCAAATTTGTGCTACTCTCGCAGACACTGCACTAGGTCCATAAACATCGCAAATTTTTTTCGCGGCTTGCGTTGCATTTTCACCTTTTTTGTAGTAAAATTTTAAAATGTATCGAATTTCTTCATTAGATTCACTCATCTTGACGGTTCGAAAAACAAATGAAAATCACACATTTTCCTAATTTGAATTTGGAATTATGTTCTTTAAAATTTAAACTTTCAATGATACCAAAACCAGCCAGATACAAATAGTATAGCCAAAGAGATTTTATTACAAGTTCATACATACTGTCACGTAGATCCTAACGCCATCTGTTAGCGAATAGAAGAACTACACGTTAGACGCTAACGCCATCTGTTAGCGAATAGCCGAACTACACTGGACCGTTCCCGTAAGTACTAGAATGTTCTGGTATTATGTAGAACATTCTAGTAACTTACACTCGTCATATAAATAAGGGGTTAACAGCGTTGTAGGACAGTTCAGCTTAGAATGCGAAACAGTGAAGAACAGCTAATAACAGTAAAAGTGGACTAATAGTGAACTACAAGTGATTGTGTTTAAAGTTTCTGATTACTGTATTTGTGATTTTTAATTAGTGTGTTTTTCGTGTAAATTGGTATAAATTTATTTATCCCGAACCCCAGCTCGTAACATTTTGGTGTCAGAAGTAAGGGATAAATTATGCCAGTTTTTCCGAAGGACGACACGGAGGGTATCCGTACCCGGAAGACATGTGCGCCGATCGGCGCGGCGCACGCCGCCGGTCAATTTAGCCACGCCGACGCCGCCGAATTTTTCATCGGCGTCATCGGCGTCAAAATTAAATAACACACGCACGATTTTATTAAATTATTTTTTTATTTACTTAAATAATAGTTTTTATATTGCTATCTGGCAACACTGGTTAACGCCATTTTCATCGCCGCCATTTGCAATTCTTTGTCAGTTGTCAGTCTCGAGCGAACGTACAGAGAATTACATGTTTTCGGAGGATTTTTGCTTTTAAAATACAAACTGATCATTATGTCAGACTTTGTAGATCGGAGTTCAATACAAAAGATCGAAATAAAACATTTTTCTGTGAAAACCCTCTATTCGTCATCGAAAAACAGTCACAGCTGGAAATATTTTGGCACATTGGTTATTGAGAAAGATGGCAAGAAGAAGGCCATCTTGTCAGATAATGTATTCTGTTCGCAGTGCATTTTAGAGGCCAAAGAAAAAAATGAAGACGATCTTATGGGATGGTAAGGATTCTTGTACTTATTGTGTAGCTTTCAAAGGAAATTAATTTTGATGGTTAGTTTGCGTGTTTTGCAGTCTGCTTTTTAAAATTTGACTAGTGAATAAGCTGCTATGCTGTGCGTTTTGAGTTAGGGTTGGGTGCTGACTGTTCATTGCTTATATTTCCCATTATATCGTGGGGTTTGGTCTAGGAAAAATTACTTATTGTGTTATTTTTTACCGCTGTCATTAACTAATGTTCTTGCCTTGTTTTTTGTCATTTATAACCTAATTTTACTTATTTATTTTAACCAATATATATTTTTGCTTACCGCTTTATTTATTTTATTTTAGCTGTAAAATAAAATCTTATAGTGCAAAAGTAAGCACGGGAAATCTTTCTCGCCATCTACGAGATGAACATAATTTAAAAGAACCTGAAAAAGCTGGCGGCAGTAGTCAAAGAATAACTAAATTTTTCGACAAAACTCGTCCTCAAAAGTCAGACACCAGCCAAGCAATTGATTCAAATAAAAAATGGCTTTTTGCACGAGATCTGACTTTGTGGATATGCAGATCATTATTACCTTTTGATATGGTCTCTGACCAGGCAATGATTGACTTCTTCTTAAAGTATAATGTGATCCTCAAAAAAGAAGATTTACCTAGCAGAACTACTATTTCTAGGACGGCTTTAGAAGATGTATACGATAGTATGAAGGCACATATCAAAGATTTGATAAAAAAAACAAGTCCTCGCAGTGTCGCTTTAACGACGGACTTGTGGAGTGATGCTTTCCAAAGAAATAATTATATAACGTTGACATTACATTTTCTCAGTCCTTTCCTTGATTTTGAAAGTGTAACACTGGCTTCTCAAATCATAGATGGAAAAAAGACAGGAGAAAAAATTAAAGAACACTTGCAGGAGATACTAATTGAATACGGACTTGAAGAGAAGAAAACTGTTATAGTAACTGATTGTGGTTCGAACGTTAAAAGAGCAGCGTCATTATCGAACATGGAATCACATTTTTGCCTTGGTCACGGTCTACATAACCTAGTAGTACAAGATGGCGTCAAAAGTACACCAGAAATAAACAGCATCGTTACAAAATGCAAGAAAATTGTAAAAAGTCTTAGATACAAACTACCAGAACTTAAAAAAGATGCAGATGAAGAACAAAAACGCTTATTGAATGGTATTGACGAAGCTGGAGATTTAGTTGATTTAGACGAGACCAGCCCTTTTACTGAGGAACATGATGAAAATACTAACACTTTTTCAGTAACTTCAATTAAAACGGCTACTCCAACTCGGTGGCACAGTGTTCTCGTAATGTTGGAAAGTATATATAACAAATGTAACAGAAATCCTATCCACAGGCTCCTTGTTAGACTAAACAAGTCTGATTTGAAAATTGATGACTCTGAGTGGAAACTTCTGGGCGACTTGATAAAATTTTTGAAACTTTTTCGGGACGCTGTTAATATAATGAGTGCATCAAACTCAGTCACAATCAATGTTGCTCTTGTTTTTAGGTGTGAAATAGAACAAGCATTAAAACAACCTCTTGGGGACGATGAAGTTCTAATAATGAGCCGCATGAAGCAAAACATGTTGGCGAAATTAAATCATCGCTTTCCCATTAATAATCTGATTAACGCGGCTGCTCTTCTCGATTGCCGTTTCCAAGGAATGTCAGTAATTGACAAATACCTTGAGGAAAGGGGGGAAACGAGAGTTTCCTTTATGTCAGCATTTGTGAGAGAACACGTCAGGGAATCTGATATTATGCAAGAAACGGCGAATGAGCACAGCGAACCCGTCACTTCCGCTATGATAACTCAACCGTCCACATCAACATCGTCAAGCCTTCTTTTGGCATTGTCCCAGAAGTATACAGCTCCTGGTAGTAAAGCAGCTGATGATCCTGTAATGGCCGAATGCTGGAAATACTTTGGTGGATGTGACCCCAAGGATGTTCTCGATGGCGATATACTTCGTTATTGGAAGGAAAAGAAGAATAGTTATCCTTGGCTATTCAGCTGTGTGAGGGCTACAATGAGCGTTCCCGCCACAAGCACACCAAGCGAGCGAGTTTTCTCAGTCGCGGGACTAACCATTACGGCAAAAAGGTCACGTTTAAGTCCTACATCCGTAGATAAAATTATTTTTATACACGATAATTATGACATGTGTAAGAAGCAAGTACAAAAGTTGAAATAATTAGCATTTTCGTTGAATAATTTTATTTCTTTCTGTATTTTGATTGTTACCAAAGAGGATACTTTTGCTATTGAAAAATTTTTTTGTTATTAATTTGTTACAAGTAAGTAATTAGGTATAGAAGACATATAATTTTGTCATAATTTAAAAATGTGATTTATTTGATCTCAAACTTACCATATTATGTTCATGTAAGTGAATAAATAAAAGTTTATTTGAATTAAGGCGTATTTTACTTATTTTCACCATCCACGCCGATTACGCCGATGACGCCGCCGCCGCCGACATATTAGAAGCCAGACGCCGCCGCCGGTCAAATAAGCATCGGCGCACATGTCTAACCCGGAGTCAGCGCCAGCAGGAGGTGGACCAGAGGCGGTTTGAAGGTTCTCCGATACAGACACCTGGTGGTAATCAGACGACGACGGAGCCAATCTCCGAAGTACCATCTGGAGTTCCTACAGCATCACCAGCCATGGATCTTTCCGCTCTGATGGTGATGCTGCAGGAACAGGCCCGCCGACAGGAGGAACAGGCCCGCCGACAGGAGGAACAGGCCCGCCGACAAGAGGAACAGGCACACCGACAGGAGCAACAGGCCCGCCGGCTGGAGGAACAGCTTCAGCGTGACAAGGAGGAACAGGCCCGCCAACAAGAGGAGCAGGCCCGCCGACAAGAGGAACAGGCCCGCCGACAAGAAGAGCAGATCCTCCTCATTAAAGATTTACGCGCGACGTTTGGCAAGGACATCACAGCCGTGAAGGAGAAGGTTCAGCTGCACGAAAATCGTATCACCGAGGCCGAAATCCAGATCGCTGACATGAGAAAAACGTTGGGGAACCTGAAAGCTGGAGACGGGACTGCGACTTCTGTAGTTGCTGCACCTTCGGTGCGCGGGTTTAAAGTGCCACCCTTCGATGGAACATCTTCGTGGTCGGCATACAAAATCCAGTTTGAAGCTGTCAAGGAAGCAAATGGGTGGACAAAAGGGCAGGCCATGACCGCACTTACTTTGGGCCTTCGCGACCAGGCCTTAACCATATTGGAAGCTCTCGGTAAGAATGTGACTTACGAGCAGCTGCTTGAGGCGTTAGAAGCCAGATACGGTGACGCACACTTGGAACACGTATTTCGAGCCCAGTTAAAAGATAGTGTGCAACGCAGTGGTGAAAACCTGCAGCAGTGGGCCCTGGAAATTGAAAAGCTGGTTCGAAAGGCGTACCAGTCTGCGCCTGCACCCATCGAAGGGATTCTGGTTCAAGCATTCATCGATGGTAGGTATACGGGACCTGGAAGTTAGAGCTGCTGTTAGACTTGGGCACCATGAGACGCTGAAGGACGCCTTGGCCCATGCATTGGAGGTGGAGGCAGTAAGGCACGATCTACGAGCCCACCGCATCAGGGAGGTTGCGGAGTTGCCAGGACGTGACCGTACTAGGTACAGCCCTAGATGCTACACTTGTGGAGAAAAGGGCCACCTCAAGTCGAGTTGCCCGAAGCGAAGCACTGTCCGCGAAGATCACACCCAGGAAAGAAGGGCGGCTGATGTCACCGCCCAGCAGCAGGGAAACGAGTAAACGCCAGGACTGCGGGGCGGGTGCTGGCTGGTGTAAAAAGAGCCCCAAGGATTTCGATCTCACAAGCCCATGATGGGAACAGCCTTATCATCAAAGGTGAAGTGAATGGAAGACCATGTAAGCTGACATTGGATACTGGAGCTTCTCGCACGGTTGTCAGTTCCCAACTAGCGAATCATTTTCTTGGGGACTTCTTCGGTAAGCATGACCGCGTAAATTTAGTAACAGCTACCGGTCAGCACATACCCGTCCGAGGAGAGAAAGAGGTGGAGTTAAAACTGGGTAACACAATTTACCGGCATAAGGTCATCATGGCTGACATAGTAGATGACTGCATCCTAGGTTTGGACTTCATGCGACAGCACTGTTGTGAGATCGACGTGAATCAAGGAGTCTTGAAATGTGGTTCAGAAGAAGTGTTCATGGAAGGTGCACCATCGGGCGAAGTGTACTGTTTAAAGAGGATTGTTCTTCCTCCCCGGTCGGAAACAATAGTTCCAGTTAGTCTTCCGCAGCCTCCTTCTGCGAGACGACTGTCTCGCAAAAGGAAACCACCGCGTCCCAGGACTCGTCGCTGCCGACCATCGACTCGACTGCGGTCGGCAGCGACAAGTCACTGCCTACTTCTGAGTTTGGGGAAGCCTATGTCCAGCAGTGGACGTCTTTCAGTTGAAATGAGGATGATGGGTACTCTCTTTGATAGCTCTTGTCACTGTGACGAGTTTGCGCGTTTCAAACTTTCTCGGGCATATTTTTATTATTTTTCGAACATTTTTTGATTATTTCTCTCGGGAGTGTTCTAATTAAATATCACATGTTTTCTTGTATTTGAGTGTGTGACTCTTCAAACCTTAGAGAATTAAACTTCAAACACTCAAATACAAGAAAAATTGTGATAGCCCTCATAAGGCTCGTACAGACTGGCGCGACAGGTCGCTCGACGTGTCGCGTGGCAATTCTGCGATATCTTAGCGTCGCAACACCTTTCACACTGGCGCGACGAGTTCGTTGCGCCAGCGACGCGACACGATACAAGAGAGTATAAATGGCATTGCAATACAAGTTGAGCTCAGCCCCTAGCTTTAAGTTTACCCGGTCACATCCAGCTGGTTCTGAGCGGACCAGTCATTGTCCCCAAACGTCAAGTCCCAGTGGTCCCATAACGAACCACCCGATTCGCGCGGTATAATATATCAAAATCAAATCAAAAAGTCATTTATTCAAATTAGGCTGAGAATCAGCACTTTTTGAACGTCAAAATCACATAAGACAGTCCCATTCCCAGTCTTCATCTCTATTATAACCGCTAAATAAAGGCTAATAGGTATGGTTTGCGGACATTTCACTCTATAGGCCGATGTATTAGCCATACGTCATCTAAAAATAAAAATATTAGGTTGGGGAAAAAGTCTTTTCGCATTATAGTATTGTTACGAGCTGGGGTTCGGGATAAATAATTTTATACCAATTTACACGAAAAACACATCTTTCGTAAATCGGTTCATTTCGGTCATTTTTTTTATGTGTGTTCGTGGATTACTTCGTCGTTTATGAACCGATTATGATGATTATTTTTTTTGTGGGAAAGGAGATATCTCAAAGGTGGTACCATGATAAGGAAGCCAGGATCTGATGATGGCATCCCAGAGAAATCGAGAGGAATCATCAGGAATGTCAGTGGCGACTAGTGCGTTTGTTAATTTTTTCATTAAGTATTTTAAAGCACTACTATTGAATGAAGGTCTGGAGTCGATCTGATGATGAAGGCGAAGGACAGTCAAGGGAACTCCTAAACGTTTTATAGTAGCTACCTTGTTTAATTTCATTTCTATTTATGAGAACTTTGCACCCATATGGGTTATAAGTGGCATTTCAGTCTGCTAGTGGAGACCATAGACAGTCGAGGGTATTCCTCAACGATTTACAGCAGTTACCTTTTGTTGGGCTTACTCATTGAGCTACTAGGATAATTCAATGGGCTTACTTCATACGGTTCATTAAAACCGCCTTCAAACGGATGTGAAAGTGTAAGACGATCGTTTTTGAATTGGTGTGGGGTACGTACTTAAACTAAAAAGTGAAAATAAAAAACTTTTTTACAAAAAAAAACAACCCTTTTCGAAAAAATAACACCACAAAATGAAAAATAACTTTCATTTCGGAAGTCGGTGGAAAAAACTAAAATACAGATCCAAAGAACGCCCACCATCAAGTTGGCGACTTCCGAAAAGATATTTTTCACTTTGTGGTGTTATTTTTATGGAAGACGGTTTTTTTTTTGTACTTAAGTTTTTACTAGTGGTATACCCCCCCCCCCCCTTTTCGTTAGCTCGTCTTTTATAGTGCTACACCATACATACCTATTTATCTAGTTTTCGTATAATTTGTGATTGACATAAAAAGTCCTCTGTGGTAGGACCATTGACTTATAGCTTATAGCTCGACAGGAGCTGCCGAGCTGCCTTCTTTGCTGGCAACCACAGACTACAATATAGTATAGGACACAGACTATCTAGAGAACTACGTTGTATAGGATACTGGCAACCCTGTACCTTGCGTCGGGTCGGTTGCGTGCGGCAGTTGCGGCACTGTGGGCTGTGGCCATAAAAAACAATTTAATGGCCGATTAGCGGATCGACGCTAGACGCAGAAATTAAAAAAATTGGTTTTACGAAGTATCAGAAGTTTCTCTTTGATACTTTATAGTAGTCCCTAAAGTTTATTGAGGATTAGGACTATTTCGTGCGGTGGTTGTGTTAAATCGCAATAATGTTGGGTTCTGGGGATAGTAGCTACATCATAAAGTTGCGCGGCTTGCCTTTCACCACTACCGTGGACGACGTCCTCGATTTTCTCAGGGGCGTCAACGTTTGTAACGGCAAAGAAGGTAAGCAGAGCTATGTATTATTGTTGGAATACATTCATTTACAGTTGGGGCAGTTCTTTGGCAAGTCCTATCAAGATGGCAGCTTTGATTTGTTCCGAATTTTGATGCGTCCGCCCTTTGCTAAAATATTTGTTGGTTACCGGTTATCTGAATACCGGGTACTGAATACAATTCTATATCAAGACGAATTAATTAGAATGTATTAATTAATTGTTAAGTACCAATGCCAAAATAAAATATGAAAGTAATAAATTTAATGCTATATAATATAATACCTACTTTAAAATACATGACTGTTATTTTGAAAGTATTCCAGCCGGTTTCGAGTAGGCAGGCATGCGAAACGTGCCGTTTATAAAATTACGTGTTCCATATTTGTATTCATTGAATGCCGGGCGGGTCGCTCGGTCATTTCGACCCACGCCGATTTATGCAATGTACTACACAACATGTCTAAAATTATTATCCTGTCACAATGTTCCTTCTTTGGTATTGTTCGTCGAATCGTTGAGCTACTTAAGTTCTGAGTCGAGCTGCACGGTTACTGACAAATGCGTGCACTGTCTGGACAGGTCCACTCAATCTGTGTGGTTCTTTCCTCATTTAGGCCATTTCAGACACCAATCTGCATGGTCCTCAATGATTATGTCCGGATTTTATATACACATTGACATTCATGAATTTTATATACATATACTATGACAAGAGTATTTACTTTGTAAAGTATTATGCTATTATTTTAACTATTGTGAATGTGAGAACTATGTTGGTCATTGCTTTTTTTTTGTATTTTTACTCTTAGTGTAATCATGATCTGGCAGTTTGAGTAACTTGTGCGGCCTACTCAAATGTCCTTTCTTTGGTATTGTTCGTCGAATCGTTGAGCTCCTTAAGTTCTGAGTTGAGCTGCATGATTGCTGACAATTGCGTGCACTGACTGGACAGGTCCACTCAATCTGTGTGGTTCTTTCCTCAAAAGACCATTTCAGACACCGATCTACATAGCCTTCACATGATCTGACCAAGATTCTGTCTGGACTTTAAAAGAGACTGTGACCTCTGAGTTTGTTTCGGCCTTTCTTCTCAGAGTAGTCAGATAGGAAACGCCGACCTCATCTAGTTTAAAAAAAAATATGATTGATGTGTAAAAGTGTTTGTAAAAACCTACTTACAGAAATAAAGTCATTTATCATTTATCACAATGGCTCATTGTAGTAGCTTAAGTGATGATGTTGTTGTTACCAATAGGTATGAATAATTTAATAACGCTATCCTGTGTTAACTAATATTATTGTCAAACATGCTTTCTTTAAAACAAATAAATAACTACATTTTGTGATGCACCCGTAACACTGACCAAACCAAACTGTAAACCAAAAAAGTGAAATGGTGTCAAGACAATAAAATAATAATCAATTTGCAATTTTGACACAGCAAAGAAATTGCTTGCATAATATTTAATCCTATAAACTTAATTTAGCAAAACATGTAGGAGTACACCTACATAATTATCACCTGATGTTGCCCATAATTTTTGTGTCACTTATTGTGTATATCTTTTGTTGGAGATCCTAAATAAGAAAAAAAATCAATAAATCCTCTTATTAAAACCTCTAACAAGATGCTCTGGTTTCAGGAGTGCACTTGACTGAAGTACGTCCAGGTCGGCCATCAGGTGAATGCTTTGTGGAAGTGGAAAGCCAGCAGGATGTGGAAGAAGCTCTCAAGAAAGACAAGGACAACATGGGGAAGAGGTACATCGAAGGTAAGTTTTCGATTTCAATAGAAAGATTTCCAGATAACTTGATTATTTTAACAGCCCTAATAAAAAAAATCTAATCTTATTTATTTAACCTACACTGAGAACAAGCACTTTTGAAACCTCAAAGAGGTACTAAAAGATACTAAAATACTTATCCACACTTATTAATAACATTTTGCCATACCCATTAATTACAGTTATAGATATTATTTATTTATACAGGGTGGCCGGGGAGTTCAAACATAAAGTTTAGGTACTTTATGATGAGGAGTATCCAAATTAGCATAGTCTAACCTGAGCCCCTAAAAAAATATGGTTTATCTAGGAATTGCAGAACTTACTTAGAATTTATTCGAAAGTTCAAAATTATGATTTGAGCTCAGTACTGACAAATTTTCAATGTACCTATCAAAAAAAAAAAATGGGGAGATTTTGGGTTCAATCAAATCTTAATTTTAGGTTATAGGTATTATTATAGGTTAGACTATGCTAATTAGTTATCACAAAAAAACTGAACCAGATATGTTCAACAGAAAATTCTATCTCGAAAACTACGAAAGATCGTAGAACATACATGGGGGTGATTCGGATACTCCTCATCATAAAGTATCTAAATTTTACGTTTGAACGTTAACTCCCCAGCCAGCCTGTATATACTTTATGGTACACCAGAACAAACATAACAAAAAAAAAAAACTAAACTGGAAAGAGTTACAAATACACTTACACAGGGTGGCAGGGACATCGACGCACAACCTGTTACCATGGATTTACTACATGAGCCTGGAACCCCCGGTGCTGAAATATTTTGTCAGATATTAAAAAAAATAAAACTGTTCTATACATTTTGACCACTTAGGTTTGTAGGGAACACCCGTTTTTTAACACGCCTTTATTAGCTTGGTATGTATCCATGTAGCTATTTAACGGATTTGAATGGTTGATGAAACGGTTTGATGGACTGAATGAAATGGCGATTTTTGCCAGTTCAATCTCTTTCCAAGTTCAAGTACTGTAAGCCGCGGAAAAGAACTTCGTTCCAAATAACAAAAAAAAAACACGCTTTTGTAGTTAACCGCAATAAACAATAGAAAATAAATAATAGTTTTATAGAGGTACGAGGAACGGGGTGTAAAGTCCACTCATACCTCCATAGAAAAGGGAGGATCCTCCGACCAGACGGGTGTCGTGTCTGGTGGGCAACTAACTGCCCAATGATTGATGTCGGGAAGTCGTATATAATTATATTAATTATATAATTATGCTAGCCGCGCGGTAAACTCTGCTTGTGCGGTGCAGGATTTGCGTGACGTCAGTATGACGCGCAGCTCGCATGTGGCGATGTAATTATACATCTACTTATACATACATATAGATACCGCTACAGTTTAAAAAAAAAACCAACACAACCATGGATTTGGTATGTACATGATTCTGGACCCCAATGTGTTGAAATTATTCGTTGGTTGTAAAAAAAAACTGGTATAACCTAGGTGGTTAAGTAAAAAAAATAATAAGTAGTTTAAAAAAACCAAAAAAAAAAAAAAATTTTTATAAAAAAAAAGAAATGTAGAAAAGAAAGTAGAAAAAAAAGAATGTAGAAAATCTTTATCAGATATTTTCATGACGACGCAAATTTTTCAAATAATAACAAAAATATTTACAACAATTGACATCAAGCACCCCACGCATTTATACAATATTATTTTTTTTTTCTTAATGACTGTTCTTATTTTAAACTTATTGAAAATTATTTTCTACTTTTTAGTTCGGTTATCTACAAAAGTGTGTTTTTTTAACTACTTTTTTTACGTTTGTACCTAGGTAGACCCTTTTGTAGGAAACACCCGTTTTTTTTTACTTGACCATGTAGGTAGGCACTTTTATAGGAAATACCAGTTTTTTTTTTAATTAATGAAAAATTTCAACACAGATGGATCCAGAATCATGTACTGAATCCATGGTTGTGCGTTGATGTCCCTGTCACCCATAGACAAAACCTATTTAGTTTTAAACAATAATATGTGCAATTAATTTAAATAAAATATTGCTACACATAATACAGTTACCTACTTACTCGAAAGTTAAAAAACAAATCATTTATTTCAAATCTCCAAGGTACTCTCGTATGGAGAAGAATGGGCAAGAAACTCCACTGTTATTCTTTTAAAATTTTTAGAATATTTTGTATACATTCATTATATAATTATAATATGTTGTGAAGATGATGTACCTACAATAAAATTACTATAAGTACCATAATAGGTACTATATTAGTTAGCAACTCAGATTGAGTAAAACAAATGCTCAGAAACAAAAAGTTAGCATTTTATTACCTAAATTAAATGTATTGTGAAAAAAAAACGATAATCATAAGCACTAGCTTCATCATTATTACTTTTCCTTGTTTCAATACATAATCCTGAATGAATACTGCTTTCACGGATTTAAATGGCTGTAGCTCTTTGTTAGGTAGTATTATAATTATAGGAGTTTGAAATATTTAAAGAGTCCACTCTAACCAAAACAACACTCTTTGTTACAGTCTTCTCTACTGACCGAACGGATATGGAGTGGGCCATGAGTGCAATGCGTCAATCCGACAATGGTGGTGGTTTTGATGGCCCCATACCTAATGTATCTGATGACATGGGTATTGTCAAGCTACGTGGCCTTCCATTTGGATGCAACAAGGAAGAAGTCGTCCAATTCTTTGACGGTAAGAATGATGGAAATAAGTTATTTTTATGAGAAGTACTCTTTATGGGGTTATTAGGCATTTTTGGTAGCTGTGCTGCGGGTAAAGTTAGTATTTGACAAATAAAACAAATACATACCGGAAATTTGTCTTTATGTTGAAATAAAATTGATGCAACAGTAACATACTCAAGCAAATAATCATACAGGATGTAAAAAAAAAGTGTGTTATAAGAAAGGACCATGGGCACTTTTGTATGAACACTGGGCCCACTTTTCAAAGTTGTGCAACAGTGATGAAACCTATGTCATAAGAAAGCTCTTAGTGTGTACTTTATTTCATTCTATGGTAGCTAAGTTCAAATCCAGCGCGAAATTGGCGTTTTAGTGCGTTCAAAAACAATATTGTAAATGAAAAATGCGCATGACCTATTACTTATTGCTCCTTTTTTATTCATTTTTTTTTTATTTATGCATAACGGAAAAGCTCTCGGCCTCCATCTTACCTGGTAGCAAGGGTGATCGGCCGTAGGTGGAAACGAGCTTCACCCGGAATCATCAACCACAGAGGAACTGGCTATCTTACCTCTTACTGCCGAAACACAACAATGCTTAACATTGTTACTATGGCGACAGACTTAGATAAGATGGCGTTAGCTAGCCAGGCGGTCTTAGAACAAGCCCTACCACCAACTAAACCTAAAAAACTGGAAATCGAACCAGGGACCTCTGGGTCTGAAGTTAAGTGGTCTCACTAGACCACAGAGGCGGTTAAAATTAAAGAATGATAAATATCGACTTGGTCTTGTACAATATTTTTTAGGTGTGATTGTGATGTGAGTGTTCTTTACAAATAAAAAACGACTTATTTTGTACGAGTTTATTTATTTATTAAATGTTTTATACACACAAGTGTACAGAGGCGGACTATTTCAACATTAACAGCTACTATGTGATGCCTCTCGGCGCGTCTTAGAACGTATTAGTTATAATAATTATAATAAATAATAGTCCTTCTGGCCGAATTTCGACCACGGCGGCCAGTCTCAGCGGAGACAAGCCATCTGCGCGGGACATATTAAAGTGCACAAGTGTGTGCGCAAACACATAACAGCCATAAAAGGCAGTTTTTAAAAGGCATCTATAATAATTTCATCTAAATGTATTGCTGGTCGATGGAAACCATCCCCATGTCTACCTAGTCCCAAGTACCATATTATGGATATGACATGGGCACAACTTCCGATAGTGCGTCTGCCCGTGAGACATGTACAGTAGTATTGTATAATGGCGTCCTTGCCTACTTGGTCACGGTCAATTAAGACGTAGGTATAATACATCCTCGATCTAACGTGTCGTGACTGTACACGTCCCCTAAGCAACCATACATTATTTTGCTGAATATTGCATTGCTCTAAGTCATTTAAATTGTTTTCACGATATATTTCTATTGTGTATACACCACCATCCCGTAAGTTTTCACTAACGTATGACCTGGCAAGTTTAATTTGGTAAGAGCCCAAGGAAATCATTAATATATCATCTTCAGTTAGCTGGGGAAAATCTTCTAAATGAGGCAGATTAGCTTCCATTCTTATGAATGCTACCCTTTGCCTGTTTAGGTTTTTCAGTGTAACATAATTAAATAAAAGATTCGGAGAGTTGATTTTCTCATTTATAATATTCCAAATGTTATGACTAAGCCGGTGGTCTATGGCTACTTTATAAAAAGCATTTATAAGAGAAGCCGCAATTTTAAAATCAATGAACATTATGTGGCAATGCTCTATTAAAATAATCTTGGCGTAATAATTTAAACCTATTTTTAAACTTGCCGTTCACCGCTTCCACCACCCAACGACATATTGTTACTAATCTTGCTTTATTAGCTTGTTCGGTCGTCAATTGACTTTCATTTCTATCCTTTGTTGGAGGAATATGTGGTTCATATCCTAATGACTGAAGATCTACTACACTATCTCTGAAACCCCTATCTAAAATGAATACATCGTTTTGATGAAACATCCAATGAAAAGTATTATCTTCATTAGCACATAAGCTAGTCATAATCGACGCATCACTTGTTGTTGCAGCGTATGGACCAAGAACGTCTATTATATAACCGTCACTGCATACCATTAAAAAAGGTTTCAATAGATTTTGAAACTTATGATGGCTATAGGTCAAACGCTGAAAGAGAAAGTTACTACTTTTCTCTATATAAACATATGTTCCATCACATATTATTATAGCTTTTGTATTTTCTTCATTACCATATATCATTTTTGGTAAAAACAAGTTCCTTTGAAGCATGTTTTGCCTGGAAATATTATCCATACCTAAATGAATGTTTACAAAATCGCTCACTAAATGTTGTCTAGCTAATGTTAATTTTCTTTCCAAAGACCTGCGTGACATATTAAACAGAGTAGCTAATCTTTCGTTAGACTCTCCGGTTCTAAGTTTAGCTAAGTAAACCCCGATCACGGTGCGCGAACGATTAACCGTTTGTGTCAGCGAAGGAGTTTCTTCCAATACTGTATTGAATTGGCCGATGGTGAGTCCAGTCCAAAAAAAAACATCGTTGTCATTTATTGATTCCAAAAACTCGAAATCAAATCTCGATCTTCGGTTAACAGCAGATATTAGTATATTAGACATGTCTGTGAAATGTGCAACATTGAACTAACTCATTTGAAACATTACAATTCTCATGTAATAAATGCCATTCGTTACTTTCCAGGTGATCGGTACATACTCTAGCATTTTCAGGGATGTACAAACGTTGTGAACAAAGTACGTTTACAATAATCGTGTTAGGAATTCTATGACGTTCAATATTGTGACAATAATTAAATATACAACGCCTGGTAGAGTTCGGTGCTCTAACATGTTCGGGAGCATAAAAAAATTGTTGAAAGTTCTGCACCGCGGGATCTTGTACACGAACTGCATCATCTGGGATGTTTTCTGCAGGTCCTTGTTCATTAATAGCAACAACTTCGATGTTTTCCGCAGGTCCTTGTTCATTAATGGCATCATCTTGGACGTTTTCCGCAGGTCCTTCTTCATTAATGGCATCATCTTGGACGTTTTCCGCAGGTCCTTGTTCATTAATGCCATCATTATCGGTGTTCTCTGTAGGTCGTTGTATAACAACAGCATTGGTTCTTTGCCAGCAACGGTGACAAACTTGTTGTGTATTATTAAATACTACCTGCAAAGATTATATTTTATGAACACATAAATCGTTAAAGATATTCCTAATTATTCTTTAGATTACTGTCTTGCAGAACTCTTGTCAAAAAGATTTTTTTTAAGTTAGCTATTATTTTTTCTATATATTGTTATCTTTACAACCCGGTCAAAATATCTGTGCACCTGGCATCGATGACGTCATATTAGCACTCTAATACAGTATGTGTGACGACATGGCGAGCGCGGTGTGGCTAAAGGGAATTTGCGAGAGGCATTGCATTCCAGCAAGGTGCACAGATATTTTGATAGTGTTATATGTATATAATCGGTGCACTTCTAACTTGGACGATTGATATCATAAATAAATAAATAAATATCGTCTGACATTGCACACAGCAAAATATATATATCATATTCACAAAATATTATTTTGTTTAGACGATGGTTCAAATCTGATAGGTTATGATGTACTTAAAGCTCAAACTCAAAACGTTTGTTTCAATTGAACCGTTTACAGGCACTTGAATTGTCAAGGTAGAAAATGTGTAGCAGAACGTCCACCAGGACGGTTATTATTACTATGTCTATTGATAATAAAATTCTTGTATTATTCTTCTTTTACAAACCAATAATCCAAAGTAGGTTATAGGTTTGAACATTAAACGATTATAAATACAAAAACTTTTTATTTAGTAACATAATTAAGTCGATATTGGGTCGGAGATATTGAAATGTTAAAATATGATACAGTAATAGGTAGGTACATACCTGGATCAAAGCATTCTGCTGAACATATTCAGCAAACTGTGGACGAATCGCAGGTAGATCATCTCTTAAAACATGGCGTCTTGTCCGCAAAACACGTGAACGCAAACACATAACACAGCAATTTTCTGCCATTGCAAACAGTCACAAACCAATTAAATCAATGTCCATATGCTAGCCAGGGTAATGATAGATAAAACTAAACAACAATATCCTTTACACAAAGTGATATCAGAGTCCATTAACAAGCCGGGATCAGTAAGTCGTAATACAAGCCGAGATTAACACAAATAAGCACTTACACCGAGCGTAAATAACGTACGAGCAACGACTGAACAGACATGATCATCCCCCGTTTGTGTAAGGGTGTAAGAATGCGGGGGAAGGGAGGGTTGTGTCCTGCGTGCACGCAGGTACAAAACAGGAGCCATACCATGACGTGTCAGGCTCCGGTGCAAGAGAGAGACGGAGTTATACACGACTCATAGCGTTGTCCCTTTTCCGTGACGGAGTTTGGAGACAGGTTTTTTTACAGCAGGTAAAAAACCCCGTCCGCTAAGTAGCATAGTTAGTTGGCTATTATGATCGTACAAACAAAACTAACTAATCATTCAAAACCAAAATAACATGTTCCAGGGCAATACACGGCCTATGTGTTGATCTATTTTAGTGTATTTTTAGTCAAATAAGAGTTATTTATAATCCTAGCTACTGACAAACAGCTAATCATAATATAAAATAAAAACAAAACAAATATCAAAAAACGCAAAAAAAAACTATTTTTGCGCCCGATTTCGACTTAGCTGCCATAAAATGAAATAAAGTACACTTCAAGAGCTTTCGTATGACATATAATTCATCACTGTTGGACAAGGTTGAAAAGTGGGCCCAAAATGACGCATGGTCCTTTACATAGTATCTGACCAGTTTTACCCTTGATGTCAGCAATTACCCCCAGCTGGCTACCAGTTCCCCAAGGCATATAACCTGATCTTTATTTGCACGTCGGATGGGGCAGGGCTGACGGTCGCCACGGATGGGGTCCACTTGCTCTCCGACGTCACGGGGCGGGCCTCGGGCGAGGCGTTCGTACACTTCGTAGACAAGGAGAGTGCACAAGAGGCTCTCAACAGGGACAGGGAGAAAATAGGACACAGGTGGGGGGCAAAGTTATTTACAATGTGCCCGCGGTTTGATATGGTGCTGTGGTGGGAATCTAGGGTTAAATAAGGTGTTGTGTGAATACTGCATTGACAGTTACGCATGGCTTTGTACCTTTGATATTCCTTTTCAGTATTCTAAAACGTTGCTTTGACAATTGCATTAGTAGTACTATGTACTTTATATTTTGGACTTAAATGAGATTTTTTTGGTGGATTTCAATTGTAGGAAGCAATTAAATACATAATTTGTTCCACAGTACAGTTTTATGTCACTTTTTTTGAATAGCTACATTTTTACCATGTCTGAGGAAATTGGCAAAGTCAATTGATAATAGGGTAATTACAAACAATCAAGCGCCCTATTTGCCCGCCACAGCTAAACAAACCATGAAGGCAATATTATATTTGGTGTAGTGGGTTAAGTTTGGGACCTCCTATGTTATTGGTCTACTTCTATGGTTTTATTTTTTAATAATGGTAAAAAATACATAATTTGGTGAAATTTTAATGGAATATGAAAATGGTAAAAATCATAATGGCCAGTAACAGAATGGTGGGCGTAACAGTTGAATTTATGGGATTATTTGTATAATGAAGAAAATTTACGAAAAATAAACAAAGATTTTCAATTTTCACACTTTCTTAATGCCACCTTTGTGTCGCACTTTTCTGTTTAAGTTACATCATAGCAGTGAACGTCGTAAAAAATAACTGACGAGTTCCTGCTTTTGGGTTCGAAAAGTTTTTGGATTTTTTGTTTAATCTTTATTTTATTATTTTATTTCTACCGCAATGGCTTAAACATAAAAGTGTTTTACCGGCTCAGTTTGACGTAAGATACGGCATTGAACATAGTTCCGTATCTTCACGACTAATCCTCAAAAGGTGGCATTCAGGAGTGATACTAGTGATTGGTTGTTGAGTTGTCAAAGGTTGGGAGAGCGCGGGGCGGGAAGCGGGGCACGGGGAGAAGAGACGAAGCGGGCAAGATGGACTGCGGGATCGACATTATAATATTGTTACGTATAAACGTGGTATTTGTTAGTATAAGAGTTTTCAGGTTATATGAAAATAGTTTCAAAAATGTCTACGCAAATTAAGTGTATTTATTTTATAATAAATTTAAATCATATATATCAATAATTTAAATCATAATCAAGAAATGATGAAATAGAAAGAAATAACAACTCGCAAAAAATGCATTGCTGTAGACCTTACATAAAAGACGTAAATAAATATTTACAGAGCTAAAAGTCTTAAAAAGCAGACTTGACTTTAAAAATGTTCTTATCCTTTGCTACATTGCTTTCTAACTCCCAAACCCCCGACTGACCAACATAACATAAAGTACAGGCGTTAAATTGGCACATTTTAGTTTTAGAAAGGGACTGTAAGAGAGGTATGCGTGCGAGATGTCGCTCTGCAAAGCTTAACTTTTTCTGTAAGGATGCTAATCCGACTGCGATCGATCGACGATAACCATCGCTTCGAAATATACTCAAGGGCCTCCGCTTCATAATGCCTCAAAATGATGTCGTCAATCGAGCACGGTCTGGTTGTAACCCAACTCGATGTACCATATCAACGGCCGCATACTGTACAGAACAATGCTCCAACCAAGACTTCCAAATACCCCCTTCATAACCCCGTTATAACGTCTTTTCTCCTCCGACAGATACATAGAAGTGTTCCTGAGTTCGGCTGACGAGGTACGAGCTTACACCGCTCGCATCGAGAGCGGCTTTAGATCTTCCAGGGGGTACAGACCGACCCCGTACGACAGGAACGATCGCTTCTCCGGCAGATTCGGCGGACGAGGTCGGGGTTCTTTTGGTAGGGGTGAGTTTGCTTGTGGTGGGTTGGCTTCAAATTGCTGGGTTTGGGAAGATTGCAGGGTTTAAGTGGGATGCGTCCAGAGAGCCCGCGAAATTAAAAATTTCTTAATTTTTTGCAATTTGCAGGACAGTATCAGGTCATTAATAAAAATATGATATGCTACCCTAGCAAATGTGTATTTACAGACTTGTAATCATTAGAATTATCAATACAACTGTCTTGGCTAGAATAAGCCTCAAATGTCAAGATCTTGGAGAGTTGTATTTCGCGGGTTACCCTGGCGCTTTCGCCTTTATAAGCTTACTGCTGCTTGTGACTTGGTGCAAAGGGTAAAGTTGGGTCAACATTAGTTTGAATGTTTTATGAAAATCATTGCTTTTTGAAGTTATTGAAGGTTCTGCATCCAAATTAATATGTCCATGCATGAATATTATTAACTGTGCATTCGAAAACTATGTCATGCATGAGATCGAGCTTATATATCTCAGTTTGGAGTATAGTATGACGGGCTGGTGTCGGCAACTCCAAGTTTGGAATATTGTTTTTTGTTTGTATTACATTTTTCAATAATAATAAACTTGTTTTTTAATTTTATGGTGACTTGCTATCTCCTTCTTATATTTTTTATATTGAATAAACAATCTTTTACTTTTTAAAGTAGAGAAAAGTTGTGAAGATATCGTAAATCACTGAATTTGTTAAGGTGGTGGTGGGTACGGCGCCGGCGGTCGTGGCGGATTCCGTCGCGGCGGCGGGTTACACTGCGTGCACATGCGTGGACTGCCCTTCAAAGCTTCGCCGCAAGACATCGCATACGTGAGCATCTTATAAAACATTTTCTCTAAACATATACACTACGCGTCATGTAAAAAGAACGCTGGAAGAAAGTGGAGGGGTGTGTTTGCGTTTACACTCGCGCACGAAAGTACTAGGCCTGTTGTTTTATTTTTGAACTAGCCTTTCGCTCGCGGCTTCGTTTATTGGTACATTGAAAAATATATTAGATAGAATATTATTAAATAGAATTAAAAACATGTTTGATTCAGTGTAGAATGTTTAAACTAATTACAAAAAAATAAATTAATGTTCAAACTCCTTCCATTAAGTAGTCGTGGGTGACGTGAAAACCAGATGAGGACGCGGTGTTGGTGCTAGAGGTGGCCATTTCACTGCCGTCGCTGTCGTCACTTGAGCTTTCATCACCATTTGTGTCTGAATCATCATCCCCTACGCGAATAATAAATGTTTCTGTCATCATGTCAACCACATGATCGCTTTTACAATATTCGGCTTCTATTTCCTTTACCTTGGTGCACAATTTTCCCCATTCTGTTGCTCCCATTAAATTAACTTTTTCATTAACCAGGTCAGGTAACTGTGTAAGGTTCCAACTTACATTTTTGCTGGCAACATATCCCTTTATTTGGGACCAGGCCATTTCTATTGGATTTAGGTCCGGGTGATATGGGGGCAAACGAAGTACAGAATGGCCTGCTTCGTTTAATATGGCATCCATATTAAATTTCTTATATTGCTCTTTGTATTTTTTTATTAAGTTGTACAACATTCTTCAAATTCGATTCCTTTTTGACGGAGCCAGGTTTGCATGTCTGCTTTCTTTGTATTAGACGTTGGTGCAGCATCGAGTTGCTTATTGTGGTACGATGCATTGTCGACTACCACGACTGAATTAGGAGGTAAATTCGGTATCAGTTTAGTACGGAGCCACCGCTCGTAATTCTCCAAATTCATGTTGTCGTGGTAGTCGCCGCTTTTTGTACCGGCTTTGAACGTCAGCAAAGCATTCGGCACAAAACCTGCTTCACCACCTGCGTGCACTATGACCAAGCGGCTACCTTTAGATAGAGGTATTTTAATGCCTTTGGTGGGACCGTCTGTCCTAGAATGGTGAGACTTATGGGAACTATCGACGTATGATTCATCAGTGTAAATTATTTATGTCTTCCTTCCTTTCTATATTTTTTTATCTTTCTCAGATATTCAATTCTTTGAAATCGAATTTGTGACTGCTCAATTAAAATTCTTCTATTGGTTTCTGTTTTTTTCCACTTAAAACCCAATTCTTTTAATATTCGCCTGAGACTTGCTGCAGATCCTTGGAAATGTAGGTCATCCTGTAACTTCCTTCGCAACTTGCCAATGGTCATTTCTTAGCTGCCACGGCTTATTTTAATTCCATAATTGTTTTTATCTTTTTACGCTTTTAACGTGCACGTGTTTACATCGTTCTCACATGTATTTACAACATGAATGATGTAACCACTTTTTTGTAACAATATTTTGATTTAAAAGAGTGTCCATGGAGTTTCTTGCCCGTTCTTCTCCATAGGTACCTACTACGCTTTGGAATGGGCAACTAGCTTCATCTTTCTGACTGACCAACCCCTTGACAATTCAAAAGTGCCTGTAATTGGTTTATTTGAAATAAATGGTTTGAGTTTGAGTAGGCAATTCTTTTTCAGTGACGTGGAATTATGGATGATTCTTTTTACAACACCCTGGTCAAAGCTGTCAATATCTGTTATTGGTTTTTCTCTGAGTCTTGTATTTTTCCCGGGAGTTCGAAAGACAGTAAGAAATTCCGAATCTTTTGAACCTTTTACAATTCGTCTCACTGTAAAGTAAGATTATTAATTCCAGTCAGTAAAATGACATTTCCAGTGTTGCAGGTTTTTAGTCCCAAATAAATAGTGATGTGGTAGAATCGAGTTTTTACAATTAAAAGTTAGTCGAGATTACATTTTTTTTATTCAATATCAAATTGCCTTTATATAAATAAAAATATGTAATTTACGGTAATTAAACAAAAGACATACACGGTAGGTAATTAAATATTACATAAAATACTGTTATATTATTTGTTTTTGGTTATTGGAAGCACTATGGTCATCACTTGTCACGCTATGGACGCCATTTTGTTAGATAATGTTAGACAAAGACAATGTTAGACAAAATAAAAGACGTAAAAAAATCATTTGATTCTTCAAATGATTATTTTTTTTTTTTTTTTTTTCTGGCCTGAAGGAAGTGACGCCTGAAAATTGGAGACAGTGCATCAACCATGCCATAAAAGTCGAAGACATAATGTGTCAACTCGACCACATCATAGATGAATATGTGGATTCATTCATTATAAATGTAACTGATTCCGATTCTGAATATACCGATTCAGAATCGGAGTCGGAATCAATAGCAACCGTAATTAATAAAAACGTATAAAATTACTAGTATTTTCCCGACTTTCTAGTGTTAATTCCTCTGAATCTCTTTATACATTTTTTTCCCAGCTTTTGTAGCAATGTTGTAGTGAGAAATTTTAATATGCTGGTAAGGTCCATATGTCTAAAATCGTATTATTTAATACGGTATGTATTAAATAAATATTTACAATAAAAAAAAACGCTTTGATACCTAATAAAATAAAGCATGACTAAATGTCTAAGTCTATTGATTGCCGAACATCACTATTGTAGCGGGTCACCCTTTTTTGTATCAGTGACAGTAGCACTTGTCATTTTACTGACTGGAATTAATAATCGTACTTTAGACTCGTAACATTTTGTTGCCTCTGCGGTCCGTTTAATACATTTTTTTAAATTATCAGCCTCTCTCTTCATAAAACAATACACGTCATAAATCATTTTTCTTTTTTTTCTATGTAAAACCATTTCGTAATTTCAAACTTTTGTGCGCGATGGTATTTTGAGAATGAACGTAACGTGGACACAGCGCGGAAAGCAAACGTCGACTGACGAACCAATAGCGCACCGGCAAGCGCCGCGTGACCCGCCCGCCCCGCGCCGCACCTCATACCACCAAATAGACTGAAAAATCGTCTATGCGCAGCTTAACAGCCAGCGTTCTTTTTACATGACGCGACCTGTAGTCATCTTTATGAGAAAGATATCTTCTTTTGGGAGAATTATGGAAAAAGTCTACCATAATCGCCACAATTTTTGGAAATAAAAACTGTGATTGCAGACAATATGTTGTAAATGAAATACCTACTTTATAATATAATTCGTTGTTACATTTTAGTTCTTCAAGCCGATCCGTCCCATGAACATCAACATCCTGTATGACAACAGTGGCAGGCCGTCCGGTGAAGCTGACGTCGAGTTTGAATGCCACGAAGACGCCATGAGGGTGAGTTTACATACATAAAGTAGACAGACTAGCTTATAAATAAAGGGAATAAAGAAAAAATATTAGTAGAAATTGTTTAGGTAGAAGTGGGCACAAAACCAGGCAAATCGCGCAAATCGTTCATTGCTTAGGCTGATCTCTCACTCCCGCGCGCCACGCCCCGCGCGCGGGACGCGACCTGCACACGACGCAGTCAGCGCCGGGGGGCTCGAGGCGCGCTGTAGGTGCGAACCGTCCTAGTATATTTCTGTGGCACGCACTAAGCAGTCCTAGCACTAAGACCGAGGTCTATAACTAGAAAAATAACGTTACTTAGCATGCGCTCTGACTTGGACATGTTCCCGTCACTATCTTGCACTTCTAGTTTGACAGTTGTGTTACTGTGACATGAATACCGCTCTGCCAAAGACGTGCTTCATAACGTATTTAGATCTCTGCCTGAGTTTATTGGCATTTAATTCATTCATTATATTGCTCTTTACTCCTCAGGCAATGAGACGCGACAAGAACAATATGGACCACCGCTACATCGAGCTGTTCCTCAACTCCTCGCCCGGAGGTGGTGGTGGTGGTGGTGGCGGTGGCGGCGGCGGTGGTGGCGGTGGGGGTGGGTTCAAGCCCAACAGGAGCTTCAGGAATAGTTACTGAACTGACTCGAATGCGATAGGACGGTAGCTGGCGAAATGCTGATCAATCCTTTACTACAATAGTTAGTCAACCACTCCTGACAAAATAAAAAAGTAATACGTAAATTGCGCAGTAATACGCGCATTACGCGTCGAATACAGGACCCTATTTTTAAAGTCCAATAGACTTAATAAAAATGGCTTTTGTCAAAGCCGATAATGTGGTTTGTTAGTTAGAGCCAAGCCAAAATAGCTCTTAGAGCTGAACGCGATTAGTACAGTCTCCGGCACATCAGGTCATACGAAACTGTCGAATTTCTCCAAATGATTTTAAACCTTAAAATGTTGAAGGTTAAGTTCAAAATCTGAAAATTTTTGGTAACTTGACCTGCTGCTGTGTGTACATCTAAACCGCGTTTAAGAGCTGTCAGTCCCATCTTTGTTGTGGAATATTGACACTGAAAGCTCTTAAACGCGATTAAATGCGATGATCGCGTTCAGTTTTATTGGTGAAATTCGCTCTTAGATACTGAAGTTCCGTGTATGTGGACTAATTTTAAATATTTTAAAGTTTATTTTAGAGGCTGTTCGGCTGGAATGTTGAAAGCAACTTGATAAGCATTTTGCCAGTTACTCCTATCGCATGGCTTTGATTTTTGATTATCTTGAATGTCATTTCGCAAGTACATTTATCGTTAGAATAGAAACTACTATTGTACGCAAACACCTGTATATTGCCGTTTTTACATTAAGATTATAGGAAGCATAAGAATGCAATTTATTTGTCATGTGCCCATGTGTCAGTGGGTATATTGAGTACAAATGTCATAAACACTAATACATTGTATTTTTAAGGCTGAGGCACATTTGGTGCATGGTATTCTTAAGGCTGACGTATATCTGGGCCGGCCACGCCGCATTGCTAAAATCCTCCTACATCATTTACATACATTCATTTGGCGAGACAGCGCTAGAACACATGAGTGAAATAGATGCAAAGGCAGCAGCAACTTATTTTTCAATGATAGTAACTTTGAGTGCAGTCTGTCAATGTCAAATCAGCTTTATTGTTTGACTTCATAAGTTTGTACCAAAAACAGCAACATCTCATTAAAAAAACCGTTGAAATTATAGGTTTGCAGCAGAAACAGCAATATCCAAAGTAAATGCACTGCTTTGAAACCAAAAATTTTGTTTACCGCCTTTTGGATTATCTGGATGTTGCTACCTTTGCATCTATATGACTCGCATAACCCTGTCTTTGCTCTCGCGCAGTCGGATAAAAGAGAACAAACATCACTCCGACTGTCAATCATCATCACCATCGTCAACAAATTATCTTTATAACTGTTTTATTGATAAAACTGCCCTCATTTTCACAAAATCTCTCAATTCAATATCACCTATATTTCTTTCAATATTACTTACTAAGAAGCCTTTTATTCACTACTCGACTATTCATGTATTTCTTTTTCGCGTAAATTACTCATTCATATTATATTACGCTCGTGACAATTTTATTACATTACCCTAATTACCATGTTTGAGATATTTACTTCATTTTTCGACAAAAATACTTAACGCCCTATTGGTGACGATTATTACGAAAGACAATTGAATAAATGTCGCTTTTTTTTCAGAAAGGATATTAGTAATGTTAGTTTGGAAATGTTTTTTTGTGAGTTTTTCCTACTAAACTTCTTACCATACACAAACAAACAGTATTTTATCTTTCATATACTGTCCCTTCCAAATTATCTTGTCTTGCTAAATACTGAATAATTACTTAATAACCGATGTCAGCAATAAATCTACGTATTATTTTGTACTTAATTTAAAAATATTTTCTTATTACAAATCTATCATCTACAACGAAATAATTTGGAGAAACTCACAGAAGACTCAAAATTAAGGCTGCGAGTAGATGGATGGTTAATCGGTTTACTTAGATTAAAGGATCCCGAGATGAAAGGGGTGAGCAAATTCCAACTTGTAAAACGTATACCGAATTATCGTCTATGCTTTGTAGCCATAAAACAACATCTATGTACTGAGTACGTAATAAACCAGCAAGAAACTGCAATATAGAAAGTAATGCAAGAATACGTATTTCTTTAGAATTTAGTAATTGCATACATAGTACATAGATGTTGCACCTACATAATAATTAAATAATTATAACTAGTTAACTATTTAACTATAAAACCTTTAAAAAAATGTGCGTTGGAGTGAATTGGGTCCAAAGTTATTTTTGTACCATTCAAATGTTTTAGTTTGTCTGTAAATCTTACCTATACGAAAATGCTGTGTATTATTTTCCCGCACAAACGTTAAGAGACAATTATTGGCACTGCGGCAGTAATTTTTAAAGTGAAAGTATATACATAGTATCCGATAGATGGGCGGATATTTTTTTAAAAGTGTACATAAGTTAAAATAAAGGTTCTAATTTTTTTTTTGTTATTTTTTAATTATGTGTAGTCGCATTCATATAGTCCATTAATTGAACTTGAAGAAAATGAATAGAATATTTGAATAATTGCTACAAATTAATTATACTAAATTATTGAAATTCAGTTAGAGGATTTTGGGTTCCACTGAATAACAATTTATTATCTTACTCAAGTTAAATAAAACGGGTATAATGTAAATCATGCTTTTATTATTATCAGGTAGGTTTATAAATTAGTCCATTAATTGAACTTGAAGAAAATGAATAGAATATTTGAATAATTGCTACAAATTAATTATACTAAATTATTGAAATTCAGTTAGAGGATTTTGGGTTCCACTGAATAACAATTTATTATCTTACTCAAGTTAAATAAAACGGGTATAATGTAAATCATGCTTTTATTATTATCAGGTAGGTTTATAAATGGAAATAACAAATATTAAGTTCGAACAAAGGAATTAGAAAATAAAATAATTGTATGTGTATATCCTCTGACTAACTTGTTGATTAATCTGTTGCTTTATAACTATTGAAATTGTCATTGATTGCAGTTTTGTCATATTCTAAATTTTAAAACAAATAAGTGGTCTTTACGACAACATATTAAAAATTGAAGACTAAAGTAAATATATATCCAAAATTATGAATTATTCTAATAGGGACAGTTACTCATTGGAGTGTTAAAATTAGAATGGAATAGTAAGGGCTCTGGTTGCAATGAAAGTTATTTTTAAATAAAAGTAATAATTCCAAATATACAATTATATTAACACTTATGCTACCAATTCAACACAAACTAAGGGACAGCAAATAAAAAGACACTTGTGAATAAAGTGTTATAGATTATATTTAAAGCTCTTCAGTTAATTAAGCATTTTTTTACAGTTTTGATTGGTTTACCAATTCATCAAATTATTTTGCTTTGTGAACTAGAAAAACTAAATAAACTTCTTCTTCTTCAAACTTTCTTCCGCATGCAGCTTTAGCTTTCCATTGTGTAACGATTTCCTCCACTGAGTAGCATTTTTGACAAAATTTGTCAGTGGAATGTAACGAAACCCTGACAAAAAATATGTTTGAATTATTATTTTCATGATAAAGCAGAAATATCAACAAAATAATGGAACAATTTATAAAACTTAACTGACTGTTCGGAAATTAGTATAAAACATGTAAAATTTTCTTAGCTTACCTCAAAAAGTGCTGTTAGTCACAGGATATATATTTTGTGCACGCACTGCACATATCCTCATTAACGAATATTGCACGTTACTGGTAATTTGTTGTCAAGATGGCGGAAAACGATCAGACGGGATAATAACGTTGCCAATGACAAAAATATTTATATTACTTTGTTGAAACTATTTAAACTCATGTTACTCAGCGGAAAATACCACCCGGTCAAATTCTCGGACCTTGGTTTAAAAAACAATAAAAATAAAATAAAAAATGAATTTTTGTACAGATTTTTCAGAAATGTATTATTTAATATATAATTTATTTTTTATTATTTAATACTGATAGTACATCAATCTACATACTGATAACTAAATTGTTATTCTACTTTTTAAATGACTACACATGGACATGGCAAAACCCGGCTTATTAGTAATTTTATTGGACTGAAAAATAGGTAAACCACAAAACAATGATAAAAAAATACAGAAACGCTACCAAACATAGTTATGCTCAATCAAGTGATGTTAAAACATTAGTTTATTGTAATGTGGTAAGTAGAAAAAAAATATAAACTTAAGGGACACCGTGGATACCATAAGTACACTTTTAAAAAAAATCGCCCATTTACGTACTTAATAGACAGATGCCCTAAATTCGTGTTGAGGTTATTTTTTGAGGATATTGCTTGCAACTATAACGTTAAAAAAGCCGTCAAGTACGATCTGACTTATAACAATATGATTTATAAATAAAAACGTTATTAAACGTTATATAAATATAAAATGGTTGTTATAGCATTCTATAATAAACGTGTCAAAGCAATACATAGTTAATTGAAATGTGTATTTACTAGTACATAGATCTGAATATTCTGCCGAGTGATCAATCTCACCGTGATAACTTAGGTGAAGTGAGTTGTCGATAGTGTCAATTCACGGTGAGATTGTTACAGAATCGACCGGCAGAAGTACCTAAGTGCAATGTTTATAAAGTCTGGTGTACACTTGCGTAAAATTTTATGCCTCTTTTTATGCCCTTTTATGTCTCAGACAGCATGAAACAAAATACTACAATTTCATTGTAATTTATTATCAAATAATTATTATAATGTTTTCTAATCTGGGCCCGGATTACCACCAAAGCGGAGATGTGCGAAATGGAGAGAAGAGGAGATGCTATACAGCTAGGGTGTATTCACCGGAGATGTGTACCGGCTAGAGCGCAGCTGAGCTTCGTGCGGCTCTGGGTGGGCGTGGCCTGCGCGCGCGCCGCCAGCTTGCGAGGCACAGCTCCCATCTCCGTTTTGTTTGCGCTAAGCATATATGAGACATCTCTTCTCTCTGCCCGACCGTTTCCTTACTGTTTTATGCTGAGGAGACGAGTTATGTAAACCACGAAATCCTATTGGTTATTTCCAACACATCTCTCGTCTCCGCTTTGGTGGCTTCCGGGCCTTACGCAAGTGTCAACCAAAACTAATCATCTGTCGCAGTGTCTGCATACCGAAAGGAATTCGTTTTATTTTTGTAGAACAGAAAGTAAAGGAGAATGGATTTGTTTTGTGGTATATTACTACATAAGTAATTTTTACTTTTAATAAATTAAAACAGATGTATTTGGGTGTTTTCATTGCTAATTTAAGTGCCACTATATAAATATTAAGCTCGGCTGCTCCAACTTGAAATCATTGTAACTTGGCTTGATTTTTTTTAGTTATTTGTTTTAACGATATTTCAGCGCATATTTTTGCGCTGAAATATCGTAAAATAAATTGCATAGTTACAGACCTCGATACTGTTTGAATTCCTTTCTGTAATCTCGCTCTACGATATCACAATTCGTAGCACGGCGAGTGATTTGCAAGCAAAAATGAATAAAGCCGCATTTTCACTGAGACATGTCGCGGAGACGAGACATCGCCCAACATTCACGTGGTATGTCTCTGCAACTTTGTGGGACAATGTCGCTCGACATTTCCCTTGTTCACATTGGCCAGTCGTGATCAGTATGTCGCCCGAGGAGGTAGTGTTGTTCAGTGCAGCTTACATAATTATTCGGAAGACAATAGCAAAACATAAAAAAAAGAGGTGGTGGGTCCGAGAATATTTGCTACAAAGGGAAAGTTCAAGTTTAATAAGCAGTCTTCGATTGCGCGACGGATCTTTCGAAAATTTTACTAGAATGTCTAGAACCGATTTCGAGATACTTTTAAATATGTTTTGGCCGGCCATAGTCAAGCAAGATACAAAGTGTCGGAAATCTATCGACCCTCACATCAGACTCGCTATAACATACTTGGCAACTGGGGATAGTTATGGTTCATTGTCCTATACTTTTTGAGTGTCAAAACCATTAATTTGTCGTACTATACCAGAAGTTTGCAAAGAATTGATAAAGGCAAAAAAAAAAAATAAAAAAAAAAAAAAAAAAACTTTTACAAAAGAATTTAAATTCTTTTGTAAAAGTAAGTAAGTATTTCATATTATTTAATCTCATGTACCCATGTTTGACGGCGCGGTTGGCGCAGTGGTTAAGCGATTGACTGCTGCGTTGCGTGTCCCGGGTTCGATTCCCGCATGGAACTAATATTTGTATGACCTGCAAGTCTTGTAGTTGTTCCGGGTCTGGCTATTTGTGTATGTGAGTTTAAATGTTTGTAAACGCACCCATGAAACGGGAGAAATTCCTAGTGTGGGGCAACGTTTTTAGAAAAAAACTAAATATATATATATATATATTTACGGTAATAATACCACAAACATTTACAGTAAACTATTGTGGTATTTTTAAATGTTATATTACTCATATTATTCTTGAATTTCAGACTCCAACCAATGTAAATGAAAGGAAAGAGAAATCTCGTAATTTTGAAAAATTATGGAATTTTCCTCACTGCATCGGAGCGATTGACGGAAGGCATGTGTTGCTAGAAGCGCCACCAAATTCGGTTTAAAGACATTTTATTTCTCAAAGAACAAATTACAGTTCACTTAGAGAGAAACATAACTAAATTAACAATACTTAAGTATTTTAAATTACGACGTTCAAGCCATCCAAGAAACTTAACACCATAGTTCCATTTATAAAATATAGCAAGTACTATGTTCCTAAGTACATACAAAACAGTTCAAGCCAAACTTATTGTATCTAATAGAAAAAAAAATCTAAACTTATTTTATTTTATTTTATCTAGTATATAATTCCTTAGGCCTTTTTTAAATGTTGGTATGCTTGTACACTCTCTGACTTTTTTAGGTAATTTATTGTATAGTCGAACCCCCTCATACTGTATAGTTTTCCTGCCGTACAGGGTTCTCACTCTTGGTACTTCTAGGTTGTCTTGATTACGGGTATATCTATGAGTCTTTTGTATAAATAAAATATTTGTGTGTATGTTGGTCTTAAGGATCCTTCGGGTAGTCATGCATGTATGGTATGTATACAATTGTCGTAGGTTAAATAATTTTGTTTTTTGGTAGAGTGATTCTGTGGGAGTATAGTAGTTGTAATTGAAAAGGACTTTGATGATTTTATTTTGTGTTCGTTGTAGGTGTTGTTGATTGGTTTTTGCAGCTTGTCCCCATACTTGGATCAGATATTCTAGATGCGGCTTGACTAGCGTGTTGTAGATAGTATGTTTTATCTTGTAGGGTACGCATTTTGCAATGTTTCGTATGGCTCCGGTTAGTGGGAGTATTCGAGATCTTATGTAGTCAATATGCGCTCTGAATGTTAACTTACTGTCCACAATTAGGCCCAAATACTTTTCATGCGTTGATTTTCGTAACAGTTGGTTATTTATTGTGAGATTTGGGAATGATGGTATTTTTTTATTCTTTGCCGCGAAAATTATGTACTAAGCAGTTTTACTAACATTCATAGTCAGAAGGTTTTGACTAAGCCATACATTCAAAACATTAAGGTCTGTTTGTGCTTCTGAGATAATATCAGTGATGGAATCACCAAAATAAAAAAGACATGTGTCATCTGCATACAGTGATATGTGTCCAGTCAGTCCAGCGGTACTAATGTCATTGATATATATGAGGAAAAGCAATGGACCCAGGACCGATCCCTGAGGTACTCCGCAGTCCGCACTGCATACTGGCCGGGGCACTTGCAAATTTATCAAGTTTGACGATCTGTTGCCGATTAGTAGGATATGACTCAACATTTTGTAGGCTGTAGAAGTAATTCCTATGATTTTTAGCTTTTTTAGTAGGATGTCATGGCTAACAGTATCGAATGCTTTTTTTAGGTCGATAAAAACACCTAGAACTAATTGTTTTTTGTCTATTATATCTTTTATTTTAGTAATTAAGTCAATAGTAGCCGAAAGTGTATTCGAATGTGGACGAAAGCCATATTGATGCGAGTAAAGAAAGTTGGTATTGATTAAATGTTTAAATAAGCGCGTATGTAAAACTTTTTCAAATATTTTAGAAACAACAGGCAACACTGAAATTGGTCGGTAGTTTCCGGGGTCACTCCTAGTTCCAGACTTGTATATAGGGGTTACTTTAGCAATTTTAAGACTGTCCGGAAACACGCCACTGTCAAAGCAACTGTTTATGCATTTAGTTAGGTTAGTTAAAATTAGGTTCTTAATTCACTTTATAGATTTTGTTGTTATTCCACCAATTCCACAGCTGGTATCATTATCCAAATTATCTATTATTTTGGATATCTCATCCTCAGTGCAATGTTCTAAAGTGGTAAGTTGAAGGTCTATATCTGGCGTATTTAATGTAATTTGTGGGTTAGGATTAGTTTGTATTATGTTCTGGGCCAACAGGGAGCCAATAGTCGCAAAATAGTTAGGTATTGAATGAGTTTTCCGTGCCGTTTGTTATTTCTTTGCCATCAAGCATGAGTTTAGGAAGAGCACAAACATCGTTTGTCTTATTTTTGGCTAGGGTGGGTGTTTATCAATTTCCAAATTATTTTGGGGTTCTTATTACATTTTGAAAATGCATCATAATAGTAATTCTTTTTATCTTCTTTTATTTTACATTCTACTCTTTTTCTAGCAGCTTTAGCTAGTGGCTCTGCAGTTTTATATACCTAACTATAAAATTCTAGTTGTACATTTTCTGGGTTTGTCAAATAACCATGCCATAATTGATTTCGTTCATTAATATAGTTAATTACTGTTTTATTGATCCAGTCCTTTTGTGGTAGGTTTAGTATTTTGTATTTTATTATTTTCGAGTCATTTATGTTTTTTATTATGTATTGTTCAAGAATGGCATAGTGGTTTCCTACTTCTGTCGAGTCGTATTTTAGAATGTTCTCATACAGAGTTTTGTAATCAATCGCATCATATTGAACTTTTTGTTTTAGAGTCTGTTTGTATTGTTTGAGTTCTAGGTAAATTTGTTTGTGGTCCGATAGTGTTGATTCAATTATTGCCATGTGTACCTTAGCGTTCCATATATTAGTACATGCATGGTCAATTGTGCTTTTTGTGTGCTTGGTTTGTCGAGTACAGTAATTTTCGTGTATATTGTTTAGTATATAGTATCCAGTATGTCGATTCTGTAAAAATGTGACCGTGAAGTGAACACTTAGGTGGAGTGAGCTGTCAGTGTCATCCCACTGATGCTAGGGATTGACCAAGCATTACATTTACAATCATAATCGAGATTTTAATATTTTTTTATGCTAATTCTGTTGATCATTTTATATTATTTCAAGGCTACTATTTAAGTGGCCAATAATTACTATTTACGGGTTTTTTTTTTTAATAAAACAGCAATTCAGTTTGAAACTGAAATAATTAATTTTATTTTGATTTCCTAAACTAGTTTCTGACTGGATTTCTGTGTTGCTGTTTTATAAAAGAAAAAATACTCTAAATAATAATATTTAGACACTTTTATACTAGATTACAAATAATATAAAACATCAACAGAACTATCATTAAAAAACATAATTAAAATCTCGATTATGATTGTAAATGTAATGCTTGGTCAATCCCTAGCATCAGTGGGATGACACTGACAGCTCACTCTACGCTCACTTCACCTAAGTTTTCACGGTGAGATGGTTACTGAATCGCAATGCTGATTCTTGTATAGTATGTGTGTAGTCAGTTATTTTGCGCCCACTACTTAGTAAGTCTATATTAAAGTCCCCAAATATAATTGTCTTGCGTTTGCTCTTTTCCAAACTTTGTGTGTAAATGAGGTTCGTATTTGGGGGTTTATAAATTAAACCAATGGTCAGGGAGTGTTTTAATAAATTTATCCATAAAAAATATTACCACATTCATATTGCTCCTGTTTTATAACAAATTTTAAACTTTTGTGTATGTACATTGAGATACCCGTGCCTATACCATATTCCCTTAAGTTAAATATGTGTGTGTAGTTGGGTATATCCAGTATATCGGCATCAAGTTTAGATTGGATCCATGTTTCCGTTAGCAGCACGATGTGTATGGTATGATTAAAATCTCGTAGGATACATTTTAACTCATCAAGCTTACCTGGTTTCACCAAACTACGCACATTAGCATAAAACATTCTTAACGAGGTCATGAAGTCGTCTTATTTTCTTTCAAATCCAAATTTTACGTGCGCTGAAGTAAAAGGAGTGAAAGCTGTAAGGTAATGATTCTATAATAACACATTACGTACGTTATTTTAGCTATAAATACAATCTTAAATATTGAGGAGTAAACATAACCTATAATTTTTGGTTCACAACAATGTAAACAACTTATTGCCATCGATCACTAATATAGAACTTTACTATTGATCGATGGTTATTGCAGATACTTAATTTCTTTGGATAATCGTTAACCATTCCTTACGTATTTTTGCACCTATCGGGGCTGGAAAAACACTATCAGGTGCACTTCTGATAGTGTTTCTGCATTCAGACACAATGCAATACTTATAAATTAGCTTTTGAGCTTTTTTCGCCATATACAAAAAGATAATTAGCTCTAATATTAAGAAAAAAGTAAAAATAACAAAGAGATCTCTAATCACGAGCACAAAACAGAAATCGTCGTTTCAAAATTATTAAAAAATCTAATAAAAAAAATCAAAATTAAAATGGTTTTATCACTCACACCGAAGGCTGCCGCTAACTCGGGCGTGGTTTGCGATGGATCCGCCTCCGCGATCACTTTAATTCTTCATTATCAACTAGGGTCTCCGGCCGTCCACGGGTTTTTTTCTGTAGGTCAACATATCCAGAACGAAAACGTTGGAACCAAAAACGTACCGTGTTTTCTTTTACGGTAGCTTCCCCCTACAGATTATTAATCCTTCGAGCTGTTTCTGCAGCGCTGGTGCCACGGTCGAACTCGTATTCGTAAATAACCCGATATTTTAAGTTTTCCATATTTGTGAACAGAACGAAAAATAATGGTGCTCCTCTTGAGACTTTGTGGCTTGCAACTCCCAGTGGGTGGTCCAATGGTGATAAATTTGAGGATTTTTTGAACCATTTCATTAAACATGTTAGACCTAATAATGATAATAAAGTGCTCCTGATATTGGACAATCACGAGAGTCACATGTCGATTAAAATCATAGAGTTGGCCAAGAATAATGGTATTGTAATGTTCACATTTCATCCTCACACCAGCCATAAGTTACAGCCTTTAGACAGGACCGTATTTGGTCCACTCAAGAAATATTATAACAAAGCTTGCAACGATTGGCTTTTGCAACATCCTGGAACTCCTCTCACTATACATATATAATGTCGCCGAATGCTTTGGCACTGCTTTTCCATTAGCTTTTACGCCATCCAACATTCAAAATGGATTTAAAGTTGCAGGAATATGGCCATTTAATGATAATATTTTTGGCGAAGATGAGTTCCTGAGCTCATATTTTACTGATAGGTGTTATGTAGATGCTAACACCGTTACGCACACCAGTTACAACCAAATATTGCTCTACCTGGACCATCACAACCTGCAAATATTGAACAACAATATGACAATAACCAAGTAGGAATAGAATCTCCAGCACCATCTACATCCATTGGTACTATAGACACAGACAAAAATATCCTTATGTCACCTGAAGCCATTCGTCCTTTCCCAAAGGCCCTACCACGTAAGAATAATACACACATCAACACGGTCTAGGGATATTTTTAAAAAAGCGAATTACTATCAATGTGTTAATTATTTATATGACATGTATATATTTAAAAGATACGTTATTTAATATTCTACCATTTTTTAATAATGGCTAAGGTACTTCGATTAAAATTTCAGGATTTTATGGAAAAAAAATGAAGCATAGACGGAAACCGTATATGAATTAACTTTTAATTTGTGAGTAAAAACTGAAAAAAAAATAGAAAAATCATTTAATTTGTGTTTATAAACTTGAAGTTAGTAGGTAGTCTGAGAAAGCGCCCATGATGTTCATAACACATCGGCAACGATTCGGCATGCTCAGAACAAGGTTGTCAATGTCTTGCTGCGGAATATTGTCCCATGTCCCTCTGAGGTGCGCAAAAAGTTGATCTGTAGCCAGATTTTCTGGAACTTCCTTCAGAGCTCTTCTTTGCAGCATATCCCACGCATGCTCAATGGGATTTAGATCTGGCGATTGAGCAGGCCAGTCTAAGGCCCTAACATTGTGTGTATGTAACCAAGCTGCTACCGTTCTCGCCGTGTGTGCCCGGGCATTGTCGTGCATGAGCAGGAAATCTTGCCCCATTTGTGTTCTGTGGGGCAAGATTACGGGCCCCAGCACCTGTTGGACGTATCGTTCTGCCGTCATATTGCCCCGCACCCAAACGAGATCCGTCCGTCCTCCAAGACGAATTCCTGCCCAAACCATAATTGTTCCTCCTTGGTATGGGTGAACTTCCTGAGGGTTCTGAAGACGGCTCCATCGTCCAGTAACTCGCCAAACACGCGTCCTTCGTGAATCTGGATGGAAGCCGAACCTGGATTCATCCGTGAACAGCACATTGGACCATTGCTCACGGCCCCAGTCCACGTGGTTCCGAACCCATTCTAATCGTCGTCCACGATTGCCTCTCCGTAAAGGTGGGACCCGGAGTGGTCTACGAGAGCGTAGATTGCTTTCATGCAGTCGCCTTCTTACAGTTTGGTCACTCACAAGCACTTGGTGTTCCACTCGCAGCCTTTGGACCAATTGAGTCGCCGTTGCATTTGGTTGAGCTCGCGCAGTAATTTGCAAAAATCGGGCTTGTCTGGGGGTAGTGATGCGACTTGGCCCCCCGTGCCTCTCCGCTACTTCACCTGTGGCACGATAGCGTGTCCACAATCTTGAAATTACATTTTGGTGGGTCCCTATGGCCTCAGCAACATTACGCTGAACAGACCCAGCTTCCAGCATTCCCACAGCTCGTAACATCTCCGCCCTCGTCAAATGTTGGCGTTGCATGGCTACAATACCTCAATTTTAACTTTATCTTTCGTTTAAAAATGAAAAAAAAAAAACTGTAACTAAACGTAATTCGTATTGTTTTCTAAATTTCGCACAAATGAAAATTCCGTCTCCTACACATCAAGACATTTTTATGCCACCGAAACAAAAGAATTATCAAAAATTTGAATTTGGAATTAGTCTGAGATAAATTACAAACAAATCGGTGTATAAAAGATTCCAATGCGGCCAGTACTTTTCGAGTTATTTAATTGAGTATGAAATATCCCTAGACCGTGTTGATGTGTGTACTACAGACTATACTACCCACAGAACAGATAAAAGAGATACTACCGACCTACCGTGATACAGTTTTAACTAGTACGGAGATCAGTGTTACTCTCTAACAACCATATATCCACGCACGACATAAGATCGTATTTTTATTTTATTTTGTTTTGTACCTATTCTTTATTTTCTATATACATAGAAAATGTTATTCTCAAGGTTGTTATTGCGTTAGAAAGAAATGTTTTTTTTTTTACTAGAAATAGAAAAGGTAAGACAAGAGTCTTAACCGATACTCCTGAAAAAGAGGAATTGGAGCTTTTAGCTGCTAAAAATAGAAATGAAGAAGTAAATAAAAAAAACAAATCGTCAAGAAGCGTGTTTTTAAGAAAAAAGTTGCGAGAGAAAGAGAAAGTAGTAGTTCTGAGGATGAAACTGATGTTATCTTAGAAAATGACGATTCATGTGATGACGATCAAGAGGAAAATAATTGTGTGGGTTGCGCTGAAAATTATTTCACTAATTCCAGCACAGAAAACTGGATTCAGTGTCTCACACCTGCCGATTCTGGGTGCACGAAGATTGCACCTGTTTTGAAAATTACTGTCAGAAATGCGGTATCAAGTCTAAAGAAAACTAATAGTAATGTTTGTGAACAAGTTTTGTTATTATTTTAATTTTCCTGAGTATCTAAAAAGTGATTGTAAGTAAGCTTTGTAATGACTGTTGTTTTATTAATATAAAATTAAGATTATCTTTGTTTTTCAATGCTAATACCTTTAACAAAGCATTTAAGCTGCCCATTCATATCAAAATTTCCGGCATAATATGAAATATGTATGTCAACTGAGTTAATATTCATCTGGCGGCAGTTTAGGTTTACAAAAATGTGTCCCAAGGTACAAACATTGGTGTCCCGAGGTCCAAGCCATGATTGTACCTTGGGACAAATTTCCTAAAGTAATTAATTGTCATTTTCTCATTGATAAAACATAGTAGGTCGTGTTTTGCATCATATTATTGTGATGTTATTGGCTAACTAATAGAAATGTCAACATTCAAGGCTATAGATCAATTTGAACTTAAATTATGAAGGTTTAAAGAAAAGCGTCCCAAGGTACTACAATGATCTCGCCTACCTGTTGGTTGCAACTGCAAGTCTCTACAAGTCGTAAAGTGGTTAACCCTAACCCTACCTAACCTACCCACCCACCGACTTGTGTAGCCAAGTCCGACAGCAACACCCCTTAAAAAACATTAATAGCCAAAAGTTTATAAACACATGGGGACCAAACATAAAAACACATTCCTGATTCGTCCCAAATTACATAATAAGAACTACCTACTAACTTCTTACTTAGGTAAATTCTTACAATATGTTGTCCAACAAAAGCTACCACAAATTGTTTGAAGACAAGTAAAAAAATTGGAGACGTTCACCTTTCCATCATCGTGTGGAATCAGGCGACTATAAAAATAAGCTGGGCAAATAAATCATGAGCAATCATTAGTGGGGCTGTTGGGAGACCGCGACTTGGTGTCGAGCGCAGCGGGCGCGGGGGACAGGTAGCGAGTTGGAGAACATTTAGAGCATATACAGTAGGTAATATTGAAATATACCCTCTTTTTAGGCTTTGCTGCAGACAGGTAAAAATAAACCGTTCTGGTTTTCGAGAGTGAGAACAGTCAGACCACTAACTTACTGCATCAGCGGTTACTTGGCAGATGGGTGCTCTCCAGCTTTTCTAATCTGCTTACCAGTTTATTTCATTAGTTTGCAACATAATCCACTAAAGTAGTAAATGATCTAAGTGCTCGGTAATACCTACCTACCTACTTTACTAGGTACTTATTGTTCAAATTAATAATATATACTACTATTTTCTAACTTTTCTAACCACTATTCTATATCTATATCTCTCCCAAATTGCGACCTGCTATACCGCACTCCACAAAAAACTTCTCTAAACTGAACCATAACAAATGAAGAGCTAAATATGTCTCCGAATTTCCCGCTACCTCTCATCTCCCTCACAGCATCCCAACATTCGCGTGGACCGCGGGGCGCCGGCGGCGGCGGCAGCGGCCCGGCGCGGCATGGCGGCACCGGCGCGCACAAATAAGTAGGCGCCACGCACTGTTGTTAGTTGCTAGTGTTGTTCCTGCAACTCGGACTGGGCATCTCGTTACTTGCCACCTTTCTGTTGAGAACTGTAACATGTATTTGTAGCTCAATGTTCTGTACTCTGCTTTGGTAACCACCATTTGGTGGATTAACACCTGATTAAAACAGCGTACCGTACGATACAATTATAAAAATAAAATAGCTTTTTAATTTGTAGTTCCAGCGCTCGGTACGTTATCATTGTAGTGGAAGGTAGGTATCTATTTCTTCACATTTGGCACTCACATAAAAGCGTATGAACGTCACAAGCCATCATTTAGTGCCGCCATCGTAGGGACTTGGTCAGAGAAGTCACTAGGTACTCTCTACCTCCATGGAGTATTGTTATCCATTTAGTTACACATAGGTACCTATTTCTACCAGATGTTATCTGGTAGCTAAACTGTCGAGTAGGTAAGCTGCTTTGCTAAGCACCAGTGGTGGGTTCGAATTCTGGGTTGAGTGAATCATTGTCATGAAAGAGAATAAGAGAGGATTCTTTGGAGGCCTACCTTTGACCAGCAGAGGAAATTCTCGATGGAATCATGATGATGATGACTACTGTCTTATTCTTAGCACGCCAGCTTCATAGTCATCTAAGTGAGTTGCTTTCTACACTTGGAATCTGACAGTTCTAAGGAGCTATTTCTCAAATCAGAGCAGTAGGTGATAGGTAGGTAGGTACCTACCATGGGCCAGTCACCACCACCTTTTGAGCAGATGTAGGCACTATAAAATACTAATTAGCCAATTATCTAAATGTTTTACAGAATGAAAAAAAATATATTGCAAAAGATTTGATTGACCCTAAACGACCGCGCCGTGCAAAACAAAACAAATAAAATATATAATTACAACCGAGCCCAACCTGCTCTGTTCTCAGAAATGCATAATTTAAATACCGCATGAATGACTCTGAATATAAAGAATAATACTCGTAAGTTTATTAAGATGGAATTAGCTAAAACAAATAACACAACACAACTATAATTGTTAGAATAAATACTTAGCTACTAACCGCATAATGAATGGGTTTTGACTTTTGTTTGTTAGTTTTTTTCTAATCCTAGACATTTTATTGTAAGCTTTTATTAGACACCTGTTAATACTTCGCCCTGTAATAGGTACCGGGTAGGTGTGTGGTAGGTACCTGTGGTGTAGGTACCTAATTATTACAGCAAAGACATTATTCGCATCTCATTCAGAGAAGGGTTACTTATCACATATCACACTTGCTTGCTGCATTTTGTCCATGATTCGAGTCAGGCCATTTGCTCTACTTGTGCACTATAGCCACTCACTGTCATGTACTAAGTAAGCCAACAACGCTAGGGTTTCTTGAGTGAACTAAGGATGTACCACCATTTAATATTAAAACACCCAACGGTAGAGCCTTAGGAACACCGACAGCAAAAAAGATACCTTTACTCACAATTGCATAAGTTGTAAAACCTACATTAGGTACTTACCTATCACTTGGTACGTTTTCCACGTCCAGTCGTAAGCTATTGAGTTTAAAAATAACAATAACATAGCCTTGATAGACTGTTACAGCCACCGGCGTCACCCAGTCACTACCCTCCTTTTACGAGCCAGTCTCGAGCAGAATCGTAAGCAGCTGACGCAATTCACGTAGGTACATTATGCAGTGTCTACTGCCCACTAGGTGCTCATTGCTGATAGGAAAATATCTCAGAGGAACCTACTACCGGGATTGAAAGTACCTACTCTATGTGTTAATCCGAGTCTTAAAGTATTTGTGTGTCATATTTCATCCAACTCCTTTTAGCCATTTTTGCGCCAATCCGGAACATACATCTTCAAAATTCTAAAAACTATATTACTAAAACAAAAAAACAGTTTTAACTTCGTTACTATTTTATTACATACTAGCTGCACCCCGCGGTCTCGATCCCGTGAGAATTTTGGGATAAAATGTATACTATGTCCTAATCCAGGTCAAGGTCTACCGATGTGGCAAATTTCATCGAAATCCGATCAGCCGTTTTAGAGTAAAAGCGTAAGCGTTTAGATGCTGATGAGATGATGTTTGTAAAGCAAAACATTGGAGCGATAAAATTAACAAAAAAATCATAGGTAATATTTTATTTATCTATGGGTATCTATGGATACCTACCTATGGGAAGACAATGTAGGGTGGTCAACAAGTAGCAGGCACGGTCAGTACTCTGCATTACCTGACCCCTCTTACAAAGAAGAAAAATAGAAGAGGGGTCGGGTTATGCAGGTTACTGACTGTACTTAACAAAATTGAAAATCGTCTCCAAATCGAACCATATCAGTGAGTGTACAAAAGTCCAAGAAAGTAAAAAACGAAAGTTAAAAAAATACTCAAACCTAATTAAGAAAGAGCAATGTGCAACGCAAAATTAAACAATTGTGCTGACTGGCGATGGCGCAGCGGTTGAACGCTACACTTTGCGCTGGTTGCGAGTTTGATCTCAAACTCAAAACTCAAAGCATTTATTTCAATTAAACCATTTACAGGCACTTTCGAATTGTCAAGTGGTCGGTCAGTCAGAAATATGAAGCTAGTTGCCCATTCCAAAGCGTAGTAGGTACCTATGGAGAAGAACGGGCAAGAAACTCCCTGGACACTCTTTTAAATCAAAATATTGTTACATAAATATTAGTTACATCATTAGTTTCATCATTCATTATTGGTATACATACAAGTAGAAAACGACTTTATGAATTGTATGATGAACGAACTTGTAAAAACACTGCTGAATTTAATTTATATGTTAAGAATTATTCTAAATTACTTAAAAAAGTTTGTAGTATGGCCAAATCACGTTATTTGAGTTCAAAAATTAAAAATAGTAGTAATGTAATAAAAATGACATGGAGTATCATTAATAGCGAAACGGGAAGGTCATGCAACCGATGTAGTGACTACAGCCTTGCTATTGATGACAATATAATTAAATCTGATTCTCAAGTCGCCGCGGCCTTTGAAAATTTCTTTGCAGAGATTCCCGTATCGACTACTAAATCTCTAAACTCTTCACCCACTGCTGCAGAGTCTTTACTTAAAGAAAACATTCCAGTTTGTGATTCTGAATTTCATTTCGAATATGTCACTTTTAAAGATATAATTAAAATCTTTCACACGTTAAATGTCAAAAAGACTGCAGATTTATGGGGTAATTCTGTGGACGTTGCTAAGTCAATTATAAATATTATAGCACCTACTTTAGCTGTTATTTTTAATAATTGTATTGACCGTGGTGAGTTTCCTGATCTTATGAAAAACAGTAAAATAATACCGTTGTTTAAATCGGGTAGTACATCAGACCCTACTAATTATAGACCTATTTCAGTGCTACCTACATTTAGTAAAATTTTTGAAAAACTTATTTTAAATCAAATGCAAAGATTTTTTAATGTACATAAATTACTGCATAACAAACAGTTCGGTTTTACAAGGGGTCGTTCAACTACTGATGCCGGAGTTGAACTTCTAGGGCATGTATATAATGCATGGGAGGACAAATGCGATGCGTTGGGCATCTTTTGCGATTTGTCCAAGGCATTCGATTGTGTTCTTCATGCAACATTAATCAGGAAACTGCACCACTACGGAATCCGGAACGCCTCTCTGGATCTTCTTACTTCTTATTTAAGTGATAGGATTCAGAGAGTTGATGTTAACGGGAAAAGATCTCCCGGATCGGTAGTAAGAATGGGGGTCCCTCAAGGCTCAATTCTAGGTCCATTTTTATTTCTTATTTATATAAATGACTTGCCTTACCTCATAAAGGATGAACATGATATAGTGCTGTTTGCAGACGACACTTCACTTTTATTTAAACTCAAACGTCAGCAGCTGGTTACTGACAATGTAAATAGTGCCCTCGCAAAAGTAGTTAACTGGTTTAATGTTAATAACCTTCTTCTTAACGAGAAAAAAACGAAATGTATTAAGTTTACGATACCTCATGTTAGACAAGTAGAAACAAGTATTCTCATAAAGGGTGAAGAGTTGAAACCCGAAAATACCACAGTATTCTTAGGCATAACTTTGGATGCCAAGCTTCAATGGGGCCCCCATATAGATAAATTGTCAAAGAAGCTTAGCTCTGCAGCATACGCCGTTAGGAAAATTCGTGGTTTAACTGATTTGGAGACAGCCCGTTTAGTATACTTTAGTTATTTTCATAGTGTAATGTCGTACGGTATTCTGTTGTGGGGAAATGCCGCCGATATTCAGACGATTTTTGTTTTACAAAAAAGGGCAATTCGTTCAATTTATAAATTAAGTCCCAGACACTCCCTCAGAGACAAATTTAAAGGGATTAATATAATGACTGTGCCTTCTCAGTATATTTATGAAAATCTTTTGTATGCACATAAAAATATTAATCTGTTTAAAAAGTACAGTGATATCCATAATTTAAATACTAGGAACAAGCACAAATTTGTTGTTCCTACTACCAGGCTCAAGAAAATAGGTGGCTCGTTTAGATGCCAATGTATACGTTTTTATCATAAACTTCCTAGCCACATTCAAGCACTAAGCCTTAATAAATTCAAATCGTTTATAAAAAGGAAATTATGCCAGAATGCCTATTATACTGTCAAAGACTATATTGAGGACAAAAAGGCTTGGGATTGAGTTGCTCCAATAAAGCACAGGCAATGTTAATTTATTTTATTTCGCTAACTATTTTTACTTATAATCTTTGCTATAAGTATCTATACTTATTTACATATACAATGACACAAATATTTACTATTTAAAGTATTATATTATTTTAAATTATTGTGAATGTGAGGACTATGTGTGTTTTTGTTGCAGTTTTAATCATGTTCTGGCAGTTTGAGTACCTGATGCGGCCTACCCAAATGTCCTTTCTTTGGTATTGTTCGTCGAATCGTTGAGCTCCTTAAGTTCTGAGTTGAGCTGCACGGTTACTGACAAATGCGTGCACTGACTGGACAGGTCCACTCAATCTGTGTGGTTCTTTCCTCAAAAGACCATTTCAGACACAAATCTACATGGTCCTCAAAGATTATTCTAATTATTGTGAATGTGAGAACTATGTCGGTCATTGATTTATTTATATTTATTTTTGTATTTTTCTCAACGTAATCATGATCTGGCAGTTTGAGTAATTTATGCGGCCTACTCAAATGTCCTTTCTTTGGTATTGTTCGTCGAATCGTTGAGCTCCTTGAGTCTAAGTTGAGCTGCACGATTACTGACAATTGCGTGCACTGACTGGACAGGTCCACTCAATCTGTGTGGTTCTTTCCTCAAAAGACCATTGCAGACACCGATCTACATAGCTTTCACATGACCTGACCAAGATTTTGTCTGGACTTTAAAAGAGACTGTGACCTCTGAGTTTGTTTCGGCCTTTCTTCTCAGAGTAGTCAGATAGGAAACGCCGACCCCATCTAGTTTAAAAAAATATGATTGACGTGTAAAAGTGTTTGTTCAAACCTACTTACAGAAATAAAATCATTTATCATTTATCATTATCATTTATCATGTTGAATATAGGTATAATTATATGTGAGAACGATGTAAATAAGACGTTCACATTGAGTGTCCAGTGTACAGCAAATATAAATTTAAACAAAACAATCCATAATAAAATAATTAAAATAAGCCGTGGTGGCTAAGAGATGACCAGTCCTAACTGACAGCGCCCGTTCACGAACATGACGCATGGATCAGCACCATTCAGGTCAACCATTTTGAAGGGAGCTAAATGATCCAACACACGCGCCACCGTCAGCGAGACATTTGAGTGAGCATGACATCTATCAGCCGCCAGGGCACATTCAAGTCAATGAAAGATATTACCCGGTAAATGGTAGCTCGATAGTACATAGTACTCACACTTGTCCTATGCAATTATATAATACAAAGGAGATTGAGTTTATACAAAGCAAAGGTAGTCTTACAATCTTCAGCAGCTCCAACAGTATTTTCAAATGTTAATCAATTAGTTGTGGTTGTGGCACGTAGTGTAGCACGACCAGCATTGAGCCAGGCATTTTTATCAGCGATATAATCCCCCAACTTATGATATGCCTGGCTGCATAGTGTGCGTTTTATACAAACTTTGAATTTCGTCTCATTCAGTTGAAGTATGTGGGGAGGTATTTTATTATTATTATCCCAGCACGGATCAAACTTTCCGGGTGTTACTGTAAAATCTTGTTAAAAACCTGGGGTTTAATTAATTTCTGATAGAACGACTGGTGGATGGACTGTGATATGGATGATATGATGTTAAAGGGGTGGACTACCGAGGTGACTATAATAAAAGACATGTGGCGTCAACCGCAAATAAATTGAGACGGGGGAGGGGGGGGGGGGGGGGGGTATGACGATAATGAAAGAAAATAGTGGCAATTGCAATTTAGATACGTTAACGTTACGTCAATTAATTTATGATAGTGACTTACGATGTAAGCAATACTAAAAATCTAAAGTCTTAATAATTGTCTGAATGATTTGCAGATCGAGATAGCAACTCATAAAAATAATTTGTGACTCACAGAGGTGCATAAATCTGATGTCCAGTAAAGCGTTCTCTATTCTGTTTTACTTTAAAATAATTAGATTTGGCACGCGTGACTGCGATTCTCTCTGTGTTTTAGTGAATGTATGCGTTGTGAAGTAAGGATATAAAAGTTGATCAGATAAGGTTAGAGGAGTTAAAATATCTACTTATTCACCTATTTCTCTGTTCTTAGATGTAGTTAAAATTAAACTTCAAACATCCCGTTCAACGGTGGTCACAACTAATATGGCACACCGAAGATGGTGCAGTTATTCGATTAGTTTTAGAGAACTTGAAGTCTTCTATGCCTGCTGGTTTCTTAAACCATTCACCACCATCCATTTGTGATCGGAGATAAAGAAGACCGAAGACTAGGTAGACGAATCGACGTGGTCAAGAAATACCTCTTAAATTGCTGTCTCCGAGCGAAAAAGCAAAACGCCCGCAAAGCAAAGCATGGTAGAACCGGGCGGCACTTTCCATCATGTAACATTCGAGCCATAGTTCAATTGTTAATCATGTTGTAAAAATCGCAATCATCGATTTGCTAATACGAAGGACATCGAAAACTTTGTTGAATTCTAAATTGAACACAAGTTCTAGCATGTTTTTCCCCTCATTGTCCATATCAACTGCACCCATACTTAATTAGGACTACTTACAGTTTTATGGTGGTGTAAAAGTGATGACTGATGGGCCAGTGACCTTGGCACGGCGGCGGCACGGAGGCGCGGCGCGGCGGCGTCGGCGGCGTCAGCATGCCAGGATGCACCCACGTGGGCACTGTGGGCAGACGGTTAGAGGGATACTTCGTAGGGTATTAGCATGATCGATTGTGTGATTTATTTATATTAAGGGGAATTTTGTGACCCGAGTGAATTTCGAATATTTTTTTTTTTCTTAAACGTTGCCTCATACTAGGAATTACTCCTGTATCGTGGGTGCGTTTACAAACATTTAAAACTCACATACACAAATAGCCAGACCCGGAACAAGTACTAGCAGGTCATACAAATATTTGTTCCGTGCGGGAATCGAAACCGCGACGCGCAACGCAGCAGTCAATCGCTTAACCACTGCGCCAACCGTGCCGTCTATATAATAAAAAAGGGATTGCTAGAAAATGATTGTATGGTGTTTATGTTTTCATAGAATGTAAAGAATAGAGTGAATGAGACTCGTATAGACACCAGGGAAGCATGGCACAAAAGGAAGGAGGGGTTATATTCAGCAGTGGGTGGAACAGGGCTGCCAATGATAATGACGATAGTGAAAGAATAGAGTTCTTTGATAAAATGAAAAACTGCTAGATTCTGCTGAAGTCAGGATGGGTTTATCTTTTATACGGCTTAAACGGGCATTGCCGTAATCACGACGAGGATTGGCAAGCTATTGTTTTTTTTTTAAATTGTTTATTAGAGTATTAAGTAGTTTAAGTTAGATTCTATATGTTCATATTTAGGTATGTGAATTGTAAATATTCGTATGCCGCTTTCATCGGCGAATGTATCCTGAACCACTTTTTACTATTCTACGAATAAATGTACATATTTGTATTTGTCTAAGCTACTTTTTGCCTGGTGGACGTAAACTTTAGTAAATCTAGGGATGATAGGTTTGAAATAGCTTATTCTGCTTGATACCTTTGGATTCATTAGTATAGTTTGGGTAGGCCGCATAAATTACTCAAGCTGCCAGATCGTGATTAAAACTAACTGAGAAAACAAAAAAAGTAATGACCCAAATAATCTTCACATTCACAATAATTAAAATAATACAAAAAAAATTAAATAAAGGATAATCATGATATAGTGTTGTTTGCGGACGACACTTCACTTTTGTTTAAACTTAAACGTCAGCAGCTGGTAGCTGACGATGTAAATAGCGCGCTCTCAAAAGTCGTTCACTGGTTCAATGTTAATAATAATATACTAGAAAAAAAACCAAATGCATTAAGTTTACGCTACCCCACGTTAGACAGGTGTTAACTAGTGTATTGATAAAGAGTGTCTGTATATTAATGAAATATGCATGTTTGTATGGAAACATAAGGATTTATTTAAAATAGCAAACGATGTCAATCCTCGAAGCCGACGAGATCCTCACAGACTCGTACTTAACAGTGCTCCCAGGCTTGCAAAGTACAATAAAAGCTGCTCATCTATGTGTGTACGAATTTATAACAAATTACCTAGTAATCTGAAAATGTTAAACTCAAGATATGCTTTTAAGAATAAACTGTATGAATGTGTGCCGGACGGGCGTGATCGCTGGGTTCCAGGGTGAGGGAGGTTGTAATACCCAACCAGCGCTATCCCAGTATGAGGTCGGGCGTCTCCCAATCCACAGCGGCGCTGACGTCCTACACCTATAAGTTCCAGGTATCTTCAAGATTCCCGACTGTGGCTTCGTACTGATGTCTTCGTGTTCCGGGGTACTTACTTACATGAAAGGGGTTGAAAAATAATAACACCAAGTTGAAAGTTCTTTAAGTGTTCAGTCAGGGAGCGATTCGGGTCCTTTTGAGGGGTTCACTTGATGACGTATTTTGAGCCGTAAAGTTCCTTGCTGATGACTACGAACTTAGCGGTCGTGACGCGCCCGCTTAAGTGGCTCGAAGCTTTACCGTAACGAGGACCGCGAATTTCTCCCTGATTTTACGTTTATTTTTACTACGTTTACACGTTTTCTTACAGCTAAACCTCCCTAGTTAGGCACCCTATCCAGACATGTCATACATAACCGGATTCCTTGCGTAATTCCCTATCTATTGACACTACAAGAGCGACTGTGTGTCTTTCAGCTGAAAAGTTATTTCATTACAAAGGGGAAAACGGGTGAAAAATTACTATTATCCAGTTTGTCAGGTGGATTTACTGTGAAACCCCTGAACCGATATTCAATTTCTTTACGGGTACCTAAAGTAGGTTTATCGAACTAAAGAAATCTAGTATTTTCATAGTTACATCTAGATTTTTCAGGGCGTGAAGCGCCTCTGAGGACTGTAAGAAAAAACGTACTATTTTGCCCCTGCTCGCAACCTGTGTTCATCAAAAAGGTGGACTTCCCATTTGACCACAGGTCCAAAAATTACGTCCAGGGCTAGGTCTCGGTCCAGGCTACCTGGACGTACCAAAAAACTTTAGGGAAACTATATACGTCCCACCATTTTGATGCTCACAAGGTTGCGACCAGTGGGTTAAATGAAAAACGACTCAATTTCATCTTTATTAGCTTTCTAGTACATACAATATGATGTCTAGGCTAGAACTATACCTATTCTATCTTGTTATGCTATAAAACACAACGTTTAAAAGGTTTTACTACCAATTATTTACTAAGAACGTTTCAGAACCTAAGACCCTATCTGGGTACATGGGCGCAAGTAGTGGTACGTCCGCTGCCCATTAAGTTTTAAAACATTCTTAGCAGTAAATTACTATTACATGAACAAAATTAAGTATGGCGATGTTCCGACACGTACATACATTCTATTCAAGAAATTAGGAAATAAATAAATGAAGAAATTACTATTTACGTAAACAAATCTAAGTATGGTGACGCTCCGTCGCGAACAGAATGGTTAATTGATAACAACTTCTATAGTATAAAACAATTCCTAGAACGAAAATAGTGTTGGTGTAATATATTAATAATTTTGTTAAGGAAATTGTTATTACAAATAATTATTTGCATGCTATGTTGAATCTTGGCAAAACATATCTGCTCTATCTTTGTACTGTACGACCATTTTATACCATGTTTTACGCAAATAAATAAATAAATAAAAATGTCCAACCAGAACCGAATTTCAACATTAAAATACATGAGTGTAGGAGAACGGTTGATTACCACTGCGATTGTCCAACCATCAGTAAAGTTTACCACGTCAAGTACTTAGGTATATTGTTGGACCAAAGCCTGTCCTGGTATCCTCAAATTGAACAAATTACTGCGAGAGTACGAACATTTATCTGGATTTTTAAAACATTGCGACACTTAGTCCCAAGGATAGGCTTAGCAAAAAATCTTCTAAATGAAGTGTATATCTCGCTAGTTCAATCTGTAATAATATATTGTATCTCCATTATGGGGGGCGTGCGTAAAACTCGTTTCCTTCATGTTTAAAGAGCGCAACGGACATTAATAAAAGTAATGTACTTCAAAAACAGGACTTTCCCCACCTATGAGCTATACCAAATTAAAAATGTAAAAAAAATATACACATACTATTAAAATATATTAAAAAAAAACCCTTCCCTTAGGTTCTAATGTATTAGCTAGAAGAAGGAAACACAATATTGCTTCCACCCCTATTGTAAAAACAGAATTTGCAAATATTCAGTACGACAAACGCTCGTCTTTCTTATATAATAAAATAAATAAACAAATAGATATACATACTAAGTCGTTTAAAGACTGCAAATCGTTGTTGATTAAGTTTATAAATAAGTTAAGCTACGATGAAGTAGAGAATTTTCTACTGATAATAAGGTAAATACGTTTCCATATAAAACAACCACACACTCATACACACACACACACACACACATATATACACACATACATATACTCACACACACGCAAACAGACTAAGATAATATATATAATTTATCATTCATAATATTATGTTTAGTAACATGTTATACCAATTCTAAGATATAAAAGAGACGCCGCCAACTGTATAATGTATGTACAACGTGTAATAATGAAATAAAACATTTTTGATATTTTGATTTGATTGGTAAAAAACTTGCTGATAATATTATCAACGACCATACTTCACCCAGCTCACCTTGCTCCCACACTACCTTTTCTTCATCATCATTTGTATTGGATCACACGGATTTTGATGAGGTAAAATCTGTAATTGAGTCCCTTAGATCCATTGCAGCCACTGTATGGGATGGTATTTCTCCTGCGGTACTTAAGAGATACTGTGATATTCGAGCCCCAGTTTTAAACCATATACGCGTATTTAACCTCTGTTTTGACACAGCTGTCTTTCCGCCAGCTTTAAAAAAGGCTATTTTTAAGGATGGCGATGGAAACTCTTTTAATAATATTATCGTCGTATAGCGGTAATACCCGCCCTTTTGAAGGTTCTTGAGTGCCTAATCAATAAGATAATGGTAGGAATTTCGAAAAAAAAAATGTTGTATTCTCAGCAATTTGGGTTCTGGAAGAACAAGTCAACCTGTGATGCAGTTCATAAAGTAACGAATTTCATAGTAGATAAAATCAACAGTCGCAGAAAGTTCTTACAGTATTTCTAGATCTCGCTAAGGCCTTTGACACCGTTCCCATTTCTACCCTTTATTTAAACTAGGGAGAGTAGGCGTCAGAGGATTGCAGCTTGATATTTTTTTAAAGTTATCTGACTAATAGAATGCAAATGGTGAAAATTGGTGACCGTTTCAGCAACGAGCTCCCGATTTGTTACGGTGTGTCGCAGGGTGGTGTACTAGGTGCTACGCTGTTTCTCATATTTTTTATGACCGCTGCAATCTCAACATCACAAATGCAAAAATTGTGTATTTTGCTGATGATACAACTCTTACCTTTTTCGCTAACTCGTGGTCAGTAGGTACTTCAGATTATTGCACAAATTGGTTTTAATTCTGCCTTTAACTAGCTTCGATCTCACGCTCTAACACTTAATACATCCAAGACGAAATTGATGACGTTCTCTATCTCACCGACCGGGACCTCACAACCTGATATTCCCATAACTTTAAAGGCTCACTCGTGTATCAGTTCACATTTACATACAATGTCAATGTTCAGTCATTGACACAGTTGATAATATTAAGTATCTAGGTTTAACTTTAGATCGATATCTGAAATTATAAGACACATATTAACTTGGTAACAGGCAGGCTCAGAATACCAATATATATTTTTAAAACTCTTCGACACGTTGCTAAGCAGTCTGTTATTCGCAATGTATATCACACCTTATATCAATCTATTATTAGGTACTTATTGTATTAGCTGCTGGGGTGGCGCCTTTAAAACTGCCCTTAAACCATTGGAATTGTCCCACAGAGCTATACTGAAAATTGCAGCATTTTGACCTAATCTATTTACAACCACAGAACTTTATAAAAATTGTAGTGTCCTCAACGTAAGGCAACATTTCATTCTGCAAACCAATCTTCTCCAACACTTAAAAACCCCTCTTACTACTATTACCAAACTACGGAAAGATTGGATTTGTACTGTTCCACATACTCAATTTAAATACAATAAGATATTTTTCTACTTCCTTGGCCCTTGCTTGCACTATAAAATGCATGCGTCCTTATTTATCTATAATTTACCACATAGCAAATGAAAACTCGCCCTCCGTGCATTCCTCCTGAATAAAACCTACGACGAGACTGAAAAGTACTTATTGACACTTGCATGAAAGTTATCCTATTTCCTCACTGACCTCTATTAAAGTGTACTTCCTATTATTCAAATGCACACACACCTATACTCATACACACCCACACACGCACACGCACACGCACTCACTCGACTCACCTCATTCTAATTTGGTTTTATTTATATTTATTTTTAAGGTTTTTGCTTTTGTCCTCGTTTTATATTCAATGCTCCAAAAGCATAATAATAATATAACTAAAACTATATAAAAAATAACATAAATAATAGTAACATGATTGTTGTGATACTCTCAAGGAGTCGAAACTGTCTCTCATAAATACAGATGACTCTGTGTCTTATCTAGCTAGGAGAGCCGCGATTCACCCAACAATTCGTTGTACCCATACTATGTAATTAATAATGCATACTTTATAAGTCCCTCATGCACTACAAAACCTCTATGTACCTAAATAAATTATATTATATTATTAATTTATCTGAACGATATCTGTACACTTGTCATTATGAGAATTATTAAGAGGACATATCGCAAACTAAACCAAATGGCGTTCAAGTTAATGTTACTTGCAATATTATTTCATTAGCAGTGTTTGCGTATGCGCAGGCAGTCTTAATAAACATGTCCAAGGAAGGAACACATGCAAATGACCCGCCTGTCCGGGGTGCAACGCTGCTGCCACTGCTGGGTGGAATGCGGACGTGGTGTCGTGCCAAACGTTATGTTGCGACTAAATTGTGATACTCCACTTACGGCCGGGTACCGTATAGGACTTTTGTATTTAGTGTTTTATTGACTAAAGCCAAAGGAGGCTCTTTATTTATTAATTCATTTGATAAGTTCTACATCAATGATGATGGAAACGGGAACTATGGGTCTTAAATATTTTCCCAGCTGAGTTTTATTTTTTTCGAAAAGGTCTTGTTTCTTAATTCTCAAATCTAGTGTGTCAGTTTCCTTATTTGTTTTTCATGTCCTTCGATCAAAAACTTACTTGATACAACAGTTTGTGTGATGAGTTTAACAGCCTTTGATCCTCCTGAAGTGAAAATTGAGCGATAGCTAAAAGGTGCTAGGTTCTGAGTGCCTACCTACTTAATTAATTTATAAAAAATATATTTTAAATTGAAAATATTTACCCTCCTTAATTTAGTAGGTATTGACTAACATAGTTTTAAGACTTTTGTAACTAACAATTACGGACAAATTTAATTTAATTAATTAACATTTTAAAATTCAACTCTAGGTACTGAAATTATTTTCAACCCAAGCCGACATAACTTTTTCCAAATCTTTCCACCCCTCTCATCTTATGTCACACATGTTCTCGATGGCTAATGTAGCAAAATAATCAATATTAGGTGAGTGTAGCTGTTTATAATAAACGGCGAGCGATCGTAGCGTCGCGATGGCGCCGCCGCCGGCGCCGGCTGCGTTGTAGCGCGGCGGCGCTTTGTCGTGTGGCCAGGAAACCGGCGACAAATTAGCGGTAACCACGATAACAATTTGACAGCGACAGCGTCTGTATTACGTAGCAGTTAGGGCGGTTTTCGTTGTACAACTGTTAATACAGACATGCGTTATTGGACTAAACTACCGGATTTTTCGCGATTTCTGGGTACCTACAGATCATGAAGAAACTGCTTCGTGGAATTCAATTAAGCGGTTCGTTCGTGTGTGGTGACAATCGGTGGGCAAAAGAAATGATGTGTTACAGAAATGCTTATTTTCTTTGTTCCTGGAGGTGTGACGGTGTGTCAGATTTAACTTTCGATGTCTCTTCGTTACAAAACTGAAGTTTAAAAGCTCTAAAATCCATTCAATACCTTTTCAAGTACCTAATAAATTAGTTTTTGCGGTGACATAGAATCTTACGACCTTTTTGCTACGGTATGGCATAATCAGCCTATAATGTTCCCACTGCTGGGTCACAGGACTCCTCTCGGTGAGAGGGAGTGGGCCGTAATCCACCACGCGGTCCCTAGATGGGTCGGGTTGCCAGATGTCACATGTCTTCGAATTTTTGGTTCTATGATATGCCAGTTTCCTCACGATGTTTTCCTACACCGTTGTGAGAGCAGTGGTGATGAAATAATTCACACAAAGTAAAGCGCCTGCTATGGTATGGCACTTAATATTTCTGTGGTATGCCATGAGTTCAAAAGGAAGAAAATAAATGAAAGACAAGTCACTTTACCTATCCACTGATTTCCTGGCCCCTACATCGCTGCCCAACAGTTTTTGAATGTTTGCATTGCATCGTACACTATTATATAAATTAAGAGGGGGGGGGGGGGGGGGGGGGGGGTATTGATTCTTTGACATGCCGCCAGGGGGATGGAAGTCATTCCCTAAGGACATCCGTTGAGCACACTCGAGTAGAACGAATATGTCATCGCTAAAAATAGGGATGGCTTGATTTGCTTATTGTCCGATCGGCGATTTATTTTGATCTAGCCGATCGTAATGTATGATTAATGTAATGTATTCTGTGGTATCAGTTTAATTGTATAATTAAGCCAGTTAAGTTATTGTTTAACAGTCATCGCGGAACTTTGAACTAAGTGTATTGGAAATGTGTTATAACTTACTAATGTTAGGTACCTACTGTCTGTCAAACAACTTACAAATTAGGCCGAAGCATGTTGCACACTAAGTTAAACTATCGTAAAGTAAGAAAAACACTAACTAATCTAACAAAGCTGTGAAACTTAGAGAAAGCAAAGTTGTATCTTACCTATCGCTGTTTCTTACAGCAGAAGGCGCATGTTTTCACTGAAAATCCTAAGTAATTAAGTCTCAGGTAATCTATGCATCAAAGGAATTTAACATAAATTACCTCACCGCAACCACCACGAGGCCTGTGCCGCTTTTAGTACAACTTCTTTATATCATCATTTTGCCTTCTCCCAGTTTATTTGTGATCGGTCATCATCAGCACTGCACGTCTTTTTCTTCCACACATTTTTATCTTTAAATCCTTATAACTTTAGTTAGTCAGCCCCTTTCTAGTAGGTATCATTAGCTAGGTAATGACTAAATTGAATAATGTTATGTTATTTTATCTATTGAATGATCTTGATTCACAATGACTGTAAGGCTATAAGAAGTGGCAGACAAGTTTTAACTCATTGACTGAGAATTTCATTTTAACCCGTTTCCGCATTGTTCGCTGAGCAGTCAGATAGATTTTCTTTTATTTACGATCTACCGACGACATTTATCTTTTTATTGAAGTGCCTTCGGTCTCCTACCAATAATTATGCAATACTTACTGAGTTTACTCATTTTAAGTGGATACGTAGTAAATGCTTAGGCAAAGCGGAAACAATGTGAAAACCTTATACTTAACATTTAAATAGTCTTGAAAACTGCAGCGACTTTTAGATTTTTCCTATCAGCAAGTAAATCAACCAACTCCAATAAAATGCCCACGTCACAGCAGTTTTGCTGCAAGCTTAATAGAAAAAGGTTATCACAGCCAACATGCACTTGAAACACATAGGAAAAATGCGTTTCTGACTAAGGATAATAATAGGTCTCGTGAGCCTGTAAGTCACAAACACCCGTTTCTACTTAAAGCCAGATGCATACAGCACTATTTCTTCAGCTTTCCGTCACTCGGCAGTCCCAGGATTTTGGTGGTACTGAAATTTCATGGGCGAAAGAGTTTTATGACAGCTCTACATAACTATAATGTTGATTTTTATTTTTTTAAATCATATGTAGATAACGCAGTATCCTGCTGCCATCAATGCTAATTGACTCCTCTAGTTAAGTTTCTCTACTTACCTAACAAACAACCAAAACAGAAGTGTTAAAAATGGGCCATGTATTAACCATTATGTATGTACACACACATTATTCATATAACTTGTCCACAATGTCCAAAAAGGAACTAAATAAATAGTATCCTTTACGTTCCGTCGCGTCGCTCGCATCACTCAGCACATCACTCAGCATCACTGATGCGTTGAAGACGTCCTCCTTCTACTAACTTTGTATTTTAAGTCATCAATCTTACGACTTTAATATCTATCGAAAATATCTATGTAAAGTCCATGAGGCCGTAACTTTCAGCACCAGTAGGAAATGCAATAGGTTGGTGTACCTATAAGTGACAGTTTCCAACATTCAAAGTAAATTGGATTCTAAAGTAATTTACTTATTACCAATATGATATTCGTAACGACTCTGCCCTGATAAAATAAGCATGAAAATAATTGACTAAACACCATTTACCTGGCCAACAAGGCAACAACAGTTGTACCAAAACAAACAATTTTTTATAATTTATTTACATAAAATCATATAATTAACCTACCTACTTATTAGATATCAATGGAAGCACATTACCGATCCAAATTATTTTTATTGTCAAGAATCATATGAATGTGTCAAGATGGCGCCTGAATTTGGCGCCAAAAAGTAGCGTCGGTGCGGCGCGTCGTCGCGGGCCAAGACGTAAACAATTCAGCCACTGCTAAGAATTCTGTTATGTTTTACTATTGATTAATTATTTGGATGTAATGCTGGCAAGTACTATTGGATAAATAAAGACGTTGGGAAGCCGTAAATTATGAAAATTGGGCGCAAACTAGGCTGAAACTTACCTAAAACTTGTGTTCAAGTGTGGACTTCGATAAGATATTTTTCATGAACCTTGACGGTTGTTAAAAATAACGGTTTTGATTGTTTGCAATTAATAGGTACAACCTTCATAACCTTCATGAAAAGTTTCCACCATAAATCTTCCCCATTTTCTGTAGATACGTCCAAAAATGTTTCACATACCTACCTATTAACCGCTTACCAGCAGATATATTCGTGTACCTATAATGATTGATGGCATCGCATCGCAGCTAGGCGTTACAGCGTTCTCATTAGCAAGTCGGATCGCGAGCCGAATTCAGGACAACGCTGTGTAATACTGAAACTTACACGTTTCAGTATTTTAAAGGATTTGTTTTATTGATTGATAGGATATTTTTGAATTAACCAATAATAATTAATTAATTAATTATGACTATTTTTCCCTTTTTGAATGATTAAAAAGGAGGCTGCCTTTCAGGGATTAAGTATCAAACGGGGGTCTGGCGTTTGAGGAGATACCTCTATAGTTATGGCTTAAAGCTGACTCCTACGATCGCCCCTTATCTCTTGTTACTAATCTATGGTAGGTACTATTCGTGATGTTCCATATCGTTTGAGCATTGATGCATGTAGACCGTGTGTGTTTTATTAAATTAAGACTAAAAGCAACAGCACACCACAAAAAAAGCAATCACACCGCAACAACACCAGCACAAGTACACCAGTAGCAGAGTCACAAGCAGTACTGATAAGACTACTTGCCCCACAATTCTACCTTCTTAGTGGCAGTGATCTATTAGCTGTTTGAACAATAATCCTTTTGATCTAGTGAGCCCTCTATGATCTTAGCTATTGTTGGACTAACTATTGAAAGATTAGTATGATTAAATATCATCATTGATCTCAGGTCATTGAGATATTTATAGTCTACCGACAGGTTAATAATGCTGAAAAGTGTCCCAATACGTGCCAATACTCACATAATATACGGCATAGGTATATTTTGATTTAAAAGAGTGTCCATAGAGTTTCTTGCCCGTGTTTCTCCATAGGAACCTCCTACGCTTTGGAATGGGCAACTATAGCTTCATCTTTCTGACTGACCGACTCCTTGGCCATTGAAAAGTGGTTGTATTGGTTCAATTTAAATAAATGCTTAAAGTTTGAGTAGCCTACGTAACCTACCCAACTTTCAAACATATTCAGGCAAGCTGAAATCTCCTGAAACGTGTTCAGTTACATAGGTGGAGTTTCAGTCGATTAATTCCCAAACCGTTACTGTTTCAAACAGAGCCGTAAATCAAACTAACTGAATATCGATGAAATGTTTTGAATAAATCATAACAGCGCCACCGTTTACCATAAAACATGTTTAATATATTTTTGAACAGTTTCGGTTTCTTTGTGATTGAATTTTTGCGAGAGTCTTCTTCATTTTACTGCACTCAAGTTTATCTCACTCAGCTCTGACTGTTTTAATGAATAGTGCATACTTTACATTATTACTTTATCTTAACTGTTTATTAGTATCCTACATCCCAGTGACCAGTCTCTACATGATGCCAAATGTAGACCCGCCCATAAACTTAAATTAAGTTTGCTATCAAATTAGACTTAATGGCCATGCAATTATTTAGTCCAATCTCACAAATCTACAATCTACATATTTTTTTGGAAATACAAGTTTGTAAAAGTACAGAAAATGTAACACCGTCTTTGTTGTAGCGCAGTCGGGTAAACAATATTAGTTTACTATAGTTACGACATGGTTAAAGTTGTCCATAGAGTTTTATCACTTCTCTGTTGTTTATGATGTAAAGGTACCTTGGATGCATTCAACCATTTCTCTAGGTTGTAAACCTACTTGCAAATGTTTTTGAAAGTTATTTTCTTTTGTTCAAGAATTTATAAGTAGGTATTCTTTTCTATTTTGAAATAAGTACTTTGAAGTTAAAATTTTTGGGTAATATTGATATTTCAATGGAAACATAAGGTCATTGCAATCATGTTTTCGTTTTAAAGTAAACTTTATAAATAATATATTAGAGAAATCTTCTCATGATGATTGAAAGTTATTGGCTCTATGGTAAGTGCTTCAACTAAGCAAAAAGTTGCCCAAAACAGTAATTAATTTGACTGGTATTTTGGAAGTCATTCATCACCATGTAATTCAAAATCATGTCTTGATTGGAAGTCCCTCAAGCCCAACAGCTCCATAATCACAATAATGTCAAAACCTTAAACAACCCCATAATTCAAATAATTTGTTTCATTACTTGTTACCTGTCCAACAATAAAGCTACGAGTACAACGGGCACATACCAAAATAGTTTGTATCATAAAAACAGTGTAGTTTGGCCGTCGTTCGCGACAGCGAGACGCCCGCCCGCCCGCGCGCCATCGGACCGGAGTCGCCAGCTCCTTCGGTGACTCATTCATACTTCCTTTTCAGAGTATTTTTTAAAGTCGGATGACTCGGATGTAATTATGGATATGAATGAGCATCTGACATATCAGATTCCTTAAGGATTAGGCAGAGTTAGAAGATCTGTAGTTTTTTAAATGCTTTGACACAGTGATCGCGAAGCGTGGTTGACCCAGTTTTAAAGGCTATTCTGTCGGTAGTCGAACCTAGGACTTCGGAATCGTTTCTTACGTTTGTGTGTAAAAACATGAGGTATTGCTGCTTTCCATCATACGGCTTTATTAAAGACTGGTGTATTTTGTCGTTATACCTACATTTTGTTCGTTACGATAGAAATTGGACAGAATGGACTGTCCTGTCGATTTTGTCCAGTTGCTCTATAAAAACTATAATATTGTGGATGAGTACAGGCTGGAATTTCCACAATGTTTTCCATAATTGTGCGGTAACGAAATAAATATTGAGCTAAATAAAGTGCAACCAATTGTGGGTAGGTAGGTACTCTATCAAATTAAATTCTCCGTCAAGTGTTTATTTATTTTGTTTTATTTTATTCGGGAAACTTACAGCTATAATATACAGTGTACTTTTTTTTTGTTTTTTTTTTTGTTTGTTTTGGCTTCGCACGGTTTGTGCATTTAGCCAATGTCACGTTTAGTTATCGAGAACAAAGGTAGGGAAACGAAAGAAAAAAGTATAAAATATTTATGATCAATTGTAACGGGATTTAGGATTGGACAATTTATAGGATCAATGTATTTATAAAGGTGAATACTAAAAGTGAATAATGAGCAAATAACAATGACGACAATTTACAACTCAATATTATTTAATGTGATGAATGAGACTATACATTTATATACAGGGAGGCAATAATGTACAAAGTAAAGAAAGTATTGAGGTAGGAAAAGGAATACGGAGAGACAAGAGGTTACAAAGAAAAGAAGAACGGTCATATTATAACAAGGGACAGAAAAAAAAAATGATTTATGTCACCTACGTCTGTGCCACAGAAGCAAATAGGGTCGTTGATGATATAGTTTGGCAAGATGGGCTGGAGAGCAAACATGACCCAGTCTCATTCGTATTAGAACTGAGGTCTCCATCTTGCCAAATTTACCCTGCCAAACCACGGTATTTCCGGAACGTCGGGTTGTATACTTGAAAAAAAAAAAAGTAGCGGCCCTTCAATTTACTTCCGATCTCCCAAGCTACCTTCCAGGTGTCCCAAAGAAAAGTCTTTGGTAATGTCATAAGTCCTATAGATGATTTGAGATGGTTCATCTCAGAGATGGTTCTGGACGCCAATTCTCATATTAAATAAATGATAGGTAACTGCGATTTGTGTTCGAAAGAGGAGTTATTGATCGCTAGAAGAGCACTTTGAGAATCAGTAAACATTATATAGTTTTTTTTTAGCTTTAAAACACGAGTATATTCTATGAACTAGACTCAGATCATTGCGGACAATTGATTACTATTTCAAATTTAAACAAAAGAGTTACTAAAAAAGATATCACTGCTAACCCTAAAACTACTAATCGCTTGGAAACATTTAAATCTAAACTTTTAAATAAATTACCACTTCTGTTGACTAATGATGACCCTAATCAACAATTTATAGGTATAATGTTTTTTGTTTTAATGTATTGCACACAATTCAATACCACATTCATTCCAAAGACGTTCTCAGTTAATAGTAACGCTTCCTTCAGTGACTGGGCCACCATTGGTATACATACAAGTAGGAAAAGACTTTATGAATTGTATGATGAACGGACTTGTATAAACACTGCTGAATTTAATTTATATGTCAAGAATTATTCTAATTTAATTAAAAAAGTTTGTAGTATAGCCAAGTCACGTTATTTGAGTTCAAAAATTAAAAATAGTGGTAATGTAATTAAAATGACATGGAGTATCATTAATAGCGAAACGGGAAGGTCATGCAACCGATGTAGTGACTACAGCCTAGCTATTGATGACAATATAATTAAATCAGATTCTCAAGTCGCCGCGGCCTTTGAAAATTTATTTGCAGAGATTCCCGTATCGACTACTAAATCTCTAAACTCTTTACCCACTGCTGCAGTCTTTTTTTTTTTTTTTTTTTTTTTTTTTGAGGATGGGAAATCATCAAATGACCCCTCCCGCTCTGGGTGGAGCGGAAGGGAGTGTCAGACTCTTACTGACTAAAACCCACCCGTGTTCCTTCCTTGGCCCTTTATGTTCCGGGTCAGCGGTACCCCTTTTGGATGATCCCGCTTTCCCGGCAGGCTTAGGCCCTAGTGGGCCCCCTCTTCGATGCTGACATCTCTTTGAGGCGCGCGTGGAACACGTACGCGCCTTCCAGCACGGGCCTGGTCCTGATCAGACGGTGAGCTACCCATTACTCACCGCCCGCAGGCCCGCGCCTACGGTGGCCGGGAGTCGTCACGCGGCTCCCGACGCCCGGAGCGTCCACCGCGGCGGCTTGGACGGGAGACTCTCTCCCTCTCCCGTCCCGCCACCTCCTTAGCTAGCATGACTGCTTCGCAGAAGGAGGCGACTGCCTCCCACTCCCCCTCGCCCCGGACCATGACTTGAACCAGGGCCGGGCGTGAGAGGTCGCCGCCGCTGCCGATCGCCTCTACGAGGACACGGCGGTGCTCCGCCCATGCAGGGCAGGCCCCCATCGTATGCTCCACCGTGTCCTCGGGGCGATCATCGCAGTGGTGACACCCGGGCGTTTCCTCCCGCCTGATGATGTGCAGGAACCTCCCGAAACATTCGTGTCCGGTGAGGACCTGCGTCAGGCGGTAGGTGAGGACGCCGTGACGCCTCTCTAGCCACTCCTCAAAGAGGGGTCTTACCGCCGCTATCGTGGCGTGCCCTACTGCTGCAGAGTCTTTACTTAAAGAAAATGTTCCAGTTTGTGATTGTGAATTTTATTTCCAATATGTCACGTGTAAAGATATAATTAAAACCTTTCACACGTTAAATGTTAAAAAGACCACAGATCTATGGGGTAATTCTGTGGACGTTGTTAAGTCGATTATAAACATTGTAGCACCAACTTTAGCTGTTATTTTTAATAATTGTATTGACCGTGGTGAGTTTCCTGATCTTATGAAAAACAGTAAAATAATACCGTTGTTTAAATCGGGTAGTACATCAGACCCTACTAATTATAGACCTATACAGTGCTACCTACCTTTAGTAAAATTTTTGAACAGCTTATTATACATCAAATGCAAAGATTTTTTAACGTACATAAATTACTACATAACAAACAGTTCGGTTTTACAAGGGGTCGTTCAACTACCGATGCCGGAGTTGAACTTTTAGGGCATGTGTATAATGCATGGGAGGACAAATGCGATGCGTTGGGCATCTTTTGCGATTTGTCCAAGGCATTCGATTGTGTTCTTCATGAAACATTAATCAGGAAACTGCACCACTACAGAATCCGTAGCACTTCTCTGGATCTTCTTACTTCTTACTAAGTGATAGGATTCAGAGAGTTGATGTTAACGGAAAAAGATCACCCGGATTGGTAGTAAGAATTGGGGTCCCTCAAGGCTCAATTCTTGGTCCATTTTTATTTCTTATTTTTATAAATGGCTTGCCTTGCCTTATAAAGGATAAACATGATATAGTGTTGTTTGCAGACGACACTTCACTTTTATTTGAACTCAAACGTCAGCAGCTGGTTACTGACAAGGTAAATAGCGCCCTCGCAAAAGTAGTTAACTGGTTTAACGTTAATAACCTTCTTCTTAACGAGAAAAAAAACTAAATGTATTAAGTTTACGATACCTCATGTTAGACAAGTAGAAACAAGTATTCTCATAAAGGGTGAAGAGTTGAAACCCGAAAATACCACAGTATTCTTAGGCATAACTTTAGACGCCAAGCTGCAATGGAGATAAAATGTCAAAAAAGCTTAGCTCTGCAGCATACGCTGTTAGAAAAATTAGTGGTTTAACTGATTTAGAGACAGCCCGTTTAGTATAGTTTAGTTATTTTCATAGTGTAATGTCGTACGGTATTCTGCTGAGGGGAAATGCCGCCGATATTCAGACGATTTTTGTTTTACAAAAAAGGGCAATTCGTTCAATTTATAAATTAAGTCCCAGACACTCCCTCAGAGACAAATTTAAAGAGATTAATATAATGACTGTGCCTTCTCAATATATTTATGAAAATCTTTTGTATGCACATAAAAATATTAATCTGTTTAAAAAATACAGTGATATCCATAGTATAAATACTAGGAACAAACACAAATTTGTTGTTCCTACAACCAGGCTCAAGAAAATAGGTGGCTCGTTTAGATGCCAATACATTTTTATAATAAACTTCCTAGCCACATTCAAGAACTAAGCCGTAATAAATTCAAATCTTTTATAAAAAGGAAACTATGCCAGAAAGCCTATTATAGTGTCAAATACTTTATTGAGGACAAAAAGGCTTGGGAGTGAGCTGTTCCAATAAATTTACACGGGGAATGTTGATTTATTTTATTCTTTTTTGCTAACTATTGTACTTTTAATCTTTGCTATAAGTATCTATAACTTTTTACATATACAATGACATGAATATTTACTGTTTAAAGTATTATATTATTTTAATTGTTGTGAATGTGAGGACTATGTGGGTCATTGTTCCAGTTTTATTTATGTTCTGGCAGTTTGAGTAACTTGTGCGGCCTACTCAAATGTCCTTTCTTTAGTATTGTTCGTCGAATCGTTGAGCTCCTTAAGTTCTGAGTTGAGTTGCACGATTGCTGACAATTGCGTGCACTGACTGGACAGGTCCACTCAATCTGTGTGGTTCTTTCCTCAAAAGACCATTTGAGACACCGATCGACATAGCCTTCACATGATCTGACCAAGATTCTGTCTGGACTTTAAAAGAGACTGTGACCTCTGAGTTTGTTTCGGCCTTTCTTCTCAGTGTAGTCAGATAGGAAACGCCGACCTCATCTAGTTTAAAAAAAAATATGATTGACGTGTAAAAGTGTTTGTAAAAACCTACTTACAGAAATAAAATCATTTATCATTTATGGCTTTTAATATGCCGAAACATTCCTCCGTAAAAACAGAAGTCTCCGGAGGCAGTTTGATTTTTGTACGATGTTGTATTAAGAATAGTATGTACCTATCCCTTTTTTTTTTGTTTCCGGGGTGGAAAATCCTCATGGATGTCCACCGCCCTGGGGCGGGCGGAAGGGTCTGTCAGACTCTTACTGACTAAAAACCACCCCGGTGTTCCATCTCACATCTACGCCGGGGGTCGCGGGAACGTACGATCCTTCCGCAACCCCCGACTGGTAACGGCCCGCCACTGCAGGCCTCTTCGGGTCTGGGGGGGGAGTGAGGCGTCCGGCTCCCTGTTTATGCGACACAGGTACTTCCCGAAGCAACCATACCCCGAGAGCACCTGCGTCACCCGAAACGACAGGGAGCCGTGCCTCCTCCCGAGCCAGCGCTCGAGCACCGGCCGGACCGCTTCGATGGTGACGAGGCCGGCCGGTAGGGCGTGAAAGCCTGTCCCGCCATTTCGCCACCAGGACCTCGCGAAGCTGAGACCGACGCAGCTCTATGTGTCGCTGCATCGGTCCCTCGCCCCGCGCCCTCGCTTCCTCGCGCCACCGATACAACGACGCGAGTACTTTCGCCTCGAGGTCCCAGGGCGGGGAGTATGTACCTATCCCAACACAACCCGTCGGAGAACGCTTGGCAGCATCCGTAAATATGCGGACGAATGGACAGACAGCAGAGCCTTAATAACAGGTTCCCGTTGGCACCTTTTGGGCACGGAACCCTAAAACCCGTTATTTAAAAGTATTAACGAAATAATAATGACTGAATATCGAATACAAATCAAAATAAGTTAACAGTAAAAATTTATTGGTACTCTAGACGTTCAGCCAAAAAATTATTAAAACTTGAATGGCAATCGGGATCTGATTTACTTACACAGTATTTAATGATGGGGCTGAATTGTAAACTCTCATAACTATTGTTAAATAGGAGAAGTTTATTGGAACGGTGAATAGAAGAAGAGAGTAAAAGATTTTTTTTATAGCTTACAACTAAACAAGGAGCACGTTTATGGGACCAGTAATCTGAAGATTCAATCTGCAACACAAAAAAGTCCAGTTTAGGAATGAGGGGATGAGTTGAGAACTGATGAATCCGGAACAGATATGTGTCAGATAAGAATTGTCTTCTAAGATATAAAGGAGCTTCCCCGCATTCAACTTGGAGTGCATTAATGGGACTAGACTTCATGGCTCCCGAAATAATTCGTAATGCTTTAGACTGGATGTGATCTAATTTTTAAAAAGCCATAACACTTGTCTTTGTGTCTTTGAATTACTTGTCGTTGTGATCGTGTTCTCATAATTGTAATTATCTATAGTCTTCATTTATTTTCGTTGCTTATAAATTTAGTATGTACGTATTTATGTATATATTATTTAGGATATGTATATAAGTGTATCTATTATTTAGGATATGTATATATGTGTATCTATTTTAGTGTATTGTATACATACTTATTATTTGCACCAACAACAGCCCCATTTTATGTCCAGGAAAATCTCTGTCCATTCCAAGGTTGCCTGGAAGAGATCGCAGAAAGCGATAAGGCCGCCCATTGTATATTAAGTAGTGTTCAGTTTAATTTTTGTTGTTATGTTTTTTGTGGTGTACAATAAAGAATATATAAATAAAAACACTACCAGGTTCTAGAACGAACAATCCAGAGTGCTTCTGATGATTGCGTTGTAATAAGTTTCAATGAAAATGGATGTGCACCCCACCACACACCAGAGAGGCATCTAAGCATGTTTAGGTGATTATCACATTTCTTAACAATATAATCACAATGAGGAACAGTACTTAATTTACAGTCAAGTATTATACCTAGATATCTGAATTTATCTTTAGCTGGAATAGGTATTCCCTTAAAAGAGAGGTTTGCTAATGGAATATTTCTCTTCCGGGTGAATAAAACAGCCGCACTTTTAGACGTGGATAAATCCAAGCCGCTTAGATGTAGCCATGACTCCAAAGTAGATAAAGCAGAATTGATAGCATAGCTAGCCTGTTCAACAGATTGCCTTGAAGAATATAATAACAAATCGTCGGCATATTGAAGAACCTTAACATGGTTAGTTATGGACGAGTCTAAATCAAAAGTGTAAATATTGTATAGAAGGATACTGAGACAGAACCCTGTGGGAGACCTCTCCTTACAAGATAATTATTTACCTCATGATCTCCTATTAACATGTTAACAGAGCGTTCAGTCAGGATATTAATAATGAAATTCGACAAATTCAAGGGAACCTGTAAGGCTTTTAATTTATTTTGTAAAACTGATACAACGTTATCATAAGCTGCATTAATATCAAGGAAAACTGCAATGGTGGAATGGTTATTAGAGAAGAACAACCGAATGTCGGCTGTTAAAATACTTAAACAGTCCGTGGTACTTTTACCTTTTCTAAAGCCATATTGTGATTCTGCCAAAAAACCTTTACTTTCAACATACCATCCTGGGCGATTTTTAATTAAATGTTCCGCTAAATTCATCTGAATTGAAGATAAAACTATGGGACGGTATGAGGAAGCATCAGACGGGATTTTATTTGTTTTAGGGAATGGCAACACCGTTTGACACTTCCATTCAACAGGGATGTTTCCTGTTATCATGATAGAATTAATAAGCTCTAAATAATAACTGAGGACTGCCTGCCTGCCTGCCGATGAGCTGGCCAGGAGGGCATCCAGCACGTCGGTCTGTGGACCGGAACCTATCGTGCCCATCCCCTTCAACCAACTACGCAGGTGGCTACAGGAGTACACCGCAGCAGTGCAGTAGCAGAGAGCTGGTGGACGTCGTCACCGGGCTGCAGGCAATCCAAGGAAGCCATGCCATCACTAGACGGCAAGCTAACCAGGCGGTTGCTACGCCTGGACAGGAAGGGCATGCGCCTGGTGACGGGGACCATCACGGGACACTGCTCGCTAAACAAACACTTTCACACAATAGGCATAACGGACAGTCCTCTATGCAGGGCTTGCATGGAGGCTGACGAAACTGTCGGCATGTGCTCTTCGAGTGCACAGGCGTCGCCCAAATTAGGTCAAAAACCCTCGGGACACCCAGATCTTACACAGATGTTCTTAATAGACCAGGAGACCTAATCAGCTTCTGGAGGGAGGTGGGCTGGTTGGAATAACCACCGACGGCCGACATGGCTCACGCACAATGGTCCACTGTAGGACTAAGTGCGGAAACCAAACCCATAACATAGAACATAGAATAACTGAGGACGTCATCATTTAAATTAGCAAAAAGGAATACGGGATGCCATCAATGCCTGGTGCAGAATCCTTAGTATTATGAATTACACTCTTTAATTCAGTGAGAGTGAATGGAAGATGTAGCGCCGTATGAGTGTTTTGGTTATTGGATACGAGTGACAGGTTAAGATTGATAGCCTCAGAAACCCAAGGCGAAGCTAATTTATCTAAAAATTCACTGGCTAAAGAATCAGGAATAGGAGAAGGGTTGTTATTTAAAATGGACCTAAATCTACGAATATTGCGCCAGACAATCATAGGGTGAGTATTCGGTGTAATTGATGAGCAAAAGTAACGCCAAAATTCAAACTTTTTGTTCTTAAAAAGTTTACAAGTTTCACTAATTAAATTCGTAACGATTTCAAAATTAACATCAGACATATCAAAGTTATTCAGCCTCTTTACGTTTGTTAATAAATTCTGTGCACTCAGCGTCCCACCACGGAGGCGAGGGAATTTTACTAATATTGTTGTTTTGTACAGGAAAAACTTCATCTGCCGCTGCGATTAATATGAGTGCTAAAGCTTCAGGACAACTGTTTTCATTGCCATCAGAAATAACAGGCAAGGAGCAAAGCTCAAGTCAACAATGTTTCTAAACTTGTCCTAGTCATTATTATTTCTATTCGGTAGTTTATGTTTTAAGTTTGGTCTCCTTAATGGTGCATTTGGTTTGGAAAGAGGATAAAAAATCACTATTGGAAAATGGTCAGTACCATAAGTAGAGGTTAGAGTATGACACGTTAATGAAGAGGCTAAGTTTGGGGAACAGATGGAAAGGTCGATTGCGCTTTGGTTCTGGGTGGGATTTGAACGACGTGTGGCAACTCCTGAGTTCAATATGCATAAGTTATGTGAGTCTATTATATCTAGTAATTCATCACCATAACAATTAGAAGTTGAACAACCCCGTGATTGGTGGTGGCAATTAAAGTCCCCCAAAATTAAGAATGGCTTTGGAAAAAAGAAACTAGTTTGACAGAAGCCGCGATACAAAGCCAAGTGGAAACTCGGAGTCATACACATGCTGGCCGTGTTGTTGGATGGAACAAGCACGTGCCAGGCGCCCACGCGGAGGCGGGGCTTAAATATCAGCTGTGGGTATGACACAATAAACCAACTTCAGGCGATGTTTACAATTACATGCGCCGGACGCGAAAGGTGTTAGTGTGGTGCCAGAATACTCAAGAACAAATTAAGCTTGATATTGTAGCTTCCCTCCGTAAAGCCAATAATTTTCAGAAGTTCTGGAAGGCTACCAAAAAGTTTGATATTAAGCCTGGCCTTCCTGTGAGTGTCGGTGGTGCTGATCGGCCGGACAGCATAGCCAGCATGTTTATGGACCACTTTAAAGTGGAGTCACCACTGGGTTCATCGTTGCGAGTGGCCGATGACGGATGCTGTCGTGATTCTGATTTGGTTCGTTTTTCGGCCCAGCAGGTGTCAAGCACCATTAAGAAAATGACAAGAGGGACGTCCAGGGGTCACGATGGTTTAAGCATTGAGCACTTGCAACATGCCGGTCGTCATATAGCTAGAGTGCTTGCTATGTTTTACTCGCTTTGTATGTGTCACTCGTACCTTCCCTCTGATCTCATGCGAACTATTGTCGTGCCTATTGTTAAAAATAAAACGGGTGACGTTGCTGATAAGTGTAACTATCGACCCATCTCCCTGGCTACTATTGTCGCGAAGGTACTCGACAGCCCGCTGGACGCACGGTTGGATGGTTTGTTGAATTTACACGACGCACAATTTGGGTTTCGTAATGATCTTGGCACTGAAAGAGCGATTCTCAGCCTCAAACATACGGTGCAATACTACATGAAACGTCGTCCACCAGTGTATGCTTGCTTTTTAGACCTCTCCCGTGCCTTTGACCTTGTATCTTACGAGGTTATGTGGAAAAAGCTGCGGGAGAGAAAAGCGCCAGCGGAGCTGTTGTGTTATCCCAGTATTGGTATTACAACCAGACGAACAGTGTGAGATGGGCCGATGGACTATCTGTGTCGTATGGGCTAGAGTGCGGGGTTAGGCAAGGAGGGATAACGTCACCAAAACTGTTTAACCTCTATATAAACGACCTGATCGTTGGGCTCAGCAGCAAGAAAAACGGGTGTCGCATTGATGACGTCAGTGTCAACAACATCAGTTACGCTGACGATATGGTGCTGCTGAGCCCTACGTTTAGGGCGCTTAGAGAGCTGCTGAGTTATTGTGAGGGCTATGCTCGTGAGCATGGCCTAGTTTATAATGTCAAGAAAAGCGAATTCTTGGTGTTTAAGGCTGGCAGTGCTAAATGTCCTGAGTATGTGCCTCCGATTAAACTGAATGGGAATGACATATTGTGAGTGTACCAGTTCAAATACTTGGGGCATTATGTAACTTACGACCTTAGTGACCAAGTGGATATTGAGAGGGAACGTAGGGCGCTGGCAGTTCGATGTAACATGTTGGCTCGCAGGTTTGCACGCTGTAGTAATGAAGTCAAAATAACGCTTTTTAAAGCTTATTGCCAAGTGTTTTACACGTGCAGCCTGTGGACCAACTATACTCAGCGGTCTATCAGCGCCCTACGGGTCCAGTATAATAACGGGTTCAGGATGTTGATGGGGCTGCCCCGTTTCTGCAGTGCATCAGGTATGTTTGCACTAGCACACGTCGATGGTTTCCACGCCATCGTCAGACAGGAATCTGCCTCATTGCTTTGTAGAGTGCGGGTCAGCTCCAACTCCACCCTGAAGACTGTAGCGGGGAGAGACTCTCCTTTGTTAGGGGATGTTGTTCGAAGATGTATCTCGAACAACATCCTTGTCTCTAAGTAGATATAAGTTTACAAACCTAGGAATCAGTTATCTTTTTCTTTACTCATATGGATGTTGCTTATCCAAATTAAAGATTTTATTTTTTTATTTTATTTATTAATAGCACAGTGAAAACCAGAGCATGGGCAACAAGATGCACATTTTTGTTCTGTTTCACAAGTGTCATTAGTGGGGCCTTGGCCACATTTATAACAACGAGGTTTGGACCTGCATTGCGATTCTGTAACCATCTCACCGTGAAAACTTAGGTGAAGTGAGCGTGGAGTGAGCTGTCAGTTTCGTCCTGCTGATGCTAGGGATTGACCAAGCATTACATTTACAATCATAATCGAGATTTTAATTATGTTTTTTAATGTTAGTTCTGTTGATGATTTTATATTATTTGTAATCTAGTATAAAAGTGTCTAAATATTATTATTTACAGTATTTTTTTTTATAAAACAGCTACACAGAAATTCAGTCAGAAACTAGTTTGGTTCAAAATAAAATAAATAATTTGAGTTTCAAACAGTTTTATTTAAAAAAACCCGTAAATAGTAATTTTTAGCCACTTAAATACTAGCTTTGAAACAGTATACAATGATCAACAGAATTAGCATAAAAAAATAATTAAAATCTCGATTATGATTGTAAATGTAATGCTTGGTAAATCCCTAGCATCAGTGGGGTGGCATTGACAGCTCACTTCACCTAAGTGTTCACTTCACGGTCACATTTTTACAGAATCGACATACTGCACTGAATTTTAGTGTGACCAAAACGACAGCAATTAAAACACTTTAAACACATAAAAAATATTTTCGGGAGAATCTGCCCATCAAATGTAACAACTATGGATTGGGATGGTTTCCAAATGGTTGTATCAAGAACTTCCCCCGGAGACCATTAAATGATAAATAAATGATAAAATGATTTTATTTCTGTAAGTAGGTTTTTACAAACACTTTTACACGACAATCATATATTTTTTTTTAAACTAGATGAGGTCGGCGTTTCCTATCTGACTACTCTGAGAAGAAAGGCCAAAACAAACTCAGAGGTCATAGTCTCTTAGTCCAGACAAAATCTTGGTCAGATCATGTGAAGGCTATGTAGATCGGTGTCTGCAATGGTCTTTTGAGGAAACAACCACACAGATTGAGTGGACCTGTCCAGTCAGTGCACGCAATTTTCAGTAATCGTGCAGCTCAACTTAGACTCAAGGAGCTCAACGATTCGACGAACAATATCAAAGAAAGGACATTTGAGTAGGCCGCAGAAATTACTCAAACTGCCAGATCATGATGAAGCTGAGAAAAAAAAAATTAATAAAAAAAAACAATGACCGACATAGTTCTCACATTCACAATAATTAGAATAATATTATAATAATCTTTGAGGACCATGTAGATTTGTGTCTGAAATGGTCTTTTGAGGAAAGAACCACACAGATTGAGTGGACCTGTCCAGTCAGTGCACGCATTTGTCAGTAATCATGCAGCTCAACTCAGAACTTAAGGAGCTCAACGATTCGACGAACAATACCAAAGAAAGGACATTTGGGTAGGCCGCATCAGCTACTCAAACTGCCAGAACATGATTAAAACTGGAACATAAACATACATAGTCCTCACATTCACAATAATTTAACTTAACTTTTTTTTCTTTATACAGTAAATATCAGTGTCATTGTATAATATGTAAATAAGTAAGTATAGATACTTATAGTAAAGATTAAAAGTAAAAATAGTTAGCAAAATAAAATAAATTAACATTGCCTGTGCTTTATTGGAGCAACTCAATCCCAAGCCTTTTTTTTTTTTTTTTTGTCCCCTTCTGCGAACCAGTCATGCTAGCGAAGCCTTCTGCGAAGCAGTCATGCTAGCGAAGGAGGTGGCGGGACGGGAGAGGGAGAGAGTCTCCCGTCGAAGCCGCCGCGGTGGACGCTCCGGGCGTCGGGAGCCGCGTGACGACTCCCGGCCACCGTAGGCGCGGGCCTGCGGGCGGTGAGTAATGGGTAGATAGATAGATAGATAGATAATACGGGCTGGTGTCCGCAACTCCACGTCAATGCGCGTATTTTGCGTACGGGTGGGAAAATCGGTTATTCGATCCACCCCAGCTCCTCGAGAAAGGCCAGCAACGCTTTGGTGTTGCTGACAATCTCACGTAGGGTACCTGGGTTGCCGAAGTACTTTGCCCTGTATGTGGTGACCACCGGGCAGCTTAGAAGCACATGGGCTGCTGTCTCGTCCTCCTCCATGCAGGCCCTGCACAGCGGACTGTCCGTGACTCCTAATACAAAGAGGTGTTTATTAAATGATCCGTGACCAGTTACAGCTGCTGTGACTGTACGCAGCTGTTGCTTGGTTAGTCGGAGAACCTGTTTCGTGAAGCGGCCATCGATTGTGGGGAGTGCTTCCCTAGCCTGCCTGCACTCACGTTGGTCCACCCATAGTTTGTGATGTTGGTCCCTGGTGCGTTTCCTTACCAGAGTGCGTATGAACCCGAAGGGGAGTGGCACGATGGGTTCGGGACCCACTGGTACAGCGTTCGACCCCCTTCTGGCAAGTTCGTCGGCTGCATCGTTGCCTAGCGAGCCGCTGTGTCCTTTGATCCATTGAATGGTTATGTTATTGAGGTTGCCCACCTGGTTTAGGCGCTGGTGGCACTCGTATATTAGCCCAGAATCAACGGTGTGACTGTTCAGCGCTTGCAGAACGGCCATGCTGTCTGAGAGTATGCGGATCGAGTGTTCTTTAACTTCCCTGGCCATGATGGCTGAGGCGGCTAGAGAAATACCCATGCATTCGGCCTGGAACACTGTGTTATGGACCCCCAATGGTGTGGAGATGCGTATATTGAAGTCCTCCGAGAAGATTCCAGCACCTGTGCCACTACCTGTTTTGGATCCATCCGTGAAGATGCGCAGCTCTGCCGGGCGCAAGCCCTCGCATCGGCGATCCTCATGAAGTTGGATTTTGTATTTTTTATCAAATATAAATTGTTTGGGTACCCGGTCATTTATGGCTTTCGTAATGGGGAACTCCTTGCTGAGTCCCTCAAGCAGCGCGGTGTGTGGTAAATCTCTCTTACCCCAGAGATCTAGTGCATTTAGACGAACCGCCGCCATCGTCGCTTCCTGCTGTATGAACAGGTGGAGCGGTGGTAGTCCCAGCATGGCTTCGATAGCTGCAGTCGGAGTGGTCCTCATGCAGCCTGTGGTGGCCATGCAGGCTAGTCTTTGCAGGCGTTGTAGTTTGCTAGTAGCTGTACCCAACTCAGTACGGGGCCACCAGACCACGGCCCCGTAGGTGATCATAGGGCGTATCACTGTGGTGTACAGCCATAGTATAATTTTAGGGGATAGGCCCCACTTCTTACCTATCATTCTCCTGCACTGCCAGAAGGTTATGCAGGCCCTGTTTAGTTTGTTGTCCAAGTGACTACTCCAGTTTAACTTACTGTCCAGAATGACCCCGAGATACTTGACTTCGTTGGTCAACTGCAGTTCTGTATTGAATAGTTTTGGTAGACGGAACGGGCCTAATGCTCGTTTCTGGGTAAACATAACCAGTTCAGTTTTAGTGGGGTTCACTGATAGGTCAAATTCCCTGCACCATCTCTCTACGATTCGTAGCGCTTGCTGAGTAAGGTTGCAGATCGTACCCGTCACCTTCCCCGATACAAGGATTGCGAGGTCATCTGCATACCCTATTGTGTAGTAACGATTGGCGTTGAGTTTGGTTATGAGATCGTTAATCACCATATTCCACAGAAGAGGGGACAGCACCCCACCCTGGGGGCAGCCTCTGGCTATCATGGCCAGCTGCTGCTCATCCTCAAGGCGAACTACTCGTTTGCTTAGCATGTTAGTAATCCAGTCCGCTAGTACCTGTTCGACGCCATGTCTATAGAGGGCGCCGCTGATGCTGGAGAAGTTTGTTTTGTCGAAGGCACCTTCGATGTCTATGAAAGTGCCCAGGCAGGTGCCTTTCTGATGAATCGCTTCCTCTATCTGGCTGACTACTAGATGAAGGGCAGATTCAGTCGACTTACCCGAGCTGTATGCGTGTTGATTACCGTGTAGCGGTATGGTTTTCAGAGCGCCGTCCCTCAGCTCCCTGTCACACAGCCTTTCCAGAGTCTTTAGTAGAAAGGAGGTGAGGCTTATGGGTCTATGGGATTTGGCGTTTGTGTAGTCTCCCTTACCTGGCTTGGGGATGAATATTACTTTCACTTCCCTCCAACCTTTAGGAACGTATCTAAGGGCCAGGCACGCCCTCATTAGGGGCACCAGTCTTATTGCGACAGCGGTTCCACCCCACTGTAGCAAGGCGGGGAACACTCCGTCAGGACCGGCTGCCTTGAAAGGATGGAAGCTACGGATGGCCCATTGGAGCTTCTCCAACGTGATCACCCTACTTGCATAAAGCCATTCATTTTCTGTTGGTGTTTGTAGTACATCTTGCCAGGCGATTACCTGCGCAAAGGTACAGCCAGGGAAGTGAGTTTCCATAAGGACGCGTCTCGTTTCTTCTGGCGAGGAAGTGAGTGTATTGTCCGGTTTGCGGAGTGTAACGGGCCCAGGTGTGTACTGCTGTGACAGTACTTTCCTTACCCTGTTAGCCTGCTGACAGGACTCTATGCTACCACAGAATTTGCGCCATCCCGTGGTACTCCTGAACCTGATGCATTTTTTGTAGCTGGATTTGGCTGCGTAATAGTTGTCCCAGTCCTCATCCGCACATGTGTTCATGGCTCTGTTCAGAGCTTTCCTTACCTTACCGCGCTTGCGCTCCAGATCAGCCCCCCACCAGGGTTGCTTGCCCGGAGCGCTACGCGGGGTGGTCTCTGGGCAGGCAGTATGGTAGCTGTCTATTATTGATTTAGTAAGCTGGCTTACATGTACCTCAATCTGTGTCGTATCCGCAAATGTCGTCGGATCGTTTAGTGTCGTAAGCTTGGATACAAGGCTACGTGTATAGTTGGCTCGATCCGTGTTTCGCGGAATGCGCCGTGGTGGTGTTGGTGGAACACAGACCTGGATGTCGAAGCGGATCCACCTGTGATCAGAGCAGGAGGCCTCCTTGGAGACCCGCCACCCAGTGGTAAGTTCCGCCGCGCCCTCCGATACCAGCGTGAGATCTATGATCGTTCGGCTTCTCCTGGTTACGAATGTTGGTTCGGAGCCAGTGTTTAGTAGGGATAGGTTAGTCGAGAATAGGTAGTCAACCAATGCCTTACCCCTCTCGTTTTGCGTGTCCATACCCCACAGCTGGTGGTGAGCGTTGGCGTCGGCCCCGACGACGACCGCAAACCCACCTCTCTCGCAATAGCTCACGAGGCGGGCGAGGTCGTGCGGAGGCGGCGCTTCCGCCTCAGGCATGTAGGCCGAGGCGAAAACGATCACCCTTTCCGGGGCGTCGTCACGCTGTATACGCATACTTGCTGCAGAGACATCTCTGCAACAGAAGTCTGTTAAGATCTGTGTTTTGAGGTTACCTGTGACAAAGATGCACGATCTGGGGTGATCATGATCTGTGGTGACCAGGAGCTTACCGCCAAGATTTGAGAGTCCTTGTATGCGGCCCGCCCTAATCCACGGCTCCTGGATCAGGGCAATGGCCGTGTGCTGAACCTCCAGCCACTTGCGGAGCTGAGCCGTCGCGGTCTGACTGTGGTGGAGGTTAGCCTGGAGGACTTTACAGGTCGACGAAGGGAACGCCATCGTTGGTCGAACCCCCCTCGTCCCCTTCCAGTCTCAGCCCGGCAAACAGGTCGCCCTCGTCGAAACCGTCCCCTCCCCGACCCGAAGCCGGAGACAGGGTAATGTCGTCCAACTCCTCGCCCGATGAAGGGACGGCTCCCACGATGGCGGCATCAAACACGGCCAACTCTGCTGTGGTAGCAGCGGCCGCGGATGCTTCCGGGTTGCATGATGCTGGGGGAGTGGACTCCCCTGCTGGTGTCTGCAGTACAGTTGGCGCGTCGCCAATGGTTTCCGTGGTGGGGTCCCATCCCTGAGGGACGTCGGTGAACCTGCCGTTCCGACCCTGGAACTTCACGTACACCGCCCCTAATCCTATTGAGAGACGGCGTCCGGCCTCCATCAGGGCCGGGATTTGGTCCTCAGGGATACCGACCACCACGAACCACGCAGCGGCCTGCTTGTCGGCATGCAAGAGCACCCACCTCTTGATGTCTACCCAGGGGTTTTGGTAACTGAGAGCACGCCCAATATTGGTCGGCTCACCAAATACCCCTTGCTCGTCTGGGATCACGATCCCACATCGAGCACGTTTCATAATCTCCGCCTGACTCTTGACGACCAACGAGATGCTAGTCGGGAGAGAAAGGTCGGAGACAGTCTTCCTTAGCCATCCTAAGGTGTGGTCGTTTCCGCACCACAGCTTCAGGACACCCCCGGCGAACAGCGGCTTGGCGTTGAAGGTCGGCCCTGGAGTGTCTGGTTTGGGGGAGCAGGCCTCGAGTATGATCTGCTTCTGGATAGCAGCGAGTACCTGGTCCGATACGTCCTTGCTGAGGATCCCCGTGCGGTCGCAGGTGATCGCGACGTCGAGGGTAGCACTTGCAGCTTGGGCGTAGCTTCGTTGATCAACCCTCTTGGATTGATCAAGCCGCGGCCGCTTATGCTCCCCTCGAGGTGACGAGGTCTCGTTGAGAGCTCGCTTGGCCGCGGCCTGATCCTTCCAATCGGGTCGCTGTGTGTCATTGCTACCTTTAGCCGGTCTCTCCGGAAAACTGGTTGACGGTCGGCTGGGCGCTGGCCGGCTTGCGCCGGTCTCTGCCTGCGACCGCTTCCCGTCGGAGAAGTTCAGCTGGCCGCTTGCCGGTTTGACCGACCTAGCGGCAGTAGCCTGTTTACGGGAGCCCTTACCTGTCATCCAACGTGATTGGCGGCGCTCCTTCCTCGTCACTCTGTCCTCCTTCTTACCCTGTTCGGATGGAACTGAAGGTTCAGTGCAAGGGCAACGGGCTTGTTGAGTGCGTTTACCCTTGCCCTTGCGTTTCTGCACCTGCCAGGCGCGCGAAAAAGCGTCCTCAGCGCAGCCGGCCGTCTCCGTTTGACCGGTTACGGCCGCCTGTTGGGAGGAGGCTTGAGGAGCCACAGAAGGATGAGGGTGTTTGGCAGGAAGCCCGGTGCTGGTATTACCCAGCGCCGGAGTCTGTGTGGGGAGGGTCAGACCGGCACTGGTATTAGTCGTCGCCGTCTTCGCCTGAGTATTGGAAGGGTCGGTACTGGTCCCAATCAGCGCCGGCGTCCTTTGTTTGTTCCGGGACGTTTTGTTTTTGGTCTTAGCTGTGGTTCTCGCCACAGCCGGACCTGCACCCGCGCTGGTACCCACGGCGTTAACCGCATGGCCACCAGGGGCGAGGGAAGTGCAAGCACCTCCCTTGGGAGTCTCATTGGCTTTCGCCTCCACTCCCAGGTCTGTAGATTTAACTGGCCTTGAATTTTCCATGTTAAATGATTTTTTAAAATTCGTCTCTCTGGCTCCCACCCTCCATGGAGCCCGCAACTGGGAACGTCTCACTAATAAGAAGCTCGAACGTTAGGACTACCAGAGAGATATAGGGGCGCAAGGCTGGCTTACAGTGCGACATCGGGTGCTCGATCGGGTTGGCGTAGGGGGTCCAAAAGGCCACCCCCAACGAACTGATCAACCCTCACTTACACCGTCAGCATGACCTTTACCTACCGCTTTGGCCGTCCGAGGACGACCTCAGCGGACCTCACGCACCTCGCCAGTGGCCCTCTGACGGGACACAGTGGCCATTTCCCCACCCTTGGCTAATGGGTAGGGCCACCGTTTCGCTTGAAATCCAGACCAAAGGGGGCGTGTTGCCTTACGGGCACATTACAACCAGAGCCGCTCGGCTCAACCCCCCAGGACTCCTTCATCCCCGCTCACGGCGCTCAACTGCGCAGGTCCTAGCGCAGGTGACTACTTACTCCTACTCGTCATCAGCTTATTTTAGTGATGGACGAGCCCGCCCAGTCACTGAGGGGTCGCGGTTAGGAGTGGGAATTGGATAGATGGAGGTGGGAGGAATGAGGATGTGGGTAGGATGAAGGATGGGGAAGGGATGTGTTAAGATAAAAGGCGCCTGGAGGTTTTTGTTACGTCTATTTCTTAAGGAATTAGACCAAGAACGGGGTGGCAACCTCGGGAAGGTGCATCCGCCAGACTTGCCTTGAGGATCATCACGACTGTAGCGCTCTCCCTCAAGACCCCGCCACCCTACCACCTCTGAAGGAAGCGGCAGAGTAGGCCTGCATCTATACTACCAAGCAAAGCAAAGCAAAGCATGTCGTTGCGCAACCGCGAAAGCATACATACCCCCCCCCGAGTAATGGGTAGCTCACCGTCCGAGCAGGACCAGGCCCGTGCTGGACGGCGCGTACGTGTTCCACGCGCGCCTCAAAGAGATGTCAGCATCATAGAGGGGGTCCACTAGGGCCCAAGCCTGCCGGGAAAGCGGGATCATCCAAAAGGGGTACCGCTGACCCGGAACATAAAGGGCCAAGGAAGGAACACGGGTGGGTTTTAGTCAGTAAGAGTCTGACACTCCCTTCCGCTCCACCCAGAGCGGGAGGAGTCATTTGATGATTCCCCATCCTCAAAAAAAAAAAAAAAAAACCTTTTTGTCCTCATTATAGTCTTTGACAGTATAATAGGCATTCTGGCATAGTTTCCTTTTTATAAACGATTTGAATTTATTAAGGCTTAATGCTTGAATGTGGCTAGGAAGTTTATTATAAAAACGTATACATTGGCATCTAAACGACCCACCTATTTTATTGAGCCTGGTAGTAGGAACAACAAATTTGTGTTTGTTCCTAGTATTTAAATTATGGATATCACTGTACTTTTTAAACAGATTAATATTTTTATGTGCATACAAAAGATTTTCATAAATATACTGAGAAGAAACAGTCATTATATTAATCCCTTTAAATTTGTCTCTGAGGGAGTGTCTGGGACTTACTCGTAATTTATAAATTGAACGAATTGCCCTTTTTTGTAAAACAAAAATCGTCTGAATATCGGCGGCATTTCCCCACAACAGAATACCGTACGACATTACGCTATGAAAATAACTAAAGTATACTAAACGGGCTGTCTCTAAATCAGTTAAACCACGAATTTTTCTAACGGCGCGCGGCGTATGCTGCAGTGCTAAGCTGCTTTGACAATTTATCTATATGGGGGCCCCATTGAAGCTTGGAATCCAAAGTTATGCCTAAGAATACTGTGGTATTTTCGGGTTTCAACTCTTCACCCTTTATGAGAATACTTGTTTCTACTTGTCTAACATGAGGTATCGTAAACTTAATACATTTCGTTTTTTTCTCGTTAAGAAGAAGGTTATTAACATTAAACCAGTTAACTACTTTTGCGAGGGCACTATTTACATTGTCAGTAACCAGCTGCTGACGTTTGAGTTTAAATAAAAGTGAAGTGTCGTCTGCAAACAGCACTATATCATGTTTATCCTTTAAGAGGTAAGGCAAGTCATTTATATATATAAGAAATATAAATTGACCTAGAATTGAGCCTTGAGGGACCATTCTTACTGCCGATCCGGGAGATCATTTCCCGTTAACATCGACTCTCTGAATCCTATCACTTAAGTTCCGCAGTCATTCCGCAGCAACACCACGCACTAAACCCATTCTGGTAACATTAAAAGTAGGTATAAAAGCTTTGTAATTATATGTCTCCAGACTATTATGCGTATAATAAAGGAATTTGCGTCCAGGAAATTGGAAAAGGATAAAGATATTTTATTGCGCCCGATTTTTTTGACGCTACCATTGATAATATTTTGGAAGGCGTTGTGTTTTAAAAACTTTCCAAAAGTAATTGGGTGCAATGTCGTACCATCATCTGGAGAAGTCATTTTTATTTGAACATGGATAACATACGGTGCGCTGTCCGTTTTGTCGTATGTTTTTGGACCTATCGGAATGGGAACAACGGATAGAGCAGAAATTTTATCTGCAATTTCGTTAGAAACGATAATTTCGGAACATTTAGGCACTGGTGTAATAGTTTCTAATGTAGCTGTAGAGTCCGTGCAATCACAACCCGAAGACACAGAACCATGGTTTTTGCGAGTACGGCGGCGCTTATTGCAGTGCTTGCAAACATGCATACTGCTTCTTTTTAGGTGACGAGCCGAAGACGACCCTTCCGTATCCATGCCGGATTCGTTCGAAATTGTTACAAAATTGCCTGCCGGGGGAACCAAGACCCCGGGTCAGGCGTGTCGTTCATTTTTCGCACTAAATAAACAAAGAAACTTACCTCTACCGAAGAAAATATACAAAACTAAACTAAAATTACAAGTAAAAGAAAATAGAACACTAAAACTACTACTTCTGATCTTATATTACAGGATTTTAAAATTAAAAAATTTATCTCAAAAAGGACGCGTCCGCCAAGATTGACGTTTCCCGCGCTTTTTCTACGGTGTACTTAAGCAAAATGCAACTGAAGGCCATTTACAAGTTTCCACAGATAAACACAAAAATTAAAAACGAGAAAAAAATACAAATGTCGGTACAAAATACCTTTTACATAAATTGGGAAAAAAATAGTACTCTATACGATCGACAAATACAAACTAAAAAAATTTTGACGTAAACAATTACTTTTCCGTAAAAAAGCTTTCCACCAACAAATGCTTAAGCCGAGAAACACTGGTATTGAATATAATCCAAATCATGTTCACCAGACAGTTTATTAAAACTTCTGCTCGCACGGATCAGAAACGAATTCTGCCTGTACGTGGACCTGGATTGAGGGACATGTAACAGGCTAGGTTTGCGAAACAATTTGCAGTGTTTTAATAATCCTAAGCAGCTTAATTAACAGCCCAGGGCAATCTATAGTAGGGTAGACCGGGGACAATAGTAACACGGGTCAATAGTACCATCATCGATATTTCTACTACTGAGCTAAATTTTGCATGTGTGAGTGCGCCAGCACACGCGCTACTTGAGTCCCGAGGCGCCCCTCAGTCGCCGGCGCGCGTGCTGTGAAACGAACGTGTTAGTGGAGAATTTTTGATTTTCGGCAAGCCGCGGTAAGTTTTTACGTAAAATATTATTGCCTGTAACTCGTAGATACTATCAGAGCTTTTTCGACAAGTAATTGTTGTTGCCAGTTTAAACGGATATTAAAATTTTGTTTTATGATAAATATGGAAACTATAAGTTTAGAATTACGTGAATATTAGATGGTTTTTCTAAATTAGTTACTTTGGTGCAATTGTACCAACATCGCCGGGGTCAATGGTACCGGTACAATTTACCCCATGGTAGAAATAACCCCGTAGAAATAATAAGAGAGTAAAAAAATAAATACTAATATGCAATTACTAGACATTGTTTGTTTTAGATGCCACGAAATAGAATAAAAAAGACGGACCGTGGATCAAGAGATACTTTGTTGTATGAACAGGCATTTGATGAGATTTTAAAAGGGCGCTTATATAAATATACATATACAAACGGCTATATACACCGATACCCCGGAAAAATATGCTATACAAAAAGAAGCGGAGGAAGCTGAAAAAAGAAAGAAAGCTAAACAAATTAAAAAGAATCTACAGCACCCAGGAAAATCTAAAGGGATAAAATGTGATTCCAGCCAGAAAAAGAAAACTGCAGCAACAAATGACTCTGAAAGCAGTGAAGAAGAAGAAGAATGGTTTTGTGCTGTATGTATGGAACCTTATAGTGCCAGCCGCCCTAATGAAATGTGGATTCAATGCGCTCAATGCAGATTATGGGCACACGAGGAATGTACACCTCAGGAGTCAATTTATGTTTGTCACAATTGCGAATCTGACTAATATTTTTTTATAAGTAACTAATATTTTATGAGGGTCAATGGTACCAGGGGTCAATTGCACCTCCATACTAATATATTTTTGTTGATTATTTCTATTTTATAATTGTTATAAAGCTAGATAACACCAAATGTGCAACGTGTGAACCAAAGTTGATTATATGATAATAAAAACTTATTTTATTTTTGTTAAAAGTGAAGAATTGTTATGATAATGTTATTACTTTACATTTGTGTTGATTTAAAACACCGATCCGTTTTGATACAATTAACCCTTAATGGGGGTCATTCGTAGCACTAGCCATCATATCATTCAAACTCAATTTTGACCAAGTTTTGTTCAATCTAGGCCAACTTTAGATATTTTCTTCGGTAGATAATAAACCAAGGCTGTAAAATAATACTATGTATTTAAAATAAAAAGCGACAGTTAAATTTGTGTAATCAACCGATGTTTCGAAAATGGTACTATTGTCCCCGGTCTACCCTACCTACCATTTGCGATTTTAAATAAGTAAGTACCTAAGTAGTAGTTTTCACTCATTTTCCCAATTCTCACTCTACTACATAAATAACCAAAAACCGATTTTAAAACAACGAACAATCTTCTTCCGTATAAAAATATGTATGTAATTAGCTTCCATTTACCATTATAAGCACTTTCCTGGGCATCGGTAGCGACATCCAGTCGCCGATGCTAAACAGGAGATAAAAGAATAACAAATACTGCATATTTGTAACTTCTTTCCGCGTCATTTTGGATCGTTTTCTACTGCGGACCACGGAATCAAACTGCACCAAGGACAAGTGCGAAGGTGGGGAATTTAAGGGATGCGGGTTCGATTCTCACTTTGCGGCTTTATTTGGATGGTCAGCAGATGTGTGGTGTGGTTGTTAAATGTTTGGGTGTCTTTTGTGTCAAGGAGGATCTAATGTGAGACAATTTATTAGGATCACTTTTTGCAAAGTTTCTGGTTGTAGTAGAAGATTTACTTATCTATACAATAATTTGTAATAGAATCAGTACTTCCAGAGATTACCTTTTACAAACATAGTCCGAATAAACAAAAAATTGTACCTGGTTTAAATATTTAAACCAGGTACAATTTTTTGTTTATTCCGATTAAACGATTTTCAAATATATATGCTTCTAAACTAATATTAGTTTAGAAGCATATATATTTGAAAATCGTTTTCCCAACCAAACGTAAAAAAAAGGCAAAGTGCTGCCTACTTGTAACCTAGTTTTCACCGCTAAAGCTACATAAACTTGCAATGCTTTCTGCAATGGGGTTATGGTGTACCATGTAAAGCTATGAGTTCTATGGCCTGCACTTCGAGGATTCATTAAAGATAAAAAGATAAAGATTCATTTATTTGTATACACATGTGTAACATGATACATAGATAATTATGCACATATGGATGGAAACGAGTTTAAAATTGCCGGTTCAACATGTTTTGCCATATTCGGCGTACAAAATAGTTTATAATATGTACCTACTTAATTGAAATTATAAATTAGATAATAATTAAATTATAGTCAAAATTCAATCAATTCATATACCTAATTACAATCAATACAAAAATACAGTCAACAAATAATAATAATTAGAACAATAAAATGAAACAAAACTAATTAAATGATCTAAGTTCAAAATTTGTCATTCAAAACCTCTGTAACATTATAATACCTATCCCTAACTAATCAGCAATTTTTTTAATTCTCTCGAATGAATTTATTGTATATTAATGGGGTCATTATTATAATAACCCTCGGTAGAATATAGAAATTGCTCATAACAAATATCTACGCTCCAAATTCACATTGTTTTTTCCAATTACATCTATTATATCAATGGATGGAACTGCATCAATATAACGAGGCGTCGCCGCGTCGGCACGTCGCGACTAGTAGCCAAAGGTGACCGGTCGCTGTTTGTGATCTTTCGCCTCACGCTGCTTCCAACGGCGGTGGGCAGGGCTCCAGGCAACTTTATGAAAGTTCTCTGTCCTCAGCGAATCTATGGAGTGTAACAATTTGTTTGGGGGTCAACACCCGTGAAAATCAGCAACTTATAAGAGGAATTATGTACCTAAATAAATATGAAGTATTGGCTGTAATAATTTTCGCTTGATTGCACCGGGGAGTCTGGGGCCCATGTTCAGTATTGGATATTTTAGGGCTCGATTATAAGATGAAAAATAATAAAGACTTGGGTATGAGTATTCCAGACAGTTTCGAACTTCAACAAATTCCGTTTCAACCTCTCCTGGCCTCTCTCTATTTGGGTATCCAGTAGTCGACTCCCAGGCTACCAACATGTAACTACATATTTATCACCATGACATACAGGGTTACTTGTAATTCGACGTATATCCGCCAGGAGCTAATAGGGGGGCCAAAATGCAACAAATTGAACCCCCTATAGTATGGCCTGTCAAAATTAGGCATTGCCATTGTAAATGCATTACCCAATTACCCTGCACTTACTATTCAAAAATTTTCAAACCTTCCTATCTCGAACCTCATCTTCCACGGTAATCCTATGATGTAAACACCACGATGTTTATACCGCACCACGTGTAACATCTGCGTACTGTGGCGGCGAGGGGGCGCGACCGCGCGACGCTGCGCCGCGACACAGCGACACCGGGACTTGCGACTGTGTGTCGCCGGAGGACTGACTTGGAGGCACCCAGTGTAGAAGTGCAAGTTTTCGGAGCCGGCGTCCTTGTAAGGCCAGATGTAAACGAAGCAAAAGGAGTAGCAAGAACTGTAGCAGCTGGCGTTCTGTAGGTTCTGCCTACCCCCATGGGATAAAGGCGATAATTTATGTGTGTTGTAGAAGTACAAGGTAACAAGTTCGGATGGTCTAAGATACCGAAAGCATCTTTTGATTATAACAGAGCCCACTTCTGGAGGTTCTTGTGAAGGGGGATAGAGACTTTGTGGTATTCTGAGCCTAATTTAAGTATTGTTTAAGACATTTAGACATAAAAGTAGTAGGTAGTCAATTTTAAAATTATAAGTAAGATAAGATAAGATAAATTTTCTTTATTTGTTTAAACATTGTATACATACAAGAGCATGCAAGATATTACATCATTTGTCCAGTCCAATCATGTTTAGCCATATGTATCGGCGCGTACAAATACTTCCATAACATTGATAAAAAATAATATTTTACATAATATATAACATTAAAATAAAATTAACAATAAGAAAAATCTAAAAAGTACTTAAAATAGTCACTCACAAAGTTTATAAATTAGAAGTGGAACCACTGTACTTTACCTGCTGTCGCTTTTTTGTACTAGGTATTTTTTTTTGGGTAGAGTCTATGCCTGTTTAGTGTAAATTTGAAAACCCCAAAATGCGGAAACCAAAGATGCCAAAACAAAAATCATACAAGGTTTTTTCGGGACTGGCAGAGATAGTGGGAATATTAAGGGTGGGGAATATCACGTGGCGGGTCTAAATTAGTTTCCAAGCAATAATGAGGTCAATGACATCTTCAAGATCAACGTCAAGACCCCAAAAGACGAAGGTCAAAGTTTTTTTTTTGCTATGGTTCCTATTTAGTAAGGCGTAGTCGACGGAACCCCGCTAGACGGGGCTCCTACTTCTAAGTGGTTTAAAAAAAATAACCACGTAGGGGATGGCGGGGTCTTGTTCGCTCGCTTCGCTCGCTCACTAGACCCTGCCATCCCCTTCGAACTTAACCTGTCCGAGTCGGGGTGCCAAAAAGCCAGAGCTCGCTACGCTCGCTCTTGCATCCTAAGTTACCATTGTCTTTTTACTTCGGGGACGCCATGGTGTCAATTAACGTTGTTGCATACAGAAGTACGATAAACGCTCTTGACTGTGAGTCATGCGACGACTGACAACTGTCACACGTTAACGTCACTTACATTCGATCACGTTTCGTTACCCACAAGAGTACAAATAAAACTTTAATTATATTACAAATTAATTATATTAATTGCTTCATAAATGAGTTCATCAGGCGGCAGCAGATATTTAAAAATGAATTAAACTTAAGAGGCCTATCACAATTTTTCTTGTATTTGAAGAGTCAAACACTCAAATACAAGAAAAATTATTGTGATAGGCCTCTTAAAAACATACAACATTACTATACTAAAAACCATTAAAATCCGCTGTCACTTTGTTTGAACTTAAAATGGAACAACCTAGGAGTGAAATTCGTAAACTATCTGTGGTAAAATATAAATTTTATTACGTAATAAAGTTGTATTTTCTGAAACTTTAGGATTTTTTTTTTAACTTGTGGCGTTTCCGAAGTACAATATTTTACGAAAGTGTTTAACCTAAAGACATGTATACGCTATAAAATTGTGAAGCTTCGCTCGTGCAGAAGCTAAAGTACAGTGGAGCCTTATTTAATCAAAATCTTTTTCGGCTAGATATTCGGAGACACTATAATACGCTTTTTGCGAAAGAAACATTTTTAATTGATGGTTGAATGCCTTACTGTTTAGCTCCTTCCAACCAAGTAGTAATTGTTGTCTGCTACTTTAATAGACATAAACCTTCCATGATGATCAATATACGCTGGTAAAGAGAGCAAGATACCTATAAGCTTCTGTTTGTTGACGTTCAAAAGTGCCTTTTATGTGCCTATTTGAAATAAATGCTTTGACTTTGATACATGTGTAGTCATTCTTATTTAATTAAATCCCACGAGAAAGAAGTCAGAAGTTAAAAGTCACGCTACTGGAATGTTTGTAAAACTAATGTTTCACTAACAAACACCATCGCCAAAGAACTTAACTTTCAGCTGAATTAGGTCGATCATATAGATTTAAGTAATCCGCTTTGTACAAAATGTTCGATCAAAATTACTCGCTTTAAGCTCTTAAGTGCTACAATACCAAGCTGTAACACGCTTTCCAGTATTAATTTCTCATCTTTATAATCAGTCAACCCCGATTTTCTGACAGGTTGTAGTGCTACAGTTTCAAAACAAACTACAGGAGCGGAGCGGAGCGAGCGAGCGGAAACTAAGTAAGTGGTAGTGGGTCATCGGAGCGAAGTGGTCAACAATGCTGACCCTTTATGCGGAATTGCTTTATATAGGTTCTTGTAGTTTTTAAACTATTTATCCGTCGTTGTGGCTATAATTAACTTTGGGAACTTTACCTGCCTCTCCTTATAGTTGCGGAGAAGAAACCAGCATTGATCAAGCTTGCTCACGTCTGTTCTAGATATTCTATTTCAGGGCATTGATTTCAAAAATTGTTTAAGATTACTTATTATGAAATTGAAGAATCACATTGGAGTTAATAGGTACATCCTAAATGTCTTTCAGAGCAATCAAGAAATATGTTCTGAAATGAAATGATAACTTCTATGATCCCTAAGAAAAAATGCCGAAACAAACGTAGAGTTCCAACCATCTTCCTACTTATACCGAAGAGCCCTCATGCATCTAATTACCAACCAATACTGCCGACCCCCCAAGACATAAAGCGTGAAGATAAACAGCCCGGTCCCGCGCGGCGGCGAGGCGGCGACGAGACGCGTCGGCGCGGCGCGACGCTCCGACGACGGAGACCCGAGACGTCGCCGTCGCCCGACCGATGGGATGACCTATGGGGCAGCACGAGATAAGAATTCTTGGGCAAAGTGCACTGAGATGTTGTCGTGATTTTGTAATTATTGTGGAGTATTATGGCACATCTAAAACGGGTTATGAAATTGATGCGTACCTAGGCTAATTAGGAACGATAATGGGAAACGTGGGTAAGCTGTCTACCAGGTCAAGTGCAACTTTTTGGATGAACATAGATTGGAGGGAGTGCCTCTGCTGCCGGCACCGGCAGCTGGTTTGGTCGCCAGTAATGGCTATTTATTATATTCGAATCCGGATTTGCTACCAGGCGCTCAATATCAAAATAAAAGTGTCAAAGATAAATCAAAATATCATGATTATGATTGTAAATAGTTATATTTGTAGCGAACTTTTTACAGTTGTTGTCGCAGTCAAATTGTAGAGATTTAGAGACTTAACTTCAAGTTGACTTTAATACATTTAATGCCCTAGCATTAAATGTATCAACTTGTATCAAATGTGCCAACTTGAAGTTAACTTGACGTACAAACTTGAATTTGATATTTACCATTTCCTGATATTAAAGTATTTTACGACTCTACAATGGCGGAGTTAAGGTGGCCTTTTAAGCCAATTTTTACGCAACTATGTTGATAGCAGTACCTTCCTAAAGAAATAAATTCTTAAGTCCTTGAAAATAACCAGGTAACTTACCGCCATTGACAAAACCCATTGAGGCCTGTACCTACATTGTTCGAAGCTGTAAACGTAGCTCTAACACAACCCAGTTTGATTAGAACTAGCCGGACAATTCTGTAAAATCTTACCATGAAAACTTAGGTGAATACTTTGGTGAAGTAGCCTTGAAGTGAGCTGTCGTTGCAACTACCCTGTTATTCCACCTGATGCTCATTTCACCTAAATTTTCACGATGAGATTTTTACAGAATAGATCGGCTGCATAGCTCAAGCTTCGTTTACAACTCAAATCTCTCTTAAAAGTACACCTATCTGTTTAGCTAGACACAGTCTTCTCCCAAATCCACTGCCAGCTACTAATATCCCTGCTTACTCCAAAAGCTTACGCATCCCCCATGGACGGCAGGATGGGCCGCGTGTGGCGGCGCGGCGGCGCGTCGACATGGCGCGCGGTGCCGACTGTGTGCCGCCGCCGCGCCGGTCACCTATGCCGAGGGTTGCCAGATAACATCACGAGCCACCTACAGAGTTCGCGGGAGGTATTTGTTGTAATTAAAAATAAACGTAATCATTAGCTTGAGGGTCTTCGGTGTTGGATTTTGGAAGTCAGTCTGCGGTTTTTAACAGGCCAGGAAATTTACTTTTTACATGCGGCCCGCAACTGCGATTAAGACTTATACGGGAAGTTGAAACACTTACACTGAAAGTTTTTAGAATAGGCCAGTAAGAAAAGCCGCCGATGAATAAATTATTTAAATTTTGAATAAGGAACTATTTAGGAATCTGTAGATACGTAATGAATTCATATGTCGTTTGTTTTACAAATTGGCGGCCATTTAAAAATTGTCTGTCGTGCGTTGAAATGGATTCAGCTAGAGAAAATTTTCGTTCAATGATTTATTACCACTTTCGTTGCGGTCTTGTTCAACAACAATGTTACGATAGACTTCGATTAGCATTTCATGACGAAGCCCCATCCCGTGCTACTTTCAACTGGTTGAATGAGTGTGGTCGAAGCAAACTCACTGATGATTCGCGAGAAGGACGTCCTTCTATGGCGACTACTTATGATAACATGAGTGCTGTGCGGCTAGTGATAGAAGCTGATAGAAGGGTGACTTAGATTCGGGCAGCTTTAGGCTTTGGTATGAGTCAAGTACAAAAAGTCGTACATGAACATTTAGGCGTCCGAAAGCTTTGTACTAGATGGATACCTCATAATTTGACGGAAGATCAAAAACGCCGTCGTTTGGATTGGGGCCGCTCAATGCTTGAAAAGTATGACTGAAGTTACTCGAATTCTGTATATGACATCGTCACAGGTGATGTAAGCTGCATATATTGTTACAGACCCGAAACCAAAAGACAATCGGCGCCATAAATGTTTCCATTTGAAGATTTAACGACAAAAGTAAAGAAGGGCAAAAATAAAAGGAATAAAAGGGAAAAAGAAAGAAGGAAGGAATAGAAGGGAAAAATATGATCACCTCATTCTTTGGATAGACGGGTCATTTCGTAACAATTGTCCAAGAAGATAAAAGACTATTACTGCAGATTGTTATGCCGGTCATTGTTTACCAGTTGTCTTGGAAAATGTTAGACAGCAGCACCCAAGAAGCAGCATCCTCCTTCACCACGACAATGCTCCAGCTCACTCCGCCAGACGGACTATCGAATATTTATCTATCGTAAGTGTGGAGTTAGTAAGTCATCCTCCTTACAGTCCTGACCTGGCACCTTGTGACTTTTATTTATTTCCTAAAATAAAAGATAGACTTAGAGGAATTCGTTTTATGAACCCTGAAGATGCCGTGGCTGCGTTTGAAAAAGCCGTGAAAGAAATACCTAAAGAAGAGTGGGCCCACTGCTTCAGTCAATGGTTCCATCGCATGTGACGGTGCTTAGAAAGGAACGAAGACTACTTCAAAAAACAATAAAGGTATTAACAGGCTATTACATCATTCCGTTTATTATTTTCTAAAAACTTTCAGTGTGACCCACGTATCTAGAAAATTATTCTGCTGCACAATAACACAGTTCAGAGACCACTATTTCGTTTGGCAACCTTGTAGATTGGTAGCAGTTGATAAATACTGCTATATAAAGGAACTGAAGATTTGCCGGCCATTCATTAAGTTCTACATACACAATGGTTCTAAATAATCGATATTATTTAGTAGAAATCACCCCAGAGTTCTACCCCAAAGGCCCAAAAATATGAATGTCTCCCGGTGTAATCACATTCGATTCTCAGCAACTTCTACCTGCTATTAGGGCTTGCAATCCGGATATCCGGATATTCGTATTATCCGGATATCCTCTGATTTTCAAATCCGGATTTTACTTGCATCACCATCCGGATTTTTCGGATGTTACGGATAGTTGTATTTCTCTTTTAGATATTAAATAAAAAGCAGTCATCTGTAAAGTACATAACCGTTATTACGTTATTTATTATTTTAATATCAAAATAAATGTACAAGAAATTGAAGACTCCGATGGTGAAGAAGGTTTTATTGTAGCTACAAGTAATGTAGGTACATGCAACTGGTCGTAGAACTGAAGTTTGTTTACAAGATTATAACGAAATAATAAAAAGAGCTAAGAAAAGTAGTCAAGAATTCAAGATGTCTAAAAAATCACCGACCAAGTCTGCGGTGCTTTATAAATACACCGCAGAAGGAAAACAAAAGAATATATGTAACCATTTAGGAACTTCCATGAAAGAAGATTCATTAGATTGTTTAAGCTTTTTAAGATCATATTTCCAGAATTTGGATAAACAATCATTAAAGAATTTCGTAATTTATATTTTTTAGGGCAATTTGATTATTTTGTTCATTTTTGTTTTATTATATTTGATTTATACTATTGTTGTTTAATAATTGAGCTGATTTGCCAGGGAAAGAGATATTGTTATTTAATTATTATGTTTTCAATAGGTTGATTTGATCGGGATGTTGTGATATGTGATAAATGTAAGATCTAATTTATAATTACAACTGTTTTTATAGAAGAAAAGATACAAATGATTTTTGCGGTTTCGTTGTTTTATTGTATAATTTTAGATCTTTTTTATGTGATTGTTACTTGAAATATTGGTATAGTTTATTATTTCTTTGTCATTTTGCTTGAGAGACTGAAAAACGTGTCACAAAAGCTTATCAGTATTATTTATAATAAAAACTAAAAAAATATCCGTATTATCCGCATTATCCGGATAACCCGGATACTAAAATATTAATATCCGCATTATCCGGATAGTAAAAATGAACGGATATTGCAAGCCCTACCTGCTATCTAATATGATCATTTTAATCACCTTGCTTTGAAATAGCGCCAGGATAAAGAGATCGAAGATAATCCGTGAAAAATAATTGACAAGGGACTTTTCCCATGACAAAATATATTGTACTTGTAAACAATAAACTAAATACGGATTCCATGTTCGAGCTAGCAACACTTAGATGGCTGCCAATGTACAGTTCGTTACTTTATTATTCGTTATTCGAGATGATGGTATTGCTACAGGACGCATTCGACCGTGAAACTGACAAATTAGTCTGTTGTTGGCTTTTTATATTAATATTAGGCGTCTCTACTCTCTTAGTGTTAAGATTGAAAAATTGTGATAACCCTCTTAAGGAAACGTTATTTACTACATAACATTCTACTTATACTTATTATTGCTATAGTTCATGCTTATTTGGTTTGATGAATTAGTTTGAACTAACTTTTGCCCGCGGCTACGCTCGCGTTAATTTAGATTCTGACAATCAATTCAGGTGGTTAGTACTAAAGTAACCAAAGTACTAAAGTTTCTAATTGTAATAATTTATTTCAATCATGACTAGAAAGTCGCGTAGCGCCATCTATCGTCCTAACGCAGTTGTGACCGTCGACAGTTATTGTTATTTCCCTTGGGAACAGTACTTTTTTTCTGGATGAAAGGTACCCTATGTCCTTTTCTGTACCCCTGACAACGTATATGCAAAATTTCATGCTGATCGGTTCAGTGGTTTAGGCGTGAAAATGTAATAAACAAACTTACTTTCACGTTTGTAATACCAGTTAGGATTAGGATTGGTAAAGTGCACTTCATACGTTATTCTTTCTTTCTTTCATGTACATTAAATATGTGTCCATGTTCTGTTGATATTATTGAGGAAAATATCGTGAGGAAACTCATTTTGCGTATGAAAGTGGATGGCTAAAAGAGTCGGGAATACCAAAGAAAAGGCGGATGGACTGTGTGTAAGATAAAGGCTAGAAAGAGGTTGATTATTGCGATGATGACTATTAGAGAAGTATTAATGAAGAAGACATGCTGCGCGGAGCACTAATACATTGGGATGAGGTGAAGTTGTTTTGATAGTATTATTGGAGTGATATCAAATGGGAAGGGGAGTTAAAAGTTCGTAAAGTTGTACTATAGCCGCAGTGGCGGCATGCCAGCCTATCACTATCACTAGTTACTAGTTCAACAGTGAATCTCCCCTTTGTAACCTTTGGAGTGATATGAAAATAGGATTGTTTTGCTTTGATTGTCAGACTTAAAGTTCAGAGGGCCAAGACAAGAGGCAATCGCTTTCAAAGCGTATAGTATTTCTACAACGAATTCCAACAGGATTGACACAAGCTTTACGGTAGCTTATGCCAGTCACTTTTGACTTTTCCATCATCGGTATCTCTGGCCAGTTTACTTCTAGTCCATTAATGAACATTGAGAGTCAAAAGTGGCAGGGTATATCAGATCTATATTAAGTAGAGTAGTCTCTAAAATTCTAGGATACTGGGAGCCCAAATAATATTTCATAATTTTTATTTTCTCTCCATTTTAAAGTATTGTGAAGTACTTGGCTCAGGGACTAAGGCCTCGGTGGCGATCTCTCGCGTCCGGCCTTGGTCCAGGCCATGGTACGGAGCGAGAGGGCTTGGGAAGCCGTCACCTCCTTCTGCGAAGCAGTAATGTTCGCGAAGGAGGAGGCGGAACGCGTGAGGGAGAGGCAAAATTTGCGCCCTCACGCCTCTAGCCGCCGCAGGAGACGCCGTGGGCGTCGGGAATCGCAGGCCGATTCCCGGCCACCGTAGGCGCGGGCTTGCGAACGGCGAGCAATGGGCAGCTCGCCGTTCGATAAGGATCAGGCCCGGGTCGACGGCGCGTTGTGTTCTACGCGTGCCTCAAAGAGATGTCAGCACCAATGACGGGGTTTGCTAGGACCGATGCCTGCTAGGGTTGCGGAAAAGTCCAAGAGGGTTACCGTGGCCCCTGGCACAGGCAACTGAAGGAACACGGGTGGGTTTTAGTCAGTAAGAGTCTGACACGCCCTCCTGCTCTGCCCAGAGCGGGAGAAGTTATTTGATGATTTCCCACCCACAATAAAAAAAAAATGGGACTAAGGCCTGATGACTGTGAACAATTGAACATCTCTGAATCCAATTAAACCTGGTGAACCAATAATGCCAGGACTAAGAAATGCTAGCAGGCTACTGATGATTTTCAACTTATTGCAAAGTTTGCAAAGCGTGGCAGTACCTAATCTTAACGAAGTGATGTATAGAGCTGTCAAAGGGACCTAGTGAAGCCTCATTATGTATCTCGAAGAGATACAACTTATTAAGTGGCATAAAATGAATGGCAGATTACAGGAATACTCGCGTAACTATCCTCCCCCAATTAAATACAAAACATAAAGAAATGAAAATCCCGAGCCAACACCTGGAAAAAAAGAGATACTCTGAAGCTTTCCTACGTTTTCTGGTACGGGAAATTGACACTTATAAGCCATTCCCATAGTTCCCGTCGCTGCCTACTCACTCAATCGCGGGGTTTACAATCCCATTCAGTTTCATTCACCAGTCCCGTTCGTGGATGCATAAATAGCGCGATTTTCCGGGTTTTCGCGCCATTCTCGCGCCGATCGGCAGCCATGACACGCGTAGCCATATTGGAAACCATACGAATTTGTTCACGACAATACCTAGAAGTTTTAATTTAATTAATATATATGTGATGTTACAATAATTGTTAAATTTGGAGCAGTGGAAATTTTATGTGTACGTTAAGGATGATTTTAAGGATATATGAGATTTTATGAGGTGAGTTTAACTAAAAATTACATAAAATAATATTTTTTGTTGGCTTTATATAGTGATATGAATTATATTTTATTTACTTCAAAGGTAAGTTAACAATTATTTATTTAGTGTGTCCTTTAAAAAAAGATATGATTAATAGTTAGCGAAGCAAATAAAAACTTACTGAAACATTTTGTGATTATTCCCGAGTTCTGCTGAGTGTCTTATTTTTTAAGCTTTCATTATATTTTTTTTTTCAATACTTACCGAGTTACTCTGAAAGTACCTACTGAGTTAATTGAAGGAACAAAAAGATGAAAAATATAGCAATACCCTATATTCTGTATGTGCTTTTATTTATTTATGTGCTGCTTAGCCTGGTCACGTTAATATTAATTTTATTACAGCTTGTATAATAAAAGATGGCGCCGGCCACTATTTAAAATGCAATGTTGATTTAAATCTCTTAGCTTATGCTAATATTTCCTTTATGTTAGTTTTGGCGCCTTCCCATTGGCACATTAAAATATTCTCAGGCGTAATTTTTGAATATCTTGTTTTCGGTAATAGATGTAAACAAGTTTATGTCAATGTAATGCTCAGAAGTAAAGATGTTTATTTTGTTACATTGGTGGCGATGGCGCCAAGAAAATTGTTAAAGTTATAGGTATATTTGATAGATTCTGTCTATTTAGAAAGACTACAATGCAATGCTTGTCACTAATAGATTTTACTGTTTGCCATTGTTTTAGAATTTCTATGCGTTTCGAAACTGACGATTATTAAGGTAGTACACTTATTTATACAAAGAAAATTCACATTAATTGACAACTAATGCATGTACCGTATAAAAATTCATATAAAAATATAATATTTTCATATAAAACTTGACTCATCATCCTCATCTAGTTTAAGTAAAAAGCAGTCTACTGCTGGACATAGGCTTGTTCAATTGCAAGGCATTGAGCTCGATCTTTGGCTACTCACATACAAATAGGTACAAAAAGTCACAAATAAATTAATCATTCCAGATTAGCATGTTCTTTATGAACCCATCCTATTTGTAGTGGCTTCTCCTCGCTCACTTAAAATTTAACCATTTTCTATTAGACAAACATGTTTTAACATTAATCAAACATCAAACTCAATATTACTACTTCAAAGCGTAATTTCCAATTATCTCTCGTCTCTTACAACATTTCGTCATCCGTAACCGGCTGTCTGACTTCTGACGTCAGATCCCCTGGTCAGAACCAGAACATTTTAAGTACCAGTTACCAGTTCCGTGTTAGTATTGATACGCAATAACTCGTTGACATTTTCATTTAATACAAGTAGGTATATTATTGGGAGTTTTTAAAAACATCTTTTGTTCAAGTTGTTGAGGTCTACTAACAAAGATTCGGGCAATCAAGGATGTAGTTTGGAAGGAAGGAAGACATAATTATGTGTAATTTGTATGTGCACCTTACGTTTTCTGGTCATAAGACTGTTTTATAGAGTAAAGGAGTGTGGTGCCCGATGTCCCCATCGAACAATAACGACCAGAATATATGTAATTAGAAAGATGTCTGCAATTTAACAAATTATAGTCATAAGACTATAATTTGTTAAATTGCAGACAGTCTCAAATCGTTGTAGAACATAAAAAATATAGCGAAAATATGTACTTGCATCTAAAAGCATGTATTAAAAGTATCTCTGATTTATTTCTTTGCTGCTGGTCCACTGCAGGAGCAATTAAGTAAAGCTACATAACCAACTCTTATCAAAGAAAAACAAAAGAAAGAAACCGACAAGATTACAAATAATTGAGAAAAAACAAACAGATAGAAACTCCATTCAAGCATATCGGGCCATAAAAAAATTATGACAACTTTTTTGTGTAGGTATTTTGCGATCATCACAATATTTACTAAGAGGTAATGATTATGTAGATAAGTTTCATAGCCATCGTAAAGATAGGTTTGTAAAAATAACAAACAAAACTTATCACTTAAATCAATTGTTATAGTTTAAATGCTACTAAAATTAAAAAACCAATAATTTTCATTAAAAAGCCGGTTAAATAGAGGGTGATGCTAAAATACCCTGAAAGCATTGTAAAAGAAATGGAAGATCAACATAATATCATGATTTATTTTCTAGTAAATAAGCAGGCGATCAATGACTGAAGGAATATAGGATCAAAAAACTTAATGAACATTGTATTGTCAGGTTCTAAGAACTCGAGAGAGGAACGTTTGGGAAAACTGCATATTGTGCGCCCAAAGTTGGTAAAAGATGTAATTTTTTACTTTAATTAACTCGGTCCTAAAGAAGGGTATCTGAATCTTTTTGAAACTTGAGCTAGTTTTATCTGCCCTAGATAACTTTACTTTGAAAAAGCCTAAGCGTGCACTATTGTTTAATGTGTTACTAGGACTCACAGATTAGTCATTAAACTTACAACTACCCTACCGCCACCGGCGCCGCGCCGCACGGTGGATCGAAAATCGGCTGTAGAAGACATAGGATCTCGATGTCTTAAATGTTATTTTTTTTGCTGGAAATGACTTCTGCCGATCATTACTGTTCTATAAAATGTTATATGAAGTAATTGTGTGCACAAATGGAAGAGTTATAATTTTTATAAGAAAAAAATGTATGGAGCTGACATGAAAAATGAGGATATCTCTGGAATCGCAAGGTTGGCCGTTATATCCTTGCACACTGTTATAGTACTATTTATTTGTGAATTTTTGACATACTTAATATTGCGGCATCACTTGCGATTTTTTTTTTAAAAATCGTCACAATTAAAAAATTAAAAATGTTTATGATATGTACATTTTAATGCTTAAATATGGCTATACCAAGTGGTACTTACAATATTTTTATGCTTAGACCAAAACATTCTAAGAAATCACAAAGTCGTATTACCTACTTATTTGAAATGACATGGTAATTATGAATTACATAATAATTTTTTCTTCTAAGAACTCTGTCGGAGCTTCCTGATCCTGAAGTTTCAGTAGTTCTACTGTTTCCTTAAAGTATGTCTGCCTCTTGCGGGCATCTAATTTTTGTCTTGTGGAAGAAATTAGAGGATCAGAAGAGACGATAAGCATATTGAGGATATCCTCGTTTGATGCTTGTCTACTCTTTTTCCTCGAATGGTGTTCTCTGAACCTCCTAAAGTCTTTGTTTCGGGCTTCTGAAGCTTCTTCCGAAAGACTTCCAATTGGTACAATAGCATTTTCTGCAATTATGTCCCCTCCGTGAATCAACAATTTGTGGACGGTTGATGACATGTAGTACCAGTCATACAGTTCCACGTATTTTTCAGCGGTTGTTCTAGCATATTCTTTAAATTTCGGCACGTCTACAATCTCTCCAGATGTGATAGCTTGCAGAATCACAGCAAATCTGCGTATTATGTCATCATCTAATCCAGTGATCGCTGCAGTTTTATCAGGAAATTCAAAAAACCGCCTTGCTGTGTTCCCGTCGTTAGTTGTGCCTGATCCTTGCTTAACGATGTCAATCAAAAGGTTAAGATCATCTTTGAATCGATCTTGAATGAGTTTTTTTCGTGAATGCAATAACTCTTGATGACCTTCTCCTCTTGCAGACCACTTTTTGCAGTCGAGACGATACGCTATGTGTAGAAGACATTCCATCACATTAATGCGGGCATGAAGTGATGATAATCCGAACTCATACATACCAGAAGAAATGGTTTTTGACGCAATGACATCTAACTTATTAATTTCTGTAGGCTTAGCCAAACACAGGTAGCAGGCCGCATTTGACTTAGCTTCAGACAGATATGTACAAATTTTGCCGTCAATCATCGTCATCATTAATTTATGACTAATTTCATGTTCTTGACATTTTGAGGGAACGAGAGCTTCAATTTCGTTATCCATTGCAGTTTTTTCATACAATGTGGCGCTACAACGGTGACTTTAATTTAATACACGGGTAGGGCTAGTGCCCATTAACCATATAAATATTGATAGGTTAAAATAATACGTAAACTGAAAAAAAAAATTTTTCAAACAAACTAAATAATAAAAAAGTCATTAAAATTGGGATCACCCTTGCAAAAATTCATTCATGAAATTACTTACCTAGCTCGCTTACGTTAACTCGGAGCGGCAACGTGTCGGTTCGCGGGCTGGCAACCGCGCATCGCGTCTTGTACCTACTCGTGATCGGTCCGATTCTTTGACGGCATATTATCAAAGAAACCGAGCGGCGCAAGTGGTACAAACACTTATCACATCACCCTCTCTTGTTACTATTAGTAATAACTGTCATCACTAATCACTGCCATCACGATCATAAGTTTACACAAGCACTAATAGCACAAATAAATGCGTCCGTATCGCAAGAGGTGTAAACGTACCTACTAGATAAGAAAACGAAAACCAATCAAAGTGTCTTTATCGCAGTACCATGATCTAATTACTATCCTAATTACACAAAAAGAAATAAATAAAACAATAGCTAAGAGTCTTTTTCGCGACGTAATTATGCGCACTAGAGTAAATAAGTGCGTCAAGGACACGGGTTCGACTAGCACTAGAAAAGCAAAAAAAGAATTCGTGTTCGGTGCGGCGGGTGGGTGGAAGGGAGAGCGCGCGTCGCCTGCGCTGCTCGCCAACAAAGGAAATTTCCTTAAATTCGCCTACTCTATGCATTTGTTTCATCCTAATAGTATTGCTTATTCGTTTTAATTTCATTGATGCGAAGTTATGATCCGTGACCGAGGGAAATGACCGCTGCGCGACAGTTCTTTAAGTACAGGTTGCTCTAAGATGCTATTTCCTAAATTCTTTAATAAATCTGTAAATAATAACGTTTAATGGAAATAAAAAATTGTCATGAAACGAAAATGTGAAAACGTATATGTGTGTTAAATTAAGGTCACCATAGCAGCGCCACGCTGTATATGACAACGTCTTTGGTTTCTTTCACAAAACTAATCTGGACTGGACGGCAATACATAGGTGAGCAGGGTTTTGGATTCACCCATACGGTGTCACCGTCAGCTGTCAACTTTAATGGAACCAAAGAGGTCATAAATATGCTGGAATCATCTTGACCACTCTCTATGTTTTGCTTATATCTACTTTGGTTAGATGCACCGTCAAATCCCCACTTTGATATTAATATCAATTGCTTATCTTGTATCGCATCAGGACTACGAATAGTTTCAAAAATTCTGTTCACTGTTAAATCTAGTAACGCTTGTAGTGCAATCTTAGCAGATGAATCCGTTACAGTCACAAATGTCTTCGGAGGGTAGCACTGTAGCTTAGCTTTTTGCACTTTATAGTAAGACGGATATATCTCCTTTGAACCTTTTCGAATAGTCGTTTCCCTTAATGTGATATATTGCCATTTCGATAGTTTTAATGAAAGTAGCAAACCCAGTGCTTTTTCTGGTGAAAATATTGCTGAAGGAGCTGGTTTGTTCAACATTTCCTTGATTTTTGCTGCTGCTTCTGGATTTTAGAGCATATGTTCAATAACAGATGCAATATCCTCACGACCATCTCCTTTCAAAAGTGCTGCAGCTGAATAAGCTACTTCATTAGGGTCATCGCCTATATGTTCATCAGATCGTCTCTTCTTCTGCTTGTTACTTAGATCTTCAAACGGCTTTCGATATCTTTTTGTCATCGTTGAAGTTGATTTCATTGTTGAACTTGATGGTACAGGTTCAGGTACAGGTTCAGTAGAAATATTTTGACTTGTTAATTCTTGAATGAGCAAATTGGTTTGCACGCAGTTTGGCCAGTCAATATTTGCCTCAAGCCAATTACTGTAATCACGTCTAAAAACTTCACTTTTCCTGTGGGATCGTAACCATCTCTTTTGAACTGCCCGTGTAAATTTTCGACAAAATTCTTTCACGGTAACACTGTCTTCATCTGAAAGGCTAGAGCCCAGTCGAATAACAAGTGTGTTGAACAATATTTCGTGATCGAAAGACGAAGCATCCTGATTGCTCAGAATAACAAACAAATCCAAATTTGTAATAATGCTTTCCATTATTCACGATCACTGAGTAAAAAGACACGATAGGATAAATGTTAGTATTAGAAATGCTCTAAATGAACTGAAGTTGTGAATCCAATGTTTGACTATTTATTGTTATTGACTAATGATGGTATCACATTTATCTAATTACTTTCATTAAGTTAATCCTGCACTAATTGCTAAATTAGCGAGTACCCCAAATTATTTTGGTACGTATCCTTTTAACTAGGTATATAGGTATTAAGTTTTATTAATCATTAGCTAATGTGGACTTGAGGCATTAGACAAGATTACGTATTACGTAATTCATAATTACCATGTCATTTCAAATGAAAATCACAAAGTAGGTAATACGACTTTGTGATTTCTTAGAATGTTTTGGTCTAAGCATAAAAATATTGTAAGTTACACTTGGTATAGCCATATTTAAGCATTAAAATGTACATATCATAAACATTTTTAATTTTTTAATTTTGACGATTTTTAAAAAAAAAATCGCAAGTGATGCCGCAATATTAAGTATGTCAAAAATTCACAAATAAATAGTACTATAACAGTGTGCAAGGATATAACGGCCAACCTAGCGATTCCAGAGATATCCTCATTTTTCATGTCAGCTCCATACATTTTTTTCTTATAAAAATTATAACTCTTCCATTTGTGCACACAATTACTTCATATGACATTTTATAGAACAGTAATGATCAGCAGAAGTCATTTCCAGCAAAAAAAATAACATTTAAGACATCGAGATCCCATGTCTTCTACAGCCGATTTTCGATCCACCGTGCGCCGCGCCGCGCTAGGTAATTTCTGCTTTCTGTCCCTGGACATATTATACAGGTAGTGCCATCTACTAGAGACTGTTGACATGTCTTGCAAATACATAGTTTCAACTTTCGAAGCATTCACTTCGTAAAGTTTTCTTTAACGCTCTTGAACACATTAAAATATGAATGAATACAATGTAACATCACGATTACCATAGTAAGGAACCAGAAACACGTGGTAGCCAGAATAGAATAGTACAAATATCCAAACCAACAAAGTGTTTGAAACCCTTACACTTTTCATTTTCATGTGATTTTTTAAATTGTCCTGAAATATTTTAGCTTCTTTCATCTTTGTGACTAAGCTCAATGCCTTTTTGATAATAGGCTTATTGAACTCTCAGCAGTCGAATGCGATAGGCTGCTGTCAATTCCCTACTGACATGTAAGCCTGTAATTTATTTGCAGTTCATTAAAAAATACTTACATCATATTTTCTTCTTTAGTTGTTGTGGTCTGCTAGTAACGAAGATCCTTATAGTTTTTGATTAATTGCGGCCCATAATAGAGACCACCAAGAAAAGCTACTTAGAAAACAGTAACTAAAGACCATAAACCTGATGAAGTGCTTAGGAGACTTACTATGGATATTTCTAAACATAAGCTTTCCCTTAAACATGGGTTTCTCATTTGCTAAATTCACCAAAATGAGCAATAATGCTCGTAAGCTCTACATTGAGTAGGCAAGCTGATTGCAAAGTTTCTCAGCTACCCTTTTATCTGAATTATATCCATCTGTTAGCCGAGCTTCGTCAGCCACAAGCAGGTGAAATGGACGTGTAGGAGACGGAACAAAGTATACGCTCCTCATTTACATACATGCGTCGATCATTGGCCGAGTTCACCGCTTGCAGGTGAGGTTGTTATTCTAGGAAGTTAAATGTTAGGCGCCACACTCTTTAGATCTGTCTCTGCCTCTCTAGCAGTTGACCCAGCGTGAAGGTGAGCGGCGCCGCGGCACGCTGCTAGTTATCTTGTACGTTTATTTTGTTGATGTGTCTTTTAGCTTTGCGCATTCCGAACCATGAGCGGTCATAGATTAGGTAAATGGTGTAAGATGGTGAAGTTTCTTTACATAAAGTTATTTTTTTAAATACGTTTTGATTCGAACCAAATGGATCCCAGAACTCCTCAAGCTCATCATAAAAAAATAGTATTTATTCTAAACAATAAGGTTTATAGCAATCATTTGTTCCACTTTTCAAATAGTTTTATAATACCTAGTTTACAAGCTGACTGTGAGATTAGAATTTTATTCAGAGGTCCTAAGTGAGAACCTTGTGGTAACCGTGATTTAGAATATACGAGAAGTGCCAGTAATTATTTGCGAGATTCATGTTATTTCTTGTTTAATTGATATATTTAGCTTAAAACTGATTCTAGGTCACCATAGGACATTAAGAACTTTTATAGACTAATTATGATGATAAATTTTGGTGGTGGTTGACTTTATCAAACGCTTGTCAATAGTCAAGTGTTGGCGGTTTTCAAATTGAATGGTCTAAACAACTTTCGCGTCTACTGGGCTTCGATTATTTTTCTTGAATTACATCCAATTCAGTTTGCATGTTCCATTGCCAGCCTCACAGATGGGCAATCCAATTCTGTACAAATTTTACATTCCGCGTCGCATCTACACGGTTGGCTAGCCGCTCATCTGTGTTCGGTGGCGCCGCACGCACACAAGCGCGCGCACCTGACGCCGCCGGTGGCGCCAGCCGTGCGCCCCCGCCCCCGCGCCCTGCAAACCCGCGCCTGATAGACGTTGGCAAACGAGTGCCCAGTTTGTGGGAAATTCGAGTTGGTGGAGAGGAATATGGGGAGATTTTTGATGAGTGTTTCCTTGTTTTGGAGTCGAGTAGGTACAAAAAAAATGGATGTTTTTACATGTTTTAAAGTTATTTCCTTCCATTAATTTTTTTAATATGTTTAATATTCTTAGCTTATATGTAATTAAAAAAATACTCAATAAAAAAATATCAAAATCCATAAACATTCAAATAGATTAAATTTTTATATAGGCAATGTTTGGCATTATTATTTCTTTGCGTGTGATATGAAATGAGTATAATTTAATTGAGTATACAACTTGCTAGTGCAATATACTCAAAGTAGCAAGAAAGAAAGGAAGAAATAAAAGTAGAGTTATATTTAAAGGGTATCATTTAAAGTGCCTAAAACTGAACGCCTAAAGGAGTAAAGGTAGAGTTAAAGGGGGAGTTAAATATGAAGTTAAAGGTTGCAGGCTCACGATACAGTTCAATATAGAGTAAAAAGTGCAAAAAGTGAAATGCCAAGTATGTACAAAACTTAGAACGAACGTATGTCCAGCAGTAGAGCAAGTGGAACGTTATGGACTAGAGGTATTGGTTAACATTGCGGAAGCAATGTCCGATATATCCAATTATCAAAATAAGCATGAAAATTAATATTTTTTGGCAAACTAAATAAACGGGGTATTAGATTCAGGGTAAATTGTATTCAGGTGTTGCATACCAGGCCGCGTCACTGCACTAGCCGGCGGAACGTTGAGTCCGTCAGTCGAGTGCCCGCACGCGGCGAGCGATGTCGTGCCGCCTGCGTGAGTGTGTCGCGTGGCGCGAACGGCCGCGCGACTTGTGACCCCGTCGTCGGCATGTGATGTTCCGGAGACGCGCGCTGCGGCGGCGGCTGGTGGCGGCCGGCGCGCCTTCCTTGCCCGACGACCAGCTGCGGCGGCTCGCGAGGGCGTTGGACGCGGGCGCCGCCGGCGCAGAGTGCGTGCCGGCCGGTCACGCCGCCTCACAACTTCGGCTCGCAGTCACCCGCGCCTTCAGGTTCCCCGACTTAAGAGAATCCAGCGAACTCCGCCGCCTGCCCCTCTGCGCTGACCAGCAGTGCTGCAACCCGTACCACTGGAGTCGCCTCTGCAAGCCCGGTATGTGTGACGTGATCAGGACAATGACCCGCGCAACAAGTGCATCAAGTAAACATCGATGTCGTACGAATCTCGGGCTCAGTGTTCCTATGCCGTGTTTTGAACGTGTTTACTCATACAGTTTATGTGAATGGATGATAAAACGAATGAATGGTCGCCGCCGATTGTGATTTGAATCAAGAACGTAGCTGGGGACGTGTTTGTTGGATGTTTTCGGCCATCGAAACGTTTCTAATTCGACTTAACCTCTTCTAACCTAACATAACCTAGATAGTTTTGCATTAATTCTCATTGAAGTGCCTTTACATAGTCGATAAGTGTTCTAAAATATCTTACAACATTCATGGATGTGAATCCTGGTTCCTGGAGCTTGTACTGTTCTTAATATTCATGTGCTGCATACTTACGTAGATTCGTTCACGCGGGTTGCACCTATTTATCCGTGCGATTTGTTATCACTGTATTATCGCTACTGTTTGTTTCTGTATCTATAGTTACGTTGTCAGTGACGTCAGGTTGCTCCGATCCTATACTCTACGGGCATTTGACACAAGTTTGATATATAACACCATCCCTACATTAGATTGTTAGTGTAAACATTAGACTTCGGCAATCTAATTATAGCTATGACATCAGCAGTAGTTTCTTGGATTTGTTGTATGAAATTTCAAAGGTCAACACTTTCCTTGTACTTTAAAGTATTTAGCAGACGTCCTTTGTTACATTAATTATTAATGACTGCACTGTTTAGATTGATTGACCAAAGGCGTTTGCTCCTTCGGAGTGGAGTCAAAAAGTAAAAGTGCTCCAACAATTATATTCGCCAGTTATCAAGATTCCCTCTGGCGTCAGTTGCGTAGTCAGGGTGTGGAAAAAGCGGCTCGCCTAATCTGCCGTGGCGAGGGTCACCCGTTCGCGATAACTAGACAAGGTCGAGTCGCCGGCGCCGGCATGCCGCGACGCTCGGCGCGCGCAGCCCGTTAACTTTTTAATTCGTCAGGCAATGGCGCTACCGCCGCCGTCAGCCTTTGTTAGGTAAATAGCTACATTCCGCCGCCCGGCGCTTCCTGAGGTCGTATAAATGACCCTTACATGATATCATCGCTTATACTTGGGCGTGATCATGTTTTCGGCTCGTTTCTACACCGATACTGACAATCACTTCTGTGATGTCACTTTAATTATAATTTATGTAAATTTTCTTTTACCTAATCGCGTCTTAATTTAGATGTGACCAAAACTTGTTTCTGGCACTTCTCTTATCTTTTATAATAATTAATTGTGATTTTTCTTTCTTTTGGTTAAGATCAATTTTCTCTCAATTTGTCTTGTTCTCTTCAGAATTCATCAAATGTTACTTGCTGGTTTTCTAAATTGCTATAGGTATGTATGTATATCCAATTTAATTCATAATAGGATAGATTAGCTAAAGTTTCTTTACGATCTGCATTTGCGGTCTGTTTATCAATCTCCGTCACTTCTTGAAAGAGTGACTGAGATTGACAAACAAACAAATATCAAATGTCTTGAACAGCTAATTGTACAGCACAATACCTACTAAGCACCATTAACTTCATCATCAAATCCCAGAACATCAAAAATCCTCATATCGTTTCCAGATTCCATACTCACATTACTCACCCATTATTTTTCCCAAAAAACTTCGAATAAAAATACACCATAACGGGCAAGTGAAGTAACAGAAATTCACTCATGTTTCCAAACTAATGAGTGACCATGACATCGACTCACGCGCAAGTCGCGTCGCCTACTTAAGATCGACGCCCACTTCATACTTCTCACTAGTCGTGGGTGTGCTGACAATGCCTGTTAGCATATTAATTGAGAAGAAAGCCAAGTAAAAATATGAATATTTATGTTTCCATATGAGGAAGGGACTGGCTAGTGGTTGGTAGCTTGTGTGGCCCTATTGGTATGGCAGATGTCTTTGATAGTGTTGGAGGTCCTGTAATCATAAAATTAATTCAATGAGGTTTTTCTCTCAATTCCTCTATTAGGTTTTTGTTCTAACCTTCAATTGCTTGGATGAGTTTTTGTAGCTTTTCAACTGTATTTTCTCTTGTTTCAAGTTCCAAAAGCTCTGGAGTAGTTAAATTACTTTGTGACTTTTGAAATAGATCAGCCATATATCATTTTCTTGAAAATCACTTACAAAGATCAAAGTGTTAAGCGGTGACTCGGAAATGTGTCTGAAGTTACATCAAAAACATGACTAACGCGATATCAGAGCATCTAGTCCTTTTGCCGTTCACTTTCGCCACGGAATTGCCTTAAATGGACATCAAATTGATCAAATCAGGTTTCCACAGGGATTACAGGTTGCGTAATTTGCTAAATTATTCCATGGCACAAGCTTGCCATCGCACTATGGCTTATCCTTGATTTGTAGATCACTTATAATTATTAATATATCCAAAAATATACATATATTCAACGTAAGAAAAGCTCGGAGCAAACCAAGGAGTATATTGGGCTGAACTCGGTCCAAAGTCTTGGGAAGTTAACAATATAATATTTGGGATCTTAACAAAAACAGTGTAACTGCTATTGTTTCCTATTTCACTAACATCCGCGAAATTGTGTTTGTTTGAAAAACTTTCGATTGCATTCCACATTACAGCTTCATTTGTTTTCATTTCATGTTGAACTAATGAAGAGATATTCATCAGTAAGTTTGTAACGCCACTTGGCTTCATTAGGTCGTTCCTGCGAACAGCACGAATGCAGGTGAACTTTTTTCCGTCTTCTGTCGCGCCGAGTTCGCGACGCCACTGTTTTTATAAACTTTCCCGTCTTGTTCCCACACCGCGCTTACTAAATATAGTCGTCATTATTCGTCGCACATTTGATTTGTGTGCACACTGCCAACCGACGCAACAATCAACAGTTCCCACTTGTGTTTTCGTCTGGTTCTAATTTGATTCTACTGCTAATTAACGCTCTTTGGTCCACGCAAGCATTTGATTAACATTCACTGCAAAATTTTGCACGGAACCTCTTTTATAAAGTCCAGTAATACGGGTAAAGGTTTTAGTTTTACGATCTCGCGGATCGTAATACGGTTCATCGTAAATTTAGTTATCGATATGTTTAGCACCTGCTCAGTTTAATTCATCACTTTTTTTGTTTTATCCGTCGAGACATGTTCTTTTTTTGGACGAACAAGATGAACGGGAAATCCTTGTGCAGTCTAGATTGCAAGCATCCAATTTATTCACGCATATCAATCGCATAGCGAGTTTGAGGCTCGTGGTCGCCAATAAAGTCGCGCGGGCCTATATTTGTGAATGTTTTTATGCGAGCCGGCACTTTTCGAACGCCTGCTGGTGGGAGGAGAGGGGCTCTTATCTTATCGAGCGCAGGCGTCAACGCGACGCCACCGACTCAGAGGATCAAAGATTGCCACGAACTCGCGGCCGCTTCGGCACGTTCGCCTTGACTATCCACCGGTCTGTCATCTCATACCCATTACGGAAATCAGTCACCCACATCCGGCAATTAAACCCACATCCACGACGGACAAACATTAACGAAGAATTCTAACTACCATTTACAAGTAATTTGGTGCCCACACGCCATTTCACCGGACCATTACAAGTGGGGTCCAAAACTTAATGATGTCGTCTAGATAGCAGTATTTGAATCCATCTGTTGATGTTAGCGACGCGTCGGAGGCGGCGGCATGGCCGATATTTATTTAGCCATAATTGCTTGTCGGCTGACTGGCGCCGGCGCCGTGTCGCGCCGCGCAGGCGGGGGGCGGTGGCGGGTGGGGGAGGGGGAGCGGGGCGCGCCTGCGCCGGCGCAGGTACGCTCGTCGCACTGCGTAAGCTCAACTCGATTTTCGTGATCGGTTTTTTTTTCGTTTTATTGTAGTCTGGTCATGTTTTTGGGTTGCTTTGTTGAATTTGTGAATGGTTCTCTTATTATGCCCGCCCGAGAATATGCTTGCATTAAAAGAAGTCGTTCACTGCTATGGTTTTTGTGGCTGCTCATCGATGCTTGTTTATTCGGTAGTACAATAATACAATGAAGCTTTTATTAAAGAAGTGAGTGGCGTTCACATTTAACATTTTTCAGATAAACGATCGACAAACGTAATTAATCTCAGGCGAGTTTACTTTCGGATTTGATATTATCGAGTTAAGTACGTGGTCGCAGACTGTGTCACAAAATAGCCCATTGACTGGCGGCACCTGTGACAGAACCGGTCGCTCCCGGCGGCGGCTCTTGCGAAACTGGAAAAGATTTCGTCTTTTATTACCTACACGTACCGGAGCGAGCGACGGGTTGCCGATCGCTCATTTCACTGCTTGTTAGGAGGTCTTTTGACCAATTCACATGTTTCGGTGCTGATTCTTTATTAACTTATCGGCTACTTAATGTTTCACATTCTTTAGTAATAATGTTTAATGTCTCACATAACTAATTGAATACTTTGAAGAAATGTCATAATTATTTTGGAAAATTTATATTCTGAATAAATTATAAGCTTGCAAGCACAATTTAGAAGGAATGTTGCCATTTGGACGTCGTCACAGTCACGTTACTTTCAACGTTACTTGAAAGTTTATCGGCTCTTCAAAGACTTAATTTGATCCATGAATCAGTTCCTAGGCAGGCGAAAACTAGATACCTAGACGTTAATTTTAATACAGTTGTTGGTAGCCACTTGAGTCACACTAATATTTTTTTTCGTAATGTTACAAGTATTTCGTCGGCACGGCAGGTTATCGCTTAGGAGAGGCCTTTTCGGGGATTAGATGAACCGTTACCAATTGAGTATAATATATTTAAATCAAATAATGCTTATTAAGTGTCCATATTTTTTGTCCAAACACCTGTTTGATCTTCCGATTCTGCTTTGAATGGTGATTTGGAGTTAGGAAACAAGTCATCAATGTATGTTTTGTTTTTTTATTGTGATCCTCAGTTACTTTTAGTTAACAAAGGCAAACAAAATATTTAAAACAACATGAGCATCCCATGAACCTGATGATTATAAAACTGCACGAACCTTGGAAGTTCTCTCACGTTACCATTTCAATGAATGCTAAACTTTACGTTTTATGTATCACTAATGAGCGTTAATTATATCATCAGAAGTGCCGGTGCTTTAATATGTAAACTAACTGAGATGGTAGCTATAGCTCCGATGACTATAATTGAGTATAATTGGTTTTTGGACCAATCAGAGCCCTTTGAACTTTAAGTTTCCTATAAAAAAATTATACTCTTTTAAGTGTCATGTTTATTAAATGTTTGTTTTGGTTGATAAGTCATATCAATCTCTAATTGGAACTAATTCTAGGGAGATAATTTATGAGATTATCAAGTGTCTCATAACGTGCCTTTAAAATTTACAAATTTTGTATCAGTCTTACCTTGATATTCATTAATTATTTCGTATTTATGAAAACAACAATCATCATTGTTAACTCCCAACTTGTCAAATTCTTGTTACATCATTGACGTCAATGGTATCTAGATTTATAGCTACTTAGAATCTAATATTCCATTTCTTACATTTTACCAAATTATTGTAGATTTCTTTATTCTGTCGGCTGTACCTGCATTTAATTTTATCGATCAATCAACGCCTGACTATTTGCATCATATAAATTCACCTCGTATTGTTTGTACGTCATGGCCTTCCGGTCCTGCCTAGCGCCGACAAGCAAGGTTCACGATGACATCTTACGTCATTCGACTACAACGCTATCTACTTTTAATCTTCTTAACTAGTAATTAGTTAATTCATTATTTTCAAAAACTGTTATTAGTAACAATGCTTGATAAGTACTATTGTTTTCAATTGGAGATTTTCAATTTCAAAATCACAGTCCTTGCTTAGTAGTCAAATGTGAATGTTTTACACTACTTAGTTATTTCAAGGACTAAATCAAATAATATACAAAACATTATAATAATCATCACACAAACAATAATAATTGGACAAGGTTACTCGCCCATAAGAACTTAGAGCACAAAGCTCTTCCAATCTTAACGTCTAAGATTAAAAAATAAATATCCCATGTCCTATAACTATAGATTGAGTTAACCAGAAAAACCTTGGTGAATAAGCAATAGTATCTAGGGTTTATCCTAGCGTCCGCGTGGGAGCTGCCGACGTGCGGCCGCCGGGCGCCGTCGGAGGCGCCATCCGACTTGTTATAATTCGGGCGGGCTATTTTCGTCGATTCACACGCGCGCGCGCCACGTTCCATGCGGATAACAGACTTTTTTTTTGAATTTTAGACTTTTGTTGCTAGGTTAGGACCCTACATTCCTTGGCACTGTCTTCATAAAATCAATCGCAGTTTGTCCTTTGTTCATTACAATACTCCTGGTTTATTTTTGGAATGTTCCTAATCATCATGCTTCCTGTCAAAAGTTTTGGTGTTCAGTCTCTTAAATGGTTTAATGACTTAGTTTTTGTAAATTTTTGTTGTTAGCTTGTCCCATTTGACAATGATTTGTGTCCTGGTGATCATCGTTTGTTCCTCGTTGATATTTTTGCGTACCTAATAGTTATCTAAATCTTTAGTGTTATGAAAAATCTTAGTTGAGTTGGAGTTTAGAATGATGTGTCCCGGGAATGTTCACGCGCGTGTCTTCGTCCTTGAGACGGCTACGTGATGGTGCGCTGTGACGCGTTTCCTCAGTTTTCTGGCAGATTTATGGTGTATTAAAGTGGATTTATTGATTGTTTATTGTTTTCGATTTAGATTTCTCAAGTAATAGACTGAGATTTGTAGTTCAGTCTGTTTATCAATGTTAACAATGTTTATTTTTCTATGATAGACCTAGGTACATGAAAATATTTGTGAAGGATGGATGAAAATCGAGGCGGAACTGAATGCGGGTTGCATCTTAATGTGATAGGCACTTATCGGTGATATAATTTAGGCTGTGACGTTATAGAGCTGAAAAAAAATCTGTGTTATTGTGCGTTTGAAGATTAAAACTGAATATAAAAGTTTGAAACAGAAAAACAAATACATGTAATTATTTTAGCAATGACATGCGGTGGTGAGCCAAACGGCACGTCAGTGGTACGACGACCGACGTCATATGATACGCAATGTGATGTTGAAAATATTCAGTCAACAATATGGGCGTACTCTCTGCTCAGGGGACATTGTCACACACCTTTCTACTGTCCACATGTTGGCAAAGTGTACTACTTTTTATTCGTTTAAAACTACAGCTCAGATTTTAAATAGTGGATTACTGCTTCCTACTTTTCATAAATTATTACCACCAATAATAACGGACTTTTGACCGAAGCAAATTTCTGGGTACCTAATGCTTGTAATTACCAAATCTATTCTTAGACTCGATATTTTTCTGGTTTGGGAATATTCAAAAGATCACTGCAATATAAAATGAAAGAGCAAGATTGCTTTTTTATTTTTCTGTTCTTATCAACCGAATTATCTGTGAATTTGCCATCAGCACAATGCCCCTCCAGCATTGTGCTAGCTGCTAGTTTCTTTATTATATTAAAAAAACAAGTGATTACGAAGAACTTCATCGAGACTTCTCACGACTGAGATAACTACTACAAGATGTGTTAAACGCAGGAAATGTTCATTTAGCATAATAAACGTATGATTAACAAAGTCACAATACCAGAAAGTCATTCCCCTAAAACAAATGTAGAAATATCTTTAATTCCACAATATAACAAAGTCAATAATTTTCTAAACATAACTATGAATCAGTGCATATTTACAAATTGGTGGAGCGGCGGCGGTGCGCCGGCGCCGCGTTGGCAGCCCATCTACGCTACTCGATTGTACAACACTTATAAATCGCTCCACTCTATTTGTATACCCGTTTCTGATTTATTTGGTTGCACAGTTTTTGCTTTTATGGAAGCTTTGATTAATATGAAATGTTTGGGTATTGAAATTGTCTCTAAAACATTGTCTAATATATTCTCGACTACTCCACTTGCGATTTTAGTTAAATGTAATTTCCTTAGAGTAACTGGACCAAATACTGTTGCAGCAATTTTAGATTACCTAGATCGATTTTATGACTAGACTAAAGTGTAGAAATAAACATCACTTCACATTGCTGTCCAACCAACATAAAGTTGTAAGCCATTGCAATAAACGAAGAAAACAGGCTTATCAATAACTGTACCATTTAATAGGCTAACTGTCCTGCACTGATCGAAGCAATTGAATAAATTTTTTGATATTTATTATCGCCGTCATACTGGTTGCAGAATATACTAAGTATGAATAGAGCAATAGACGCCGAGGGAGCCGGCCAGGCTGACCGGTTCGCCAGTTACATAGTAATCGAAGGACAAACTGACAACCTACGGTATTTATTGCTATAGATTGAATGTTTAGATTAATTACACATGCTGGGCCTCCATACATGCCTACCGTAATACTTATCTACCTCATCAGACGGCATTCCATTATGCGCACATCAAAATTAAACTCTATCTAAATTCGTACAGGATCCATTCTTCATCGATGGATCCCTTCAATAATTGAAACACGATATACCACCACGTTACACTGAAATCTAAACCCTCGCCCCTCGACATTCGATACAAATCAATTTGCACTCGCTGCAAGTTGAAGCTTCGAAGCAAATTAACTAATGATTTCTAATTAAAGCTGATAGGAAACTGCACTCTATATCCGTCACGACAAAGTCTTCTTTCCATTAATAAATGTACGGTGTTTATGACGTAACAGTTGTAGAAGTAATTTCAGTCACGCCACTCTCTATATGTTTATATGTGATAGTTTGTTGTTGCAAAAAGGTGAGATATCGCTGGCGTCGGTGATTTAAATATCAGTTTTATCGCGACAGATTAGAGTTTGTTTTGGCTGTTCGTCAGAGGCAAGGTTGGTCGCGAGCGCACTCGTATGGACATAAAGTTCAACAACGATATTATTTATATCTGCTAGATGCTACGCTAGGCGTTTAGGGTCATTTACTCTTGAATCGCTTACTCTTTTTTTCAGCTGCAATGTGTCGGGAGTGCGGCGAAAACATGTGACTCACACTATCATATTCATAACACTGAAAGCGTCTATAATCTTATTTGAGATGCTGACGACCAACAACTAGAATCTACGTAGCTGTCAACAAAATCTTACCATCTTGACATAATAAAGTGAATTTAAGCGCACTTAACGATTGTACCACATAATAAAAAGCGAATAAAACTCGCACATGATTTATGTGTCATCTTCCAAAATTCCAAGTTTTATCACCGATTTGATATGCAGGTGCATAAACTGTCGATTGTTTTGAAATTTCTTGTGCAAACGCCGTTAAACACTTCTGGGAACGGTGCGTATACATCATAAAATCATATTGAATTCAGTGATAATAATAGTCGTATAATTTGTATTCAAAATGTCCAGCGGCTTCTATTCCATGGAAAAACAATGTTGACACGTTCACTGCCGCCTGGCGCCGAATTGCAAATGACAATTGCACAATTCACATTCAGAATTCGAAAACACTAATGGCGTTCGAAATTAAAATGACCAAAAGCGCGTGCCTGTTCGGTCGTAAATGGAATAGATCGCGCTCCGGATTCAAACGACATAATTTAACTTTACTTTGGTGTTTGTATTCTTTTCCTGGTTGTTTCTCGAAGCCTACTTATTGATACTGGTGAATTATTATTCAGTTGTTACGATCCTTTCCAAAACTTTGCTGCGGCATCGTAATAATTTTAAGTCTAAAATCTATTTTGATTGTAGAAAATTACATATTCGTCACAAAAGACAGCGGTGTTTCGATACAAAAGGGCGCATAAAACTGTCGTTATGAGGTCAAAATATGGGTTAGTCATTATTTAGCCGATGATCAAGGTTCGATTCCACGGTTGGACATAATTGCGGGCGGTCTGGGATCGTTTTTACCTGATCCGGTTACGTGTTGTTTGTTTTAAGTTGGATTTCTTTTATTTTTTGGTCGAGACGGGTAACGCGGGTGATTAGAGGCGATTGAAAAAAGTTTTGAGCTATTTTTTTGCATTCCTCTTTTAATTTTTCCTTTGTATAACTTGGGAACCTGATATCTAACTTAATCACGTAACTTTAATAGTGATTCGTGTTAGTTTTAATTGACGTTTCAGAAAAAGAGGAGTTCAAATAAGACTTCTTACAATTATGTTGGAAATTATAACTGCATGTGGTTTACCAATCTTTTGGAAAAGACAATGACTGATTTTAGTAATATTGCAAATAAATTGCATCCAATTACCTAAACTTACTTTTTAGTTCGACGGAATGTGATTATTAAATATATTTTCTCTTTCTTTACAGAAACCCCTCCTCCACCTTACAGTCGTTACGCAATGGAAAACCTCAAACCTAAAGGTAAGAATTTTATACCATTGTAAAACATTTTTTCTTACCTAAATAGAAACAAAGGTGATTTCTTTTTAAATTTAATTTCTTTTTAGAGAGTTCCTCAGGACACTCGAGCCCTTAACTAATTTATGATTGACATTTTCAATCAGCTCTTTCTCATACTATTAAAAGTTCCATTAGTGCAAAAAAATTACGCCATCAATTTATTTCCCATAATCATTAAGGCAATAAAAACCCTTAGTTGGATTTTCATAATCCTACAGATTTTCAAGTGACAGATAAATAATAAGTGATATCTCAGGTCTCCACACCGTATGAAAAATTAATCTTTATGTGGGATTGAAGTTGGATACAATCAAATCGAGTTTAATATTGACGGTTGATGACAATTTAAAACTTATTCATTGTGTTAAAGAAAATCTGATAAGTTTTGTCGTAAAATATTCTTAATGAATAAATCAAATTATGGTGAAGTATTTATACGCATTTGATTCGCCGCTTTATCACACTTTCTGATCAAGTTTACATCGATGATGTATTACTTCCTATTATGCTTTATTACGTCAATATTTAATACAGTTTCCTAATAGAAATACAGTGCATTATAAAATCATAGATCATAGATGGTCACTGACAAAAGTCGGTAGATCGTGGAATCCGACCGCATCGGCGCCCGCGCAGCTTCCTGGAAATTAGGGATGCATAGTGTTGGATTGCTCAGAATATTTGACTTTATCGATATTCTTTCGATACATTGGATCTTGTTTATTATGAGTAAAAAATTAATATGAAATTTCACTTTAAATTCCTAAGGTGGTCGAGAACGTAGTTATATATAAACATATCTTACAAAGAACAAAAAATATGCTCTCAGGCAAAAAATAAAACAACCATCTTAAAAGTATTGTTACTCAGTAGGTACATTAATTCAGTTCTTATCAAAGCCCAGAAAAAAACTCAAAAACTCCAATAAATATTATAACACTGAGAGCCTTATCAGTCACCAGATAATAATTCGGCAAAGCTTCATTCAAAGCCGAATATCAGAGAAAAAATCACCGCTTCATTCACTGTAGCCAATTAACTGTATCTTTGTTACAAAAAATCACATGTTTACGTTATTTCTGTCATACAAACAGATAATGGAAACGATAACCACGAAGTTCGCAAACACACTTATCGCCTCTAATTAAATACTATAATTAATAGGCACGGGGTCCGCAGCGGTCGTGCGCTTGCGCTTCTAAGATAATGCTATATGATTTCGGTGATAATTTTGAACTAGTGTATTGTTAATTGCCTGTTATTAATTATTGTGGAATGACGTAATCAATTTCCTCGTTATGATAATTGTTTTGTTGAACCATTTTTGCTTGCAATCCAACTTTATCATAAATATACTTTACAATATTATGCTATGTAAAATAAAACCTCACTAACAAAAATTCCTAAAAAATCCATGCCTTTAAAAAATCTTAGCATTATTCCAAAGTGCACATCACTATTGACTCCCGCGCATCCCCACCGTCTCAGCCTGCGCGCATTCCAGCGCCATCTTTAAACTACATTATTAATGCTTGCGCCGCTCAACAAACGGACTTTGGAGTTTTTTCCACGTCCCTTTGAAGGCACCACGCGGTGTTCGGGTATTTGTTTATAATAAAGACCCCAGCGATGATGTTACCGCATTATTTTTGGTAATAGGGATTTGGGCTTGAATAATGAGGGAGGCACGTGCTTTTGAACTTCGATTGGTCATTGAATTATGATTAGAAAGGATTAGAGTTTTTTTAGGACGATGGTGAGATAGGTGCGCTTTTGGATTGGTTTTACACGAGACCTCTACCTCTATGTAATCTTTGCTTTCAAGCATAAGCAAGCAAGAATTTGGGTTAAATTTTCTGAGCAGTTTCCATGGAGTGCATT